>OY744477.1:44108006-44543490 GCA_963556175.1 Tipula confusa | reverse complement strand
TACGAACTAAGATGAATTTTCGTATTTTTAAGTCTTTTATTATTGTTGTATTTTTTTTTTAGATATAAGTTATAGTTGCGATCAAATCAAATCACAGACAGAATCTCGTTTGAATAAAATTTAAATGTTATTATTTAAATGATATATAGTGGATTAAAAAAAAAAATGGAAAATTATCACCACCACCCACAGACTTAGTTGATCGTGTTCGCGGATCAGATGATCAACATTTTTTTGTGCTGTGTTAGAGGACGAGCGTTCCTAAAAAGCGCACACCTGCTGCTTGTGATATATAAATTGCAGCAATTTTAGTTTTTTTATGTAAATACTAGCGATAAAAAAGTGGCTTATAACATCGCCTACGGTTCTGACTACTTTACAAATATTACGACACTACGTTTGTTCATTAAATCGGTTGGCAAGGTAGGTTTTAATAATTGGGAGACGACAGACTATTTTTCATAGAAAATATCAAGTTTTATTAATTTGCGCGGGTTTTGTATTAGTCGAATATTTTATGCCAGACATTATGATCATAATTTTCGAAAATTATTTCAAAGACCGTTGGCAATTAACTCAAAACTAATTTTCTCAAGAACAAATTTTCTATTACACTACACAAATTTTGAACATTATATCGTTAAAAATATTGCAATTTAAATAAAAAAAAAACACAAATTAAAACAACAACAAAGAAAATAACCGTCAAAACAAATCATAACACTATTCCGTTTGTCGCGCGCATTTTATTTACTCTATCTACTCGTACATCGACCAAACCAATATCACCCAGCAATACACACTAAATTTGCTTGAGCCACTATACATTTCACGTTATAAATAAAAATAAAAATAACATACAACTTTTTTGTTTTTACATTGTTGTTGTAAAATAAAAATTCCAAAACTTTCATTGCAAAAACAAAAATCAAAAATTTGGGACACGACGCATTACAACAACACCAGAACCAAAATAAAAACAAAATTGGAAAGGTGGATAACGAGTAAATTAATTTATAATTAAAAAATTAAATAAAAATTTTGTTCACCTTAAATTTCTTTAAATTTTGTACAACAAAATTGTTGATTTTATTCGAAATATTTTTGCATTTCATTGTAAACAGATTAGTTTTAATGCTGAGGTTATTTTCATAATAATTTTCCACAAACACAAACACAATTTTCTTTTTTATTTCGTATAATTATTTATAATAATTTAATAATTACACACGCACACACACACACAAAACACTTAATTTAATTATTTTGCTGTGTTGTTGTGGCTGTAATTTTTCTTATTCACATTCACAAAATATTATAATTAACATAAAAACAAAAAAAAAAATTAAAATATTACGGAAAAAACTGTAAATTTTACGTTTTTCACTTTTTTTTTTGTATTTTATTTTATTTTGATACACTTTTACAATAATAATAATTTTTCATAACAAAATACACTTATTACATATTATCGTATTGTTTGTAATTAATTTAATTTTTTTGTTTTTAATTAAATAACACGCACAAACTTTTGTTTTATTTTATTTTCAAAGGAAAAAAACCTTTTACAGTAATTTATTTATTTTTTTTTATAATTTAATTTATTTAAACAAATATTCAAAAAAATTTCCAGTTAGCTAAGTAAAATTATAGCGTTCTTTACTCGACCGAAGCTAAAACTCAAATTAAATATTTTTATTATGAATTGAAAAAAATACAAAAACGGTATGCTGAAAAAAAAAATTGGTCGTGTCGAAGAGCGGAGAGAGTAAATAAAATATAAAAATACTATAAAACAAGAGAATATTAGAATTTCCCCTACATTTAAGTACGCATGTAGTTGTAAAAGAACAAAACGCCAACATGAAAATAAACAAAAACAAAACAAACCAAAATAATAAAAATAAAATAAAAAAAAAAAAAGACGGAAGATATACACGAACGATAAATAAATAGTGTGACGTCATACAAAAATACTGTAATTTTGTTTGGTTTGTTATTGTTTTTATTTTTTTATTTTTTTTTTGATCAAAACATAAAATATTGGAACAAGAAATGAAACGAAAGATACGAACAAAATGAAAATCGCGACTTTCAGTTAGAGTTGCAGTGCTGTGTGCGTTGTATGTGTTGTTGTTTTCAGAATAGTAAATTATATGGAACCGGAAAATTGTTTATGGTTTTGTAATTTAATTATTGTTTGATGTATTTGGGTTAATTACGTATTAACTTTATATAGGAAAAGTATTGTTGATTTTTTGATTCTTTCGCATTCATGAAGACATCGTTTTGATCAATATGCTTTACCAGATTTAAGTTAGTTTAAATTTGCCAAAACGCATCAATAGCAAACAGCAATTTTAGTTTCACTTTAGCAAATTATTTCTCAAAAATTTATAATATTTAAATATTACTTAAATATTGGCGGCTTTACGTAAAACACTCGAAAGTACATGGGCCAGAAAAAATTATATAATGTTTTGAGACTATCACTCGCAAATACGCTATACTCCTCTGCGAGTGGTTCTTTCTTACTCTGATTAAAGTTATACCGTAAGAATATGACGTGCTTATGTTAAGCTTACTCTTTGTGAAAGCCGTCACGATCTTGTATACCCAGTGTTAGGGGAGAGCTCTAGATTGACTTGAAGAAAGAATAACCAGAAGTGTTGCGTGTTGCATTATAACGACGGCGGATGTTGTGTCGTTATTTCAATTATTCAGAATTTGTTGTTGTGCGCAGCAATGCTTTCGATCTGATGAGGAGTCGTAATAATTTAGTTAAACATTAATTGTCATCTCATCAGGCCATGGCGACCGAGTGCTATGGGTAATTGCTAATTTACTCTATATATAGCGAATTATATGAATGTGTACGAAATATCGGAATAATTGATTGTTTTTTTGTAGCGATGGTCGCTACATTACTATTACTATTATTACTGCCCCTGTGCCCTGTGCGTTCACATGTATCGTAAATTAAATATAAACGAGCATGAAATCATTATAATATACTCAGAATATACACACCAGGTGCGTTTTATTATTCGCTATCCGGAGGTAGCTATTGAGAGTCGGCATAAAAAAGTTGCTCCCAATAGTGGATCCATATAATTAGGTAGGCCAAATAATATTTATCTTATTTTAAATTGAGTTAAAATACTAAAGAGCGTGATAAATTTAAATTGAGGTATAGGAAATTAACTGCTCTGCACAGCATCTATCTGGTGCAAATAAAAAACGTGGCTACCATATTTTCTTAGTTCCCTTTTTTAATAATAATTATTATTGTTTATATTTTGATCCATGCAATCTTCCCTTGGGCCGAAGCTCTCCCAACTTGCGCGATTAATTTAACATTCTACTATACGCCGTTGCCAGCTAAATCTACGCACGAATACGTAGGTTCGATTTAAATTTTCCATCTAGTACTGCATATTTCTTAGATTCGCAATCAAGTAATGAACAATTATTTTTACATCTCTCCCTTGTTGGTGTTCAAACTCGGTACCTTCAGACCTAAACACCACAGCTTTCCACTTTGCAAACTGCTAGATTAATAATAAATAATGTTTACAGGTCATTGCTTGCTCGTACTAATCAAAAATTCAGTTTCATCGATTTCGATCCCGAGCTATCTCTTCGTATTATTCTAGACAACCAGAAGAAACTAAGACATTCTCTACCACGAGGAGCCGGTGGCACTAACAGTGATCGCTGCACAATCCGTTTGAGATCGACCCGCAAAATGAGACGAAAGCAGCTTGTGAATTTATTTTATGCCCATTTATTTTATTATTTTATTATCTTATTATTTTATTATTTTATTATTTTATTATTTTATTATTTTATTATTTTATTTTATTATTTTATTATTTTATTATTTTATTATTTTATTATTTTATTATTTTATTATTTTATTATTTTATTATTTTATTATTTTATTATTTTATTATTTTATTATTTTATTATTTTATTATTTTATTATTTTATTATTTTATTATTTTATTATTTTATTATTTTATTATTTTATTATTTTATTATTTTATTATTTTATTATTTTATTATTTTATTATTTTATTATTTTATTATTTTATTATTTTATTATTTTATTATTTTATTATTTTATTATTTTATTATTTTATTATTTTATTATTTTATTATTTTATTATTTTATTATTTTATTATTTTATTATTTTATTATTTTATTATTTTATTATTTTATTATTTTATTATTTTATTATTTTATTATTTTATTATTTTATTATTTTATTATTTTATTATTTTATTATTTTATTATTTTATTATTTTATTATTTTATTATTTTATTATTTTATTATTTTATTATTTTATTATTTTATTATTTTATTATTTTATTATTTTATTATTTTATTATTTTATTATTTTATTATTTTATTATTTTATTATTTTATTATTTTATTATTTTATTATTTTATTATTTTATTATTTTATTATTTTATTATTTTATTATTTTATTATTTTATTATTTTATTATTTTATTATTTTATTATTTTATTATTTTATTATTTTATTATTTTATTATTTTATTATTTTATTATTTTATTATTTTATTATTTTATTATTTTATTATTTTATTATTTTATTATTTTATTATTTTATTATTTTATTATTTTATTATTTTATTATTTTATTATTTTATTATTTTATTATTTTATTATTTTATTATTTTATTATTTTATTATTTTATTATTTTATTATTTTATTATTTTATTATTTTATTATTTTATTATTTTATTATTTTATTATTTTATTATTTTATTATTTTATTATTTTATTATTTTATTATTTTATTATTTTATTATTTTATTATTTTATTATTTTATTATTTTATTATTTTATTATTTTATTATTTTATTATTTTATTATTTTATTATTTTATTATTTTATTATTTTATTATTTTATTATTTTATTATTTTATTATTTTATTATTTTATTATTTTATTATTTTATTATTTTATTATTTTATTATTTTATTATTTTATTATTTTATTATTTTATTATTTTATTATTTTATTATTTTATTATTTTATTATTTTATTATTTTATTATTTTATTATTTTATTATTTTATTATTTTATTATTTTATTATTTTATTATTTTATTATTTTATTATTTTATTATTTTATTATTTTATTATTTTATTATTTTATTATTTTATTATTTTATTATTTTATTATTTTATTATTTTATTATTTTATTATTTTATTATTTTATTATTTTATTATTTTATTATTTTATTATTTTATTATTTTATTATTTTATTATTTTGTTATTTTATTATTTTATTATTTTATTATTTTATTATTTTATTATTTTATTATTTTATTATTTTATTATTTTATTATTTTATTATTTTATTATTTTATTATTTTATTATTTTATTATTTTATTATTTTATTATTTTATTATTTTATTATTTTATTATTTTATTATTTTATTATTTTATTATTTTATTATTTTATTATTTTATTATTTTATTATTTTATTATTTTATTTTTTTATTTTTTTATTATTTTATTATTTTATTATTTTATTATTTTATTATTTTATTATTTTATTATTTTATTATTTTATTATTTTATTATTTTATTATTTTATTATTTTATTATTTTATTATTTTATTATTTTATTATTTTATTATTTTATTATTTTATTATTTTATTATTTTATTATTTTATTATTTTATTATTTTATTATTTTATTATTTTATTATTTTATTATTTTATTATTTTATTATTTTATTATTTTATTATTTTATTATTTTATTATTTTATTATTTTATTATTTTATTATTTTATTATTTTATTATTTTATTATTTTATTATTTTATTATTTTATTATTTTATTATTTTATTATTTTATTATTTTATTATTTTATTATTTTATTATTTTATTATTTTATTATTTTATTATTTTATTATTTTATTATTTTATTATTTTATTATTTTATTATTTTATTATTTTATTATTTTATTATTTTATTATTTTATTATTTTATTATTTTATTATTTTATTATTTTATTATTTTATTATTTTATTATTTTATTATTTTATTATTTTATTATTTTATTATTTTATTATTTTATTATTTTATTATTTTATTATTTTATTATTTTATTATTTTATTATTTTATTATTTTATTATTTTATTATTTTATTATTTTATTATTTTATTATTTTATTATTTTATTATTTTATTATTTTATTATTTTATTATTTTATTATTTTATTATTTTATTATTTTATTATTTTATTATTTTATTATTTTATTATTTTATTATTTTATTATTTTATTATTTTATTATTTTATTATTTTATTATTTTATTATTTTATTATTTTATTATTTTATTATTTTATTATTTTATTATTTTATTATTTTATTATTTTATTATTTTATTATTTTATTATTTTATTATTTTATTATTTTATTATTTTATTATTTTATTATTTTATTATTTTATTATTTTATTATTTTATTATTTTATTATTTTATTATTTTATTATTTTATTATTTTATTATTTTATTATTTTATTATTTTATTATTTTATTATTTTATTATTTTATTATTTTATTATTTTATTATTTTATTATTTTATTATTTTATTATTTTATTATTTTATTATTTTATTATTTTATTATTTTATTATTTTATTATTTTATTATTTTATTATTTTATTATTTTATTATTTTATTATTTTATTATTTTATTATTTTATTATTTTATTATTATATTACAAACATGCTGAACCATCGTTATTATACTTTTTATATCACGACAGCAGTATCGGATACCAAGCGCTACAAATTTGATTCGAAAAATAATACATCGGTATGTTACATGCACCAAACAGAAAGCTATCTGTAGAACCCAACTGATGGACAATCTGCTAAGTCATCGTTCAGAGGTGGTTAGACCATTCTCGGAAGTTGGTGTTGACTTTGTGGCAATTGAAATTTTTTAGTACCTTTCAGGACTGACAGGAAGAAAATTCAAAATTATTTTTATGAAAGTTTTGCTATACAACACGATACTTATGCCCATATGGACCTATGAACTTTAGTTGTGGGTATCTACCAGCGCTTCAAATAGATAAATCTTGCAACGAACAGAAGAAAAAAAACTTCGAAGTATTACAAACGCTCCATGGTATATTCGAAACAGCAACATAAACGAGTGGTTGAGTTAGAAAATTGTAATAATTTTAGCTTATAACATTTGAATACTTCTTGTTAGTTTCTTTTGTAGAAGATTATCCAGGTAGGAAATTTACATGAAAATAGGAGCTTACCTATTAGTATATCGACCACTTTAGAATGCTAAAAGCCCAGAAAACTAATTCTGCACCATCATTACTGTAAGGTCGACATTCCTCTTGTAAGTGACGTATATTCCGACGTATAAGTTTCTGTGAAAGTTCTAGGTTTTAACCAATAATATTCCATATACAACCCTGTGATTAGCTTTACGAACATTGTAGATTCCAACAATTATGCTAATAATTATAAATAGATCATCTCCTTTGGGTTACCTCAGTTTTGTTGAAGTATCAAGGTTAAATATCTAATGCGTATAGTTAATATGGTTAACTAAACCGTTCGATTGCTGTGAATCTTTTCAGTTTAAAGAACCTAACTGAAGTGAATATTATTGATTTAAAATTCTGAGCTACCCAATTTTCATCTCAAATATCCAAACTAATTCACTTCATTTTGCTATTATGTATGCATCTTCTAAATAGCAACTTAATTTTGTAAAATGATTATCCCGATGATTCACGGCAATCAAACAGATTAACAACTTTTTATTATTATTAGTTTTTAAACCCTGTATTTCATGATCCAAATGCGGCAGTATCAACCATTGTGACGACTGATCTTAACTTCTCTTCTCGTCTATTAAACAAATTCAATATCATGAATAATATTTACCACCTTAATGAGCAAAATAATATTCTATACGTAGCTCCCCGAAATTAGTGATTACATTAATTGAACTGTAGGACCTAGCTCATATCTAGGATAATAACATCTGATAATAGTTCTGATTATAATAATAATTAGTCCAAGTAAACTCCATTGAAGTCTATATCTAAAAATTTCCTATATAATTTTAACATATTACAATTGTATGTAATTAATTTCTCTTAGCCGCATAAGCTGTAATAAGTTAGATTTAGTTATCACCAGAAAATTCTAACAAGTAAAATAACAGTAAAATGACCCACCAATGCTTTCAATACACACAAAACTTTAAAATATTTTAATATTGCAAAAAAAAAATTATTTAGCACGAAAATTAAATAAAATAACCGTTAAACAGACAAAACTCGTCATTGTTATTAAAGGAAAATTTATGTGATACACATTTGGTGAGTTCATTAAAAAATGACAGTAAAATGACTCTCCAACTCTCATTCTATACGTAATTACCGTTATTATGATTATTGCGCAGGATTAGCCACTGTCTCCTATATTACTATACCAAGTCAAATTTTTTTTAATATATTTCAATTCAATTTTAACCCATTCCCGATTTTAACCTTCGAATCTTGTTAATTCTATTGCATTTTAAATCTGCAATACAAAACTAAAAGATTTAATCTATAACACGCGAAAAATTAAACAAAAAAAAAATAAATGAAAAATTCTCCATCAGGTCACCATCGTCTCACATTTAAAAAAAAAAAAACAAAAAGAAAAACTCCAGAGTTCACGTATAGCAGCAGCTACATAATATAATGTCTTTGACATGCGCGTAATTCTCTTCCTGTAAATCCAGTTACATAATATGATTTACTACTT
This sequence comes from Tipula confusa, assembly GCA_963556175.1. Lineage (NCBI taxonomy): Eukaryota > Metazoa > Arthropoda > Insecta > Diptera > Tipulidae > Tipula > Tipula confusa. Next base: position 44,534,643 of record OY744477.1, on the reverse strand, counting down.
ACTGGTATGTATAATAAATCCACTATAAACATACACACATGTGCGCATATGCATTAAGAAAATACATAACAAATCCGAAGTGCAAATGAAGCCACAAATCTGATTTCTGTGTGGGTAAAGTTTCGTTATTTTATTTTTTTTTTTAGCACGATTGCATTATTTAATGTTGACTTAGCTGAAAGAAAATATTTATACACGCGCGAATATCATTCCATCGTTGTTGTTGTTATTCATACTATTATTGTTATTTTCATGTATGATTCGTGAGTTTTTTTTATTTTATGATATTAATAGTTAATATTTTTAGTGTTTTAAAATAATAACATAATAAAATAATAAAAATAGTTGAAATGCAATTTCACATAAAAATATTTATATATATATTTTTTTTAAATATATTTGGCTTAGCCGTGTGTGTGTATATTGTTTATGTTTCTGCGGTTGTTTATTTAAAATTTGTTGGCTTAGAGCTGACTTCTAATGCTATTATATGTGTATATGTCGCGTTGGTTGCCTTTTTTTATTATTGCAATTACTTTTATATATCGATTTTGAATTTATGGGAATTTTTATTATATTATGTTACTTATATGTGCACAAAATCATAATGTAAACAAAAAAAAAAGTAAATTATACATATTTTGCTTGTGTGTCATATGTCAAGTCGATGACCAATCCAATTGTTTTCATTCAACTTTTTAAGTCGATTTATTTTATTTTCATGTTACAAATACTTTGGTGTTGGTCTTCTTCCATCGCGTTTTTAAGTATTACAGAATCGCACAAAATTTTAGTTTATTTTAGTTTTTGTGATTTAATCATATTCCGCACACTACACTATCTTATTTAAATTATAATTAATGGATCATTAAAATTTTGTGCGAGAAATTATATGAAGCGGTAATATGATCAAGGAAGAGATTATAACGTTTTATACAATTAATTTTCGCGCGAATGTCATTTCGATAATTAGTGTTTTGTATATTGGAGGACTTCCACTGAATTTAATTTTCTTTTATAATTAATGAAGCTTGCAAAGAGTTCAGGGTTGTCCTTCTTAAAATAAAATTGACAAATTGTACACGTACTGGTATGCAAACAGGGATCTCAGATTTAAAAAATATTCTTGATCTTAAAATTGTTATTATGAAATCATTAAAAGTGATCATTATATTTGAGGATAATACTTGGAATTAAACAAAATTTTAGGAGCTTTTTTAATTAAACTCTCATTCCTTTGTATTATCAGAACCAACTAAAATGTCGTTAAAGCCAAAATGTAAATACTCCTATGACTGTCCTTAAATCACTTCTATGCAGAGATGTTAGTGCCCTGAAACACTCCATGTCTAGCATTGGCCACACATGTTTTGTTCTCTCACATGTGAGAGTGGAAACTTTCTGAATCGTCTAGCTTGGAACCGCTCATAAAGAACTGCATAGCTTCGGTAGACCCATTCTTACAAAATTTTCTTGAAGGGAATAAGGTTTGAAAAGATTTTTTGTAGCATAATACTAGTGTAGTATAATCGAAAGTAGCCGCTTCCTTCTTTAGCGAACTGATTTTTGTCGGGCAGTGAGTCAGGTGGCAACGTAATACGCTATCTGCTTACCAAAGATATCAACCGATAGAAGATAGAACATAACCTTTAATGCACAAGTAGTTGTGCAAATGAATACAATTGTTCATCATTAAAAGTTAATTATCTTTTCAGGTCATGGAAAATGAATGCTCGTCGACTCTTTCTTCTCTTTGAGATAAACGCTTTATAATTATGATCAGTAAAGACTGAAAACTGTTTTTTTCCAGGAATTACCGAAAATGTTTAATGGTAAAATAAATAGCAAAAAGTTAAGTCAAAGACAAATTATTATACTTCCGTTGTAAACACAAAACGCTTTCTTGAGAATGTTGAGATGACAAGTCTCTTTAAATTTTAGCAAAAGACTTATTGCAGTCATCGTATCAAAAAAATTGTTAAGCTGAAGATAGCAATTCGGTTTGAAATAAATCGATCATAAGGAATAATTGACCATCCCGACGAATCACTGAACTTCTTATATTGTTTTTGGCAATAAAACTTAAGTACAGGAATACCCAAAATAATATTGGATATTTGAATATTCATTCCAAACGCGATGTGAAACTTCTCATTGATTACATCTCTGAGTAACTGGGAGGAGATAATAAGTTCTACATAAATCGATTTTTGAAAATACTCTGCATCTACAAAAAAATGTTGGGGACAGAGTAACGATCAGGCGGGATTACTGGATTAATTCGGTGATAGTTTTCAAATGTCAAACAACATTGTCCATGTTTTATCGTATGAGAAGGTGATGTTTCCGTAGAAGTCGACCTTTATTACCTGGACTCAATTTGGTTTATTCAAAATTGAATCATAGATCCATTTTATGCAGAAAAATGGATTGCTGTAGGTGCATTGTTCTCTGCTGCCATTGCATTCTCACAAAGATTCCTGGAAGGATTTAAGAGACGCCTTTCGCGGAGATCAATCATATTTTCAAAAAGTCGGAACGGATAATTGGGTGCCAACTGATGCTACAAATAACAAAGTCAACAATTTTGTCCCGTAAGTCTGAATTACTAAACCATTAGCCGTTATCAAAAAAAGCTTAAAGCAGAGGTGAAAAATTTTCCTTGTTCAACTTTACATTTTTGCTTTAATTTTTCCTGAACCGTAATATATTTGTCCACTCAGTTTTAACTATAGATGGAGCGCTAATATCTCAAACTTGATCGCTAAAAATTAAATCAAAACACTAAGATACTCTTTTGGCTAGATCCTGTAGTAGAAGTCCTATTTTGAACTTTTATGCTCTATAAAGCTTTATCGTGCGGGCATAAGAAAAATGCTGTTTCGGACTGCATTAAAAATCTAAGACGGATCGATCACACATCTGGGAAGTTTTATTCTTCTACAAATAACGTGATTTAGTTGAACCGTCCCTGTATTTGTAGTTCATTTACCGACGTCTTACTTGCCGTAAAATTCTGCGATACTCGCTCTGTAATGTTAGGATGTCATTCAAAGAACCATTTATACCAATGTCTTCCAGGTATTTCATGTTTTAATGAATTTGGGCGCTTTAGTTTCCACACTATTACAGAGAACACAGTTATCTCCGTGGTAACAATCCATTAAATAAGCTATTCTTCTTGGCTTAAAATGTTTAAGGGTTCACTTGTTTTGTTGAACGGGATTTGGGTATCAAGCTTGAGAATTTAATCCTGATTTAAATCTTTATCTTTCTCTATTCTAGAGAAAATATCGATTTTTCTAAAAGTAGTTGTATCAGATCGAGAGAACCAGATATATTTTTATTATTTCTCACTTTTCGTAAAACTGCCGATCATTGAATTACTGATGGAAATCGGTTTCCGATCGGTTTTTTAATATTTCAGGCCTTCGCAGTTGGACTATTTTTTCGTGCTCTTTTCAGCTTTTTAATAATCACCATTGATCTTTTGCCATAACCAGCTAATGATCAAATCCATTAATATAACTTTGGATACAGCTATACTTTTGAATAATGTGTGTTCGCGAAATACACCATTCTATCACAAGTATACCGATCTGTTTACGTTCTTTACACGTTATGGCGGGCGCTCCTAAAACTTTCGTAACCCTTTTAAAATAATTTATTTTATTTGTGCGGTATCCAATTTTCTAATTGTTGTTTGTAAGACGAGCGATCAAACCAAATATAATTACCTCCTACGACTAGAAGTGATTTTATACCCAAACTAGGAGTCAACCCAAAAACATAATTAGGTTATTTCAAAAAATTTTAAACACATTAAAAGTTTTGAACTTTACATCTCGCTAAAAAAAAAATCCACACCAACGTTAAACAAAAATGACGCGTTCCATCCATTTGAAATTCTCATCTTGAATTACTCAAATTTAATTACTTAAACGTGAAAATAAAACGAAAAAATGCAAAGAAATATTATAAGTACACCCGCACAATTTTCTTTACCATAACCTAGGTGGAGAAAAACAAACCTCGTAAAAAAACCTACATCTAATTTATTTTCTATATTTTTCAATTTCCATATCAATTTTGGTTCGCAACTCTAACACAAAAACCCCAAAACAAAATGTTTCCTCAGCTTTTCATTCGGTTTTCTCGTTTTTTACAAAATATTTTACATCTCGAATAACACACCCAAAAACTTCATACTGCTGGTTATGTATAGTCAATTTTATATTGTTGTACAAAAACAAATAAGCTGTGTGCTGTCGAACAAATATACAAAAAAATAAATAAAAATCTGTTTAAATGGCGCATGGCCAGTATGACGTCATTGTGAAAATAAAACGTTTTGCTAACGTAATAAATAAAAATTGATTTGTAATCATGTATGTATATGACGTCAATTAATGTGTTTTATATAATTTATTTTCTCTCTCGTCATTTTCCTAGGAAATTTTTTTTTTATGCTTGCGATTTCTGTGTGTAGGCGCAAGCAATGATGTTAATATTTGTGTATATATTTGTTTGTCTGTGGCGGCGCATAGTAGATGAATTATTATTAGATGTGAAAAATTTGCGTAATTTGAGATCATCCATTACGAGAGTTTTCATCATTTAATTATTATTGCTTTTTTTTTTGTGCAAAATTTTGCAATTTCAATACAATTTTTTTTTTTAAATATAGAACGACATAATATACTCGACAACTGCATTAAGTCATTCGGATATTGATTTTTCATCATGTTTTGAAGTGGTTATATAGTTAAAAATAAATTTTTTACATGATCCATTGAAAATTAATCAACAAAAATTTCTGTTAATCCCGCATAGGCAAATGTTGTGTTTATTAAATTTAAAAATGAAATAATAATAAAATTCCCACTAAATAATTGAACGTACATGACTAATAAAAATTCTGTACACTTTATATACTCGTATGTATGTTTAGTATTTAAACAACAACACAACGCGTACCATTCTTCATCATAACCGCATGTAAATTCTTTTTATTTACCAAGTAATGTCTAACGCCGATTTATATAGTTGTCCTAAATTTTTTATACAATTGATTTACTTATATTTATTTTAAAATCGCATTTCCAGTTAAAAATATTTAAAAATGTTTACGACTAACACATCTTAAAAAATGTTCAGAAACGCGACATTTGATATTTAGTAATTTTGCCCAAAACTATAATGTGATACGATGACTCAGTCGTGATGTTGTAAAATAAGTTATCACAATATTTCATGAAAAATATATTAATTTCTAATCAACAGCATTATTCAAAATCATAAAATGTTTAAATTATTTCTCCGAAAAAATGCTTAAAACCAAATAAAATAAAAAAATAAGCAAGATGTGTACAGGCAGCCCCTGTAAAACGAATTTTTAATTTAACCATTATCAACAAAATTATCCATATCCTGCTAAATTTAGTCCTTGACCTTTTCCAACTTTTTAATGAGTAAGCAAATCGAGCAAAATATTACTGGACCTCTTTCATAAAATGACACTACTAAAATTAGATAATAGACTGAAAAAATTTCGATTTTTTTCCGTATTCTTTGTAACTCAGGATATTTGAGTTGAAAAGGATAGCACATTAATATTGTAGTTTAGCCTTTAATAAGGCTTAAGAAACTAAGAAGTGTCAGGACTGGGACTCATATAAGGATATCCTGACAGGGGAATTGAGAAATGATCTCCTAAAGGATGGACATTGAAATTCTTGTAAAACTATCTTTAAACAAATACTGGCATTTTCAGAGGCTTTTCGTTTTATGAAGGTTCACCAATCTAACGGGTCACGGAGAACTTCCTGAGGAATCTTTGAAACTTCTCATATTAAAACTTTCTGCCCAGGGAACTTTGATGTCTCGGAGGAGGGTAGAACGCCAAATGTATCACAATTGTTGTGATAGACAGCTGGTATCGTAATTAAAAAACAAATCCTGTGGCGGATAAAAGGGTTCGTTCAAGCCGTTAAAATCAAGTAGCCTTGATTGGACTATTTATCTGGAAAAATGCGGAAGAATTCAGAGATTTTCCATTCTTAGCTCGAGGTGAACTTTAAGGGACAGCGTAATCTTTATTCCAAAAACAGAAAAGGCTCGCATGGCTACCCAAAAGACCTAAGATCTATAACACTATTATCCTTTCTATTGAAACCTTTGAAAAGGCAGATAGATGTATAAATTCAAATAAATATAAAACCCAGTATTTGGACGGTGACTAAACATGCCTACTGTAAAGAGAAATCTGTGAATACGGCTCTGGTAAAAGTTTTCAGGCAATTACTGGCTCGTACTGAATCAGCATTCTGGCTCAATCGGATTAGATCCTGAGCTTGTTCTTCGTATTATTCTAGGCAACCCAAAACAGGCAAGTACTCTAACCCGCGGTATGTGCCGTCGTCGTTGCGTTTGGGACTATATATGCGTATGATTCTTTTATCGAATGTCATCAGTTATTTTTCATACTCATCCATCAGCGTCCAACTTTCACATGCATACTTGACAACGGGACTGATCAACACCTTTTGCAAGGTATCTTGCTACAAAGCCCATGCAAGGCATACAAAGCTCGGTTACCATCGAAAAATATCGCCTTTAATAATGTTAAAACGGGTACATTTATAGAAAGATTGTCATTCATGGAGATGGAGTATCCCATAATCAAGTTGATACTAAAAAGTTGATACTGGAAGGCAGGACTGTAAACTCTGAGCTAGGACTATAAGAAGGCGGATTGTTAGAGGTACCCCGCAAGATGGCGTCCTGTCTCCTCTCCGGAACTTGATGGGGTGAGGTATTGAAAAGGGCAGATGCATTAGAGAGAAATATGTAAGTGAGTTAAAGGAACAGTCGCAGGGGTCCTTACGGAACTCGGCTTTTTTGGTGAATATGCGAAAAGGCTGGGTATGAAAAATAATAACTTTAGCAGAAGCTATATGAACAAAAAGAAGACGGAGGTACTTCCTAAGCTCAAGTCCGGCTTTAGCACAACGAAGACATAGACAATAGACAATGGACATATTTCAGTCTTACTGAAGCAACCACTCTAACCTAACCTATCATCTTTCTTAGAGAATTTTACTGTCGTGATTATTTTTATATCGCAAAATAATTGCATTTTAACAATGCTCTTATAAATTTATGGATCTCTCGGCGATTAAACATTTAGTGCACTACCGTGACTACTTTACATTGTATCAAAATTAATAAACCATTCACTTCGTGTACAATAATATGTTAATTTTAATTATCTATAGCAAATTTTTCAAGTAATAGCAAAAACTAAAAATAACGATTTTCATCTAGGTCAAGTTCATCTACCCATTTATATCTTTTAAAAAATTTTTGTATAATCGGTGAGATTGATTTCGGCAATTGCCAAAAATGTGCTGCAATAAAATGAAATGACCCATGCTATGGTGGCTGCGTATAATTTCGTAAAAAGATAGGCCACCACCACCACCACGAACTATAAAAAAAATGTCGTAATAATTCTGCAAATATTTTTTATTATTATTTTTTTTTTTCAAATTACATAATTAAGATATCTAAATACAAATATACGCTTCTTGGAAAACAAATTAAAGTAGAGCACAATGTGCGCAACACATTCGAAACAAAACCACGATAAATTACCGATTTATTAAATGTCATAAAACTATAACTATAGTTACAATGTTAGCTATTTACATACAAAAATAAAAAATGTAATTATTACTACATAGTAAATGTGCATATAAATTACACGCGCAAATATTTTTCCAATTTGTTTGTTTCACTTTTCTGATCATAAACAACGCGTGTAAATTGTAAACTCGTGTGTGTGTATATATTCGTACCGAATAACTGAGATTACAGTAATGTGTAAAGCGCGAAAATTATTTAAATTTTTACTTTTCGATTTTTTTTTTTTTATTTTTTAAACTGCATTAGCAAATTTATTTTAGTTACATTACTCACGACAAATATATTTTATGTTTTGTTAATTTATGCCAAAGGACAAATATATATATTTTTTGTATTTACGCCCTCAAAATTTACTCGTGCTATAAACATAAAAAAAAATAGTTTTTACTTCGAGTTTCAATACACTGTGTAGTATTTAAAAATATTTATGGCGGGGCGTTAAATAAAATTTCCCTACTTAGTTTTACGATGACTAAGATTCGATGAATATTTTACCACGGTCAATGACTATGGATTTCTCGTTAAAATGAAATTTAACATTTCGATTTATAGAGGCAATAAAATTCAATTTAGTGGCTGTAACAACTCAAACGGAGTACTATGACCGACTGGCCATAACCTCATTAAATAGTTTTAAAACTGTTCGCGCGTGTATATACTAGATCAGTAATTAAAATTAGGCAAATTTTTTTTTATCTAACTTACTTAATTTAAATATACCATATAAAAATTTGCTGGGTGATTGAGAGGGAAAACTGGTAAATAAATGAAGTAATGTGTAAGCTGGAAAATCGATTGAGATGTTCAAATGTTCCATATCAAATGGTCAGATTTTAAAGATCAGGTATATGTATTATAATATTAAATATTTAAATTATTAAGAGAGGGAGATTGGAAAAAGAAGAAAGGAATATTGTCTTATGAAAATAGTTTCATAGATTAAAAAACGGAATATGTTAAAAATGAAAATTGCAGTAAAAGCAGAATATAAACTCTATCAATCTTTACCAAATGTGTACAAGTATGACAATCAGATATATATATAAAAAAAATTGACACCGGTAAACGGGATTGATTTGCGACGAGATTAAAAAAATTTTAGGCTACGGTAGAAACGCGATACTAAATTGTACTAAAATCAAAATGAACATGCACCGATGTGTAGGGTGGCTATAAGTGTAAAGAGGAAAAAGAGAACATTTGCATTAAAAAAAGAGAATTTTTATTCTAAAAAGGAGAACATGTATTTATGCAAAAAATATGACAGATTTTTCATATTTGGAAAAAATCATAAAATTTATTTATTGTCCATTAGTTGGTCAACTGAAAATTAAAATTGGTTTTAACAGTATAAAATGCTAGTGTTCCCCCCGCAACGAAAATTTAATCTACAAATTTTGAAAACTTGGGAACTAAATATGTGTTTAGAGCCTTATACGCCCCTTATTACAAAATGACGCTTTTTTATTTCAACATGTTACTCTAATTCAATCTTATCTTTGTTCGCGATTAACACCGTAGTACCACAGATGTACAATGAGCTTCGTGCTTTGATTGACGAGGTACAAAATAAGGCTATTTCTTTTTTAGCTCTGAGTGTATTTTTCCGGGAAAATTTTAACATTAAACATTTTAATTTTTTTTTTAAATTGTTTTTAATAAAGGCAAGAGTGTATTTTTTGACAATGCTTTAAAGTATTATTTTATTTATGATGCGTTTACAACGTGCAAATCAATTTTTGCGAAAATTTTTTTCACATTTTCCGGGAAAATTTTCATGAATTGTTTTTTTTTGCATAAAATGCAAAAATTTTAATTTACATAAAAATATGGAGTTTCTATGGAGGTTTCGATTCTATAATGTTCTAAAAGCGGGGGTTTTGGGGCGGTAGTCCCAATCCTCGAAGGTATAAAACGAATTAAAAAAACGGTCATCATGGAGATTTTGATTTTAAATTGTTTTAAAAGCGGGGGTTTGGGGGTAGTAGCCATCTTCTAACTTTTTCTAAAAACGCGGGGGTTTTTCATAAAACGCAGGTATAAAACGAATTAAAATAGGTTAAAACAAATTAATTTTCATTTATATTTTTGGAATTGTAATAAATTGTATATAATCCGTTCCTACGTGCGGCATGTTTGTCGATCTCGGCTCCTACGCCTCCTAAAGTTTAAATCTAAAGCCACTCGGAGGGCACGCGGAAGAGAGAAGCAATCTCCCGCGTGCTGTATGAAAATGCTTCACGATTGCGTTACTACTCGTATCTTACGCAAAGGAGTCAAATGCTAAGATTATTTGATGAGTTCTCAATTTTAGTATGAGTTGGTTATCAATATTAAATATCAATATTTTTGTATTATAAATAACGCATTTTTGTTATATGTAACGCACTTTAGTTAGTGCATTTGTCAAAAAAAAAAAAATGGGAAAATATATTTTTTTTTTTGGAAAATGTGATAATTTTGTATTATGTAAATTGTAACACTTTTTTGTGCATTTCGTCGAAATAAAAAAATGAGAAAAGTGAAAAATTTTCCGGAAAATGTGTTAATTTTGCCGGTAAATTTGGCTTGCACCTCCTTAAAAGTTTAGATAAGCAATCCTGTAAATAAAAATTTTAAAAAAATACACTCCTTGCCTGATTTTTCTATTACCCCCGTAAGGGGCAAATAATGCCTATAATTATTTAAATTTGAAGCACAATTATACTAGTCTTTGTTTAAGTGTTCGAAAATAGTTAATATTTTATTCTAATTCTTCACGAAAAATTTAGAAAAAAGTTCATTTTTACGATAAGTTTAAAAAGAGAACAGAAGAGAAAATTTTAAGAAAAAGAAAGAGTAAAAAAAATCGGATCGAAAAAAGAGAACATTTTCCTGGATCAATTCCTAATATCCAATAACCTAATAGTAAACACGACCACTTTCTACACTTTTAGGAATCTGTAGCGACCATCGCTATACAAACACAAAACAATTATTCAGATATTTCGTGCACATACATATAATTCGCTAACGATACATGTACACTGTACATAAATATATATATAGAGCGTAAAATAGCATTTACACAAAGCACTGATCCTCTTTCTTCCTCTTCTCACATTTTGCAACGTAAAATATTTCATGAAAATGACCTGTCGTTGTGTCTATATTAGCACTGTTAAATTTTATTAAAAGCTATGATAAATTAGAGTTATGTACGTACTTAAGTTAATCCAATCTATCACTATTTAAATTTTTTTTTGTGTCCGTAGCCAAATCGAGTACGCACGAATACAAGTCCGCTTGAATGCAGATAATCCATCTGCACATTGCATTGCTCTAGCCAGCCTGTACTGACATGGACAATGGTTCGGTTCATAGATTCTGCACTCTAACAGGAAGTCAAAGTTGTGTTGAACGTTATCACCGATCGTAATCAAGTGATTAAAAATCCCATTTTCAAAACACTTTGGACACCATGATTTTCATATAGGTCAATTTCTTGAGTTTTTTAAGCATGTCTTTATCAAATCAATTTCAACTTCCCGATTGAATGCTTTTTTAAACTTTGTTAAAAGTGCTTAACACTTACGCTCAAACAAAAGCCACTTAGTGCAGAGTTTTTCAGTTAGTTATATCGTCTTCTTAAACTTTTATTGATACAAAAATTGCTCACGATCTGAATCCATTAGTCAGATGAATTAGATCAAAAAACATCAAACGCCTTCATTTAGACAAATTTTTGACCCTAAGTGATTTATTTTAGCATTTGTCGGTATTAAAGTTATAGGCATATTCGGTCAACATTGCAATCAACACGGAAAGGGGTCAGACAAACTCATTCGTTTCATTTGTTGTCAACGAAAATGTCGTCACTGATCTGCACATTTTGCAATGCCAATAATCGCCCTATTTTCAAGTGCAAACTATTCAAGGCACTAGAAGTTCCCAAGAGACGAGAAGCTTTTGAGCAATCGAAATTATAAAAGTTCACATATGCCAAGCAAGTGCCGTTCCAGCAGCACATGTCCTATGTGCTAACCCATGCACTATATTATGCTTCATTTAGATGGTGCCGTAACACGAAAAACTGCCGTTCCTGTGAGCTCTAGTCATTATGTATGATAAATTTGAAATGCCACTTACCGCTCGTGCCTTTTTGAATTCTCGGTCACAGTTAAATTTCATGACCACATCACTAGCTACACGTCTCGGCTTAAGATTAAAACGGACGACCAATATCATCTCAGGTATTAGGACCACATTAGTTCCAGTGAACCAAATCACAACAGTTCTCGTCAAATCTCCAACTAGCCATTTTTCAGCAAACATAAATGGTTTGGTTTTGCCTAAAATAACTAATTTTAAGCATTAGATCTGATATCAATATTCCTGGAAATATTTAGTTGGCTGATCCGGATTTCGATACTCAATGGCAGATTGACCTGCTCATTGGCACTTTAATGTACTTTGAACGACCCAAATCAAATTGGGTAAGCATCTTCCAGTCCTACAAAATACGTAACTTGGCTGGGTAATCACAGGAAAAATCTATAGCGCTCCACGTCACCAGATTTGATACTTACAGCATTATTGACTACGGCTCTGTCAGCACATTTGATCATTCAAGTGACAAACACTCCACGGCACTCACATACGAGACATTAATGGCAGGATTATTGTTCGCTTGCCATTTACAGAAACTTCGGCTCCCCTTAGTAACAAACATGGTTACTTTTACGTTTAGTTACGTTTTGTCAGTCTCGAAAAACGCATAATGAGACATCCAGACTTACGTTAAATGTATCGACGATTGATGGACAAATTTCGAACTCTCAGCCATATGAAACAAGTTCCGAAAATCAAAATTAATCGGAAAAATCTTCAAATGGCATTCACTCTACGATTTACTATCAGTGTAGGGCCAGTAGTCAGCTTTGCTGACACTGTCAAATTCTACAGACAAGTTGGATTGTAAGACGATGACTGCTGCTATCAATATATATATATATATATATATATATATATATATATATATATATATATATATATATATATATATATATATAAATATATATATATATATATATATATATATATATATATATATATATATATATATAAATATATATATATATATATATATATATATATATATATATATATATATATATATATATATATATATATATATATATATTTATATATATATATATATATATATATATATATATATATATATATATATATATTTATATATATATATATATACATATATTGGCGTGATGACCCAACTCAGAGGCTGGAAACATACGATTTGAAGCGTGTAACATATGTTACTTCATCCAGTCTTTTTTTGCGACAAGATGTCTGCTTTAACTGGCTTTGGTAAATTCCACTCGTGCTCGACCTTTTATTTTCGATATAGTTGTCCTTGGAAAACTGATCATTCAAAAATTGTGACTATACTAAATAGTCTAAAAGACGATTGGGATCAAGCTTTACCTATCCCTTTCGATACCGAATGGCAAATATTTCGATCCGAGTTGTAATATTTAAGGGGAATGGTGCGTCCTTGCATTGTAGTGAGTGATCTTGCGCGTATTCTTGGTTCAAGCTCTACTTTGGATAAGGTTAAAGCAATGGAGCGACATTAAGATAATTTTTGCCTCACTATATGGTCAAAGAGATTGTTGGATCAAAACAAGAAGGCACTTGGGGTTGTGCAACCAATTGTATACAAAAAGAGTTGAAAAAGACCGAAATTAATGACGAAATTAATTATTTTGGTGATGAAATGGACAAGGGAGTGAGTGTTGAGCAACAATATAATAGAAGGAAAACTGGATTATCATGACCTGCCAAGAAAACTCGTTGGATTCATCAAGAACTCAACAGTTTGCAATAATGTCTTTCTGACTAAAGTTAAAGACGGAAGTGCAGTGATATCACATAAAATGTGACATAAAATTTAAAGAATTCAAGGCATTAAGTAAGATTGAGACATTGGACTTTTCTGATCTAAGAATAATTTTCAAGGCAATAGAGCCCATCATATTAACTGTCGAGAATGAAACAATTTAATGAAAAAAAAAGTTGATCGTATTATCCCAATTTTGCCAATTTTTATTCCGAAAGTAGTCAAAAGTTCAAAAATAATTGGTACTGTCTTATTAATTTATATTATAAAAATTCTTAGTTCACTTTATTATTGAAATTTCCAAATCCTTAATTTGTGAAAAACTCAATCAGCATCGAAACCGAAATACAGGTATACAAAGTATTCCATGACAACGAAGGAACAAGCATTAAAATAAAAATTATTTAATACATAGCAACTGAAGTCGACATTCAAATGGCTTTTTAACCAATTGTTAGGTGTTATATGTGAAATTAATATTGAAGCTGTTTAAGTTTTTTTTTAAATTAAACAATCATTATTAATGTGGGAATTGAAACTGCGAGCATTCATTTCGCAATGGAATAGAGTAAACACAAAGAATTAATTAATAATTTGTATAGATCAAAGAAGTTTTTAATAGAGCAACCTAGTTGAAGCAGCAATAAAAGGAATGCCGCAAACGATCCATGTTATCAACTAATGAAGATCATCAACAAATATTTTAACATTGCAATGCTTTACACAATGTTACTTTCTGACAACATTTATATCCCAGAATACATAAGGAATAACAAACTCTCTCTTAGGCTCATCTGTCGGATTCCGATCTAATAATTTTGTAAAAAAAAACACAATTTTAAAATGGTTCAGGACCTTTTTGAATCCTCAGAATTTTTTATTATTCAGAATCGATCGTGAATATGAGGACATTTTGTGGGACAAGCCAAAGATTTACTATTAAAAGTAAATCTGAAGTCTTTAACAACTTTTAAAATGCACCTGTAAACTGTAAGATTTAAAATTGAAACCAAGCATTTACATTTGTAGCTTGATTTTTTTTACTGTATGTTGGGATAATACATACTACTCGGGAAGAAAAGAAGATTTTGATGCAACTTAATTTGAAAAGTGAAATATTGGCTGGTTAACTAAAAATAAAGTAAGAAAATTTTAATGTTTCATTAAAATATTTTAAAATTCCCATAAAAATGTATATCGTTATAATCATCCAGATTAAATTACGTTCGCACAATGACTCATTATTATAACGATTCATTATGATGCATATAGTTTCAGTTTAAAAATATGTGATAATCACGATCATAAAACATATGGATTATGTCATCTATAAATTGCCACTTCATATACTATAAGCAATGTATACAAAACCTCATAGCTTAATGTAACTATATTATCATTATTGTGATTTCCCACTAATCGGTGCGAGGAATTGCGATTGACAAATGTTTTAACAAAATTGGTTTTATTATGAATTGTTTGTTATTTAATTGTGATAACGCGATATAATAAATAACTTCAATTCAAATATTTTTAAGTTTACAATCGAATAAAGCGCAAATGAATTTACATTCCAATGGAAACATCTATAATTGGCTTTAAAATATATCAACTGTGTTTACCTACAGCTTTACTAAATTCGAAGGCGAGAAAAATGAAAAAAATATTAGCGCCACCAAAATATTAAAAGTGCAAGCCACGAAGTGCCTTCTCAGAAAAAACCCAACACATTTGACGGTCATATTTTACCGATGAAAGAACAAGTAAAGAGATCACCTTAAAGATACAGATCGTATTCCATAAGATTATATACGTTGTTTAACAGATGAAGTTATCTTGGCAATCTTAAATATAGATTTTTTTTTTGCAAAAGTTCAAAAGGCTTTTTTAATTTTAAAGTAGTCAATAATCGTATGTACACATATACTCTAAATGAGAATGCACTAGTGAAATGTACGATATGACCGTGAATAACTCATTGAATTCAAGTGTACGTTGTACAAAACCCACCATATATGCCGCTTTAACAAAAAATCTTGCGGCTATTAAATGACAATTATCATCAAATGTTACAGCAAGATCATATACCTGATAAATACGAGCTAGCTTCGTATTCATAATCAAATACCTAAATAGCATTGGTTGCTGCTTTCTGTGGACAGACATAACCTTATACATATTTAGCAATATTTAATGGCCGAATGGTTTTCAATACACTATAAATATAAGGGCAATTAAATCAAGTTGCAAATGAAAAGCATCCGCTTTTGCGTTAATAACATGAAATACTTTAAGATCATTTGTATAAAAATCAAACACTCTGGGGCACGCCGAACTTTAATACGATTAGACTAACACAACTATTTAGGATCACATGCTCAGTTAAATAGGAATTTAACTATGATACAAGGTTAGGATTATAACCGAAATTCACCAGTTTATATATAATTACGGAGAGTCGAATGTTTTGCTAAAATCAGTGTATATGATATCAACTGGAAATATACCAGACATTAAAGAATTATTAAAAAGATTGAATAACCGAAATGATAATAACTAAAACACTTAAATTTTTGTTGGTACACAATCAGGATCAATTCCATCCTTAAAGCTGTGTAAAGTTTGAATCGCATCATTACACGAAATGTTTGGTATGCACACGAAAGTCTGATCATTCAAAATAAATAGGAACAAGGCGTTATAAACCCTAAATAGATTAGGATCATTAACAAATAGTAAATCCTAAAACTTGTTCTCACTCCTAAATTTTTTATTACACTCAAAATATCGAGAAATCTGGAAGAGACATTTTTGCGTACCATTCCGAAGCCAGGTCTCAGAAACAATAAAATTGCCTAACGTTTTTGACAATAACTTTTGATATATAATATTGACAGACAATAGATTTTATTTGAGTAGCACACGCCTGTCGCATTGTTTTCCATCAGCCCGTCAGATCTATTTGGCTCAATTCATCTAACGATAATTTAATTTGTTTAACACAACCATAATTCATTGTCATTGAACTTGCTAGAGTGTATTAGAGTGTATTGAAATCAGGAAAATCATGAACTCGAAAATTTACTATCGCAAAAAAAGTTATATCGAACACCTTTATTATTGTTAGTCAACATCTTACAACTAAGAATAGAAGGCTTTTCATAGAAGAAAATAAAAGGAGCCCAATGGCTCAGTGGCCCATATTAAATTTTGCAAGACGACCCAACATTTGTAGTAACGCTACTGTAGCCACCATACGAAGTTAAGATTCACAATTGCATGGAGTACTAATGAGTGTCCCAAAATTCACACAAGAGTTAATTTTGGTAAAAACATAGTTTTGAAATTAAAAATCTTAATTTTTAATTAACTCATAAAGTACACGGTTATGAATAGAATAGCTTTTCGAATAAATGACCTCTCTAGCTTTGCTGGCAAAAACGCATTCTTTTGTAATTTTCCAAGACCCTTTTGCACAAATGTGGTTGATTTTCATAGTCAATTTTCTCTTTCGAGGCGTGAATGTTCGTGGGCTTGTTGGAACGTGGCATAAATTTTAAACTTAAAAAAAAACAATTTGAAATATTCGAAATCGAAGTTATAAAAAGCCAATATAATATGTAGAAGCACAAGTAAAGCATAGCGTGTAAATGATTATGTAGCCCATTCTAATATAGACTCAAATAAAAACATCAATAGTTTAGGTCTCGTCTCAGACATAGTCTAACAGTGGCATAGACTTTTCTTAGTAAAATTGTAAGTAACAACTACTAGGCTAGTAACAACAAAGAATTAATTATTCATGTACCTAAAAGTGACCGAGAAAGCGGATTGTGTCCAATAAATGTCAATTATGCAGTCAAAACACTTGGAATTATATGGAAACCAAAAAAGGACATATTTGAGTCTTAAATTAGTTCATCAAAAAAAAATTCAAGTTGAGCCATCAAAACGGATCATACTAGCCACAGTTGTCAAACTGTTCGACTCACCAAGCAAAATTACTGTTGTAGAATCTTTGGATAGCTGGTGTTGATTGGGATAAGAAAGGTGAGTATCGAATTACAAAATTCAATGGATCCAAGTTTAGTAACGTATAGTTTAAGGAGGTGGCCAGTGAATTAATTTACAACCTCTACGTTGCTGGTAGCATTTAAATGATTCTCTTAAAGAAGTAGAATGACTTTAAATATCCATAGTGAATACGATGCTAGTTTTGTTGGAGCTCGAAACGAGGGAAACAAAGAGTTACGGTTGG
This sequence comes from Tipula confusa, assembly GCA_963556175.1. Taxonomy (NCBI): domain Eukaryota; kingdom Metazoa; phylum Arthropoda; class Insecta; order Diptera; family Tipulidae; genus Tipula; species Tipula confusa. The sequence goes on along the minus strand of OY744477.1, from coordinate 44,516,776 downwards.
CTTTACAACAAAACAACATTCATGCGGCACAACAACCAGCTAATTATAGTACAATATGGCATTTAATCCCACCTGGTAGTCTCCATTTTGGTGGAATTGGAGAGTTTGGCATCAAACTAACCAAAAATAATTTAAAAAAGTCATCGGTGAAACATTGTTGGTTTTTCAGGAATTCAGCACTATATCGTTACACAAATTAAAGCATGCCTAAATTTTAAGCCGTTACTCCCACTGTTAGACAATTTGGACGAATACGATTATTAACACCAGGCCACTTCTTAATCATGAGACCACGAATTTCATCTCCTGGATCAAACAAAACCAACGCCACAGAAATCCAAAGATGAAATCTATACTTTCAAAATGACCCAGAGATATTGGTCTAAGGATTACTTAACAAGTTTTCAACAAAAATCCCAGTGGACAGTATCGAAATCAAGGATTAAAATCTCCCACCTACAAGGTGGGCAATGGGAAGAATAATAGATACTCACCCAGGTTATGATGGTCTAACTATAGAGTATTATCAATAAGAGGTCCCTAAAATACTATATTGGAGAACCCTATCACAAAGAGTCGTCTTCCAACGGAAAATAATTTAAACCTGACAAAACAAGTAGAGGACTTCGAGTAGTTAAAGATTAATCGGTAACCGAATGCTGATACAGCATATACCTCTATTGTAATGCTCTATTAATTTTATAGTTAATTTTATAGGCCGTATATAGTGATATAGTTAATGTGTTGGCTTAGACACATTGCAGGCTTGAATTCGTACCCGCCGCTGACCACAACGCCGTGACCTGCAATTATGTGTAAAATCGTTCATTGGGCTGACCACCTTCATTGATCACTAATTATAAAAATATGGTCTCAAAAAACTTGTAGGAGATTATGATACTATAAACTGTACATTTTCAAATAATAATGCCACTAACCGTGCCTTGAAGCTGTACAAGGTGTTGGTTAGAACATTGTCTTATGTAGATGTCAAACTAACCTTTTTCTATTTCGTTATAACAATAGAAAACTATAGCTTGAATTCAAAACCGATGTAATCGAATTTCGTTGACGTGCCAGCAATGGCTTGAAAAAAACTGATTATTATTATGACTCTATAACTATTTATTACACTTACATAAATATTTATCTGTATAGTGACAGCAAATGTTTTGTCATATATTTAAATTATGGATTATTATATTATCAGGTTGCTATCATGTCGAATTACCTACTTCCGTTTCATCATATTATTGTTTATGATTTTAAAATGATTCATAAAATTACGTTGATGGGTTTTAGTGGTAATTTGCTTAATTATTGAGTTTCAATAAAAACCTCAGCACGACTCCCGGAAAAAATAAAATAATTGAGTAAATTCAGGATATGGTGAGACTGTAAGCATCATCATATGTTCGAACGATAACTGAAACCGTAGTTATTTTGTATCTATCTATATACAATCAATATACGCTGCACAGACTCATTTAACACGATATAAAGAATGGCCTCATTGCACAAACGTTTTATCAAAGTTTCGCGCATGCTTTACATAGCATGCTTTTTATAGTTTATGTGAAGTTGACAATTTAATAACAACGATGACCTCAAAGATGCCTTGAAATTTTGATCACGTTGCAAAAACACGTGCATTTCAAAAAAAATTATGTTAAGTTTTTTTTATAACCAAACGGTACTTACGTTCATAGGATACGGATTAATTTTTTTTATTACTAGTTTTTATGCCGTATATAAAGTTTATAATTTTAAAAAGTCGTGAGAACTTGGTTCAAGATGTAAAACTTATAGTTATTTTAAATTTCTTAATTTTTTTGCAACTTTTTTCTTTGTGATTCTGACCGCTATACGCGCAATTCCACCATCTTTAGAAGTGGACTATTTTTGGGTTTTTTACTAACACAATTTTATTTTTATAGTAAACAATCAAATGTTTTTTTTAAATTTTCGCGTTCTTGGGCTGTGCCCAATGGAAAATAATCAATTTCTCCGACTATATATAGGAGAGTACATTTACTTTCAGATTTTTCTAGAATTTTACACCTGGTCGAAATATGAATTTAGTATGCTAGCCTTGAGGAGTAAGTCTTGCGGCACTTGATCATATAGGGTTATATGAAGATAGTTTACTGAAAAATTGTTCATACTCTTGGATTCTATAATCATATTACAGGTAAGGGTTAAATGTTTTTTAAGTTCAAGTAGACGGGTCTTAGAATATCGATATATGTAAAGTCAAAGACTTTTTAAATGGCCAAGAGGTTTCGTCATGTTGGTGTTATTTAATTATATGAGAAATTACATCTGATTGAGCAGAAATTTTGTTGTAGTCGATATTTAATAGACCCAAAATGCTAGTGTATTAGCTGTTGCAATTTAAGCAAAGTGTTTAAATACCTTTTGTGAATATTAATATAATTTTAAAATGAAAACTTTTGATAAAACGTCTATAATAAAACTTGGGATCAACGAATAATTACTGAGAGCTTTTAAAAATATTAACCTTAAAACTTAATGTTGTAAGAATTTTTTACACTGTTTATTCAATAATACTCATAATACTATCTGAACATTTTTTGTTATTAGTTTATAAGTTAAGCTTTGTTTGAAACTTAAAATATGTTTCCTTGTAAGCTTACTTGTGCAAAGTTGTATAAAGTTTTAAACGTTTCTTTACCAACTTTTGAGATTAGCTTAAAGTTTAAGTTTAATACAAATTTAAAAAGCTTCTCTTTTTATTTTAAACTATGGACACATTTGATTAAAGTAGGAAACTCCATTGGTTTAAATATAAAATAACATCGAGCTTTTATATAAATTTTAATATAATAAAATGGTTGGAATGATTAAACAACCGATTTAACATTTAAACTATTGAAGAAGCTTTTAACTATTTAAACATTTAAACTATTGAAGAACCATTTATAGTCTGCTTAAAATCCCTAATGTTAAGGAAAATAGCTTAATTCAAAGAATAAAAGGCTTTCGCGACGAAGCTTTGTTTAGAGAAAATCGACTCATTATACAAGAGAAAAGCATTTAAGCTTTAATCAGGCGTCTTTATAGTCGAAAAACAGTGAATGAAATAACATCCATTTTATACTAAACGAATATGATAAGTCAAACATTAAAAATTTTAGAATGCAAATGGAGTAAACCAGCATATTCCAGAGCTAGAAATCTTTTTAAATTCTGAAAAAATTGACTTAAGTTTTATTAAATCATCTAACCAAAACATGATATGTCAAAATACGTGGTTACATTCCCTACCACACTTTATATCCAGCTGAAAAGCAGCTTGAGATAGCACTCAGATAAATGAAAAGAAGGGAAACAAAATTACTTGTCCAGTTAAGATCAGAGAGTTAGTTATTGAAAAGAGGAAAGCAAGAAAAACATGGCAGTCAAACCGAGGACCACAAACCAAATTAATTCTTAATTACCATTGCAATAAGCTTAAGTACATAATTAAAGAACTAAAAAATAAATCGACATCCCATTTGAAAGATCAAATGCCACCAATTAAAAATGGCGAAAGAAATTAGGTAACAAACGCTAAACAGAAAGCAGAAAGGTTTACATCTTATCTGGAAGAGACATTTCAACCACACGTAAGGCAATCGGCGGAAGAGAATATCTCAGTAAATAATGAGGATTATAGAAAAATACTACCTGTAACACTACGAGAGTTGAAAGACGAAATTAATCAAAGCCTAACTACAAAAATGTCACCAGGATTTGATTTAATTACAGGTGAAATAGTAAAAACACTTCCTGAGAAAGGAGTACGAAAACTGCATTATATAATCAACGTCATATAGGCCAATTTCCCTGTTTTCAATACTCTCTAAAATCTTTGAGAAACTCCTGCTTCAAAGAATAAAGCCTATATTATTTCAAGAAATCTAACACCACCTCATCAATTTGGATTTCGAAAAAATCACTCTACTATTGAATAAGTTTACAGGATCACGAACATCATAAAAGATGTAATTTCTGAATGTAGCTTGAGCCATCGATAAAGTATGGCATCCTGCGTTTGAATATTAATTTCACCTAGACCTACCAAAATAATACTTTCAAATTCTGAAATTCTAAATTGCTAACCGATATCTTCGCGTTAGATATGAAGAAAATTTTCCGAACTAAAACAAATGTCACCAGCGGTTCTCAAGGTAGCGTATTGGAATCAGTATTATATTTACTTTATCCAAACGACTTGCCTAACACATAAGCAAGGCAATATTAGCTACTTTCGAAAATGACTTTTTTTGCAACCTTGTAACTGGACTAAATAATGACGCATAATGGAGCTAAATGGAGAAAAGTCAACTTATGTTAACTTCACTAATCAAAAAGTTAATTGGATACTAATAAAGCGTAATTAAATGATAACGGACACATGAACCTAAAGATGGAATACGTCAGTGAAGAAATCACCAATCATGCGGAGAAGCACATACATAATATCGGGCAACACGAAAACGCTGAAATTTGTAGTATGCTGAATAACAGAAAAAGATTACAATGGCTACAAAGAAAGAAGCAGTTGGAGTTGGGAAGTCCAAAATAAGACGTCCAAAAATTTCTGTTTTAAAAAAATTTATGTCAAATTTAAATTTCAAATCTTTAAGTGAAACTCGCTGGTCGTTACTGTTGCAAAGCTGTAAAAATTTACACTTTACACTTTCAGACGAACACGAAGAAGTGAATTTGACATAAATGCGGTGTTAATTTGTTGGAACGACTTGGAAATATAGCTTTAATATCAATAAAACAACAAATGGTTGACAATTTGAATATTGATGATATTATATCTGAATTAACCCTAAAAAACTAATACAGCTTGTTTTATGTAAATGTTTTAAAAATTAAAAATAACAAAACAAAATGCTTTTTATTTTCCATTAAGCTAATTCTCTTTACCTCAAGGAGCGGCCGATAAAATTTTTGTACACAAGCGGCTTTGTAGGCGTGGGCCTGAATACTTTTAAAATGATATAAATATATAGCCCGAAATAAAACTAAACAACCATAATCATCAATTCAAAATTCTTAACCAAATACGCAATTCCAAATTAAGCAATCGATTCTTTAACGCTTTTCGCGAGCTTAACCACTTAGCAAGTTATTCAAAATATCAATGAAGTCAACGAACCTGGTTAGTGCTCTTACTGAGTTGATAGATAATTATCTAAAACGAAAATCGTCCAAGGTCATATTAGACGGTGTGTAATTCGACTCAAATAAGAAAATTCAAGTGTATGCCAAAGTTCAGCTTTATGGTGCATACTTTATACTTGTTTAGCTTAAAAAAACTTTTTATCATTAATTAGCACCTTGCGAAATTTACTTTTTTGCTAACGATATAACACTGTATGCTTCTATAAACAGTAAACATTCTAGGTTAATAGCTAATAACCAAAAGTAATGCAATTTCCGTTTGACCCGAGAGATTTTGAATCATTTTGTTCTTATTATATTTTAATCATTGCTTATCTAATAGGGTAGAATTTAATCCATAAACATTTCTAGCTTGTTTGTTTTCACAAATAAAAGATAAAACCTTCTTAGTTTATTGGGATTAGAGATTATTTTAAGTGAGCTGAATTAATTTTTTGTTTCAATTAAGTACTATTAGTATTTTAACTGGGTTAATTTAGTCTCGCCGAATTATTTTATTATGTGTCCCTAAATCGCTGACTCTCGGGTGCTTTACGTGTAATAATATAGAAACAAAAACTACTTTGTGTCCTTCACCTACATATTTTTATTATAAATGTAGTTACACCTGAACGTAAAGTCACAGCATAAACCATAGCGTCAATTTTTAAGTACTGATTTTTTTTTTATAAAACATTCTGTCACCGTTAGCTTATTCCATTTAAAAATTCTGCTTAAATATATACATATCCATTTCTAAAAAATTCACAACAAAACCACATACTATACAAAAAATTCTCCAAATAACAAAAATAGAAAAAAAATTCTCAGAATTTGTAAATACTTGTACATACCTCAAAATAAATTCTATAATTATATATCCGTCAAAGAATTATTAACTTGTTCATGGTGTACAGTGACAATTACCACACGCATACACACCTCAATTTAAATTCGCACACTTACCTAGAAAGATAAGAAAATCAAAATCAAAAATTATGTTTTAATAAATTAATAAATCAATTTTATCGTGCGTAATATTTAAAAGTCGCAAGTACATATTGTAATTCTATGAAATACTTAGCACAAAATTTATGGTATATGTATTATGTTTAAATATTACTCGCCCATTTATTAAACAAAAAAAAAATGAATTTACGCGTATGTATTACACGTGTACCGCGAATAACCAAAGACAACCAAAAAATCATATTAGATAAAATTCGTACCAAAAAATACTTGTCTCATATTCACCGAAAGTACGTGTGGCGAAAAATGTCGCGCGACAGAATTATGTTCCAATTCGTTCAATGTAAATTTTAATCTATTATTTTGTCATTACTTATTACTAATATTTTTATTGTTTTTATTTTTTTTTTTAATTCGATTATTACTATACTACTACGACTATTATAGCAAAAACTAAAAACAGTTCAATGCCATCGATGATTTTTATCATTAATAAATCAGCGAACTTTAAAGTAATTTTATTATATACTCGTTCATATTTAACAACATTTGCGTGGGAAATAATAATATTTATTAAAACTAAAAAATAAAAAACTTAAAACTTTATATGTACTTAATAAATAATAATTTAATAACAATAATTAGATTTGAAAATTTTTATTTTTCATATATATGTAAAATTAATGCGGAATAGTTCCTCTTCTGGATGTATTATATTATGTTTAAATCGCAGCTCGCTCTAATATTTATACCATAGTGCATGACATTTTAATCGTGCTGGTAAATTGGATGGCTGAACAATATGGAAATTAATGAGGTAGACAATACATAATGTGTGGAAATTATTGTGTATAGGTTGTTGTTACAGTAAACGCAGTAATAACAATTCTAATGCACATATATATAAAATTCTAGAAATAATTATGGAACGAGAATAATTAATGTACCAAATGTATTACTGCATACATCATTATAACATAAAGTAATCATACTTAGAGAATTAATATTGATTTATAATATAGATCAAAAATAATATCTGGCAAATGTCTATCATTATTCGTCAATTATATTCTTGCAGCTTTAAAAAAATTTAACCTTTCAAGGCTGTAAAGATAAATGTCTGCTTATAATTCGCCAAATCAATAATTTGAAAATATCAAGAAAAATTCAATGGCGAACGTAATAATGGTCCGATTGTGATAACTGACATCTTAATCAAAAGCTCTCGAAATTAGTTTAAATTCTGCTATAAAATATAAACGTTGCTATAAAAGCAAAAAAAAAATATTTTTACTATAAAATATTAACATTTTCGCACAAAATTTTTAGTAGGATGTACAGATGAGCGATTATGTTTATCAAAAATAACGTGAATTTTACATAATGTTGGTTTTACTGGTCGGCCAATTAATTGATCAAGCTTTAACTGTTAATTGGTAAAAAACCAAATAACATTACTTTTAAAATATCTTTATACTATTTTATTGGAATACTTATTGGAATAGTAATTTTTTTTTGCGTTTAGAGCTGCAACATTGACAAAATTGAATTTGTAATTTTTGCTGGAATATGACAATAAAACTAACAATTTATTTGAAAATTTGAATTACTGATAAATATACTAAACTCATAAATTTTTTTAAAATGCTATAAATTTCATAAAATATTATATAATATTATAAAAGTATATACGTATGTATATGTATTCGTCAAACCCAACGGCTTTTAGAGATTACCAAAAAATGGTGAATGTTTAGCTTTAGTAAACGCGCAAACATGCTCGTACATCAGGTACATAGAAAAGGTAGATATCGTCGTTGCTTACATCTTGTCCAGGGTATCAGACAGTATCAAAGAAGCTTGGTGAAACTATGGTGTGAAATTAGTACAGACATAAGTCGACCGTATGTATACCGAATTAACTTTGTATAGGGTTACCCAATCAGAAGTTTCATTTTGAATAGCTTGCTATTTGGGCAGCTGTCATCTTTTGACATTTGACAAGTAAAAACTACGCCATTACTAATAATTGTACGATACACGACGCTCCAACAAAGCATTTAAATTGTTAAAATTAACTACAAAAATGGTGAAAATTTTGTAGTCACAGTGCGCAAAACTAAAGCACTTTTTGGCTGTCGTGAAGCACACTCAGCCGGTAATAGTCTAACTGGTGGAAAAATTTGAGCTTTTGGGACAAGTTAGTGATGTGAAGAATCAAAACCGTGTGCGACGCTTAAGAACAACTGAGAATATTGCTACTTTAGCCCGTAGTGCGTTGAAGAAAACCCAGGTTTATCGATTCCTTCTCGATCTTTGGAATTAAACATTCCACAAACGACATTACACCGTATTTTGCATAAAGACTTAGGTCTTCAGTTAACACAAGAACTCAAGCCGGTCGAACACCATAAATGTCATATCTCCGAAGATTGGGTCCTTCAAATGCATCAAAATGGTCCGAATTTTCATCGAAAAGTCATCTTCAGTGATGAGGCCCATTTTCATCTCGGAGCTACGTTAATTGTCTCATTTGGGGCTCAGAAAATCAAAGAATGATTGTTGAAAAGCCTCTCCATTCTCAACGTGTCACTGTTTGGTGCGGTTTTTGGGCTGGCGGTGTGATTGGATCTTACTTTTTCGAGAATGAGACTAGTGCAACTGTTACGGTGAATAGATTGCGCTACCGAGCTAAGATTAATGATTTTTTATGGCTGTAATTGGAAGATATTTATGTGGACGACATTTATTTTAAGCAAGACGGCGCTACGTGCCATACAAGCAACGAAACAATCGCAAGTTTGCAAAAAAAGTTTCCTGACCGTGATATTATTTCTTGAAGAGGTGATCACAATCGGCCACCGATATCTTTTGATTTAACACCTTTCGACTTTTTTCTTTGGAACCACGTGAAAGATAAGGTCTATCGATTCAAGACCTTATAGATGAAATTCGTAAAGTTAACATACAGCCGAAAATGTGCGAATTGGTCATGGAAAATGGAAAACACGGTATTTCTTTTACCAACAAGCCAAGTAATTAATACGTTCTGCTAATTAGCAAAAATTAATATTTCATATTATTAATTAATTTAATATTTCACTTTGGAATTAATTTAATTTTTAATCTATCATTTATTTTTATAAATGAACTTACCTATTATTGTAATAAAAATTATTATAGGTTTTAATTATTTAGTATTTAGTACACACCCTGCCTACATTAACTAGGGCACCCGGTATACCATAGTGTGAGTGAGAGGGTTTTTGTAAGTTAATTTTAAATAATACAACTTATTTATCATTTTAACATTTTACATATTTAAAATAATATTCTATTATTTAATTAATTTGACAAATTTAATATTTATTATACCTGATTAATTGTAAAAAAAATATTTTTTTTTGCTTAATTGAATTCATGCAAACAAATGGTTAATTTTACAATTTAATTAAATTATTTATCATCTTATTATAATTTACAATTTAATTGTCAAATTTACAATTTGTTTGTTGAATTTACCGTTTTAATTTGTGATTCAACAATGTTTTTCTCTCGGTGTTTGTATGCATTAATTTCCATAGAAAATGTTGGTATTATTGTTTTTTGTTTAATTTGAGCACATTGTTTCCCTTCATATGAAAACATCAGCAATATTTGTAATCATTCACAGATTCATTTTTTATAAAAGCCGCAACATTTTTCTCAATATTATGTCAATTCCACTAATATTTTATCTCGGATTCATTAATAACCAAAATCTGTATGCAATAACAGTCGTTTGTTGAATTAAGTATTTCCGAAAGTTTCCTCTTATTTTCAGTCACACTAAATTATTAAGTAACAAACTCTCCAAGGATTTTATTGCTAAAATTATGTTAGAATCACAAAATACATACAAATCAATATGATATGTTATGAATTCATTTGTCCTCACATACATAAAGTCTAAATAATTTAGAATAATTAAAAAAATCATAAATCAATTTTGAGCTTTCATTCTATTCCTAAAGTAGCGCTAAACATAAAAAAGTAGTTACTTTAAAAACAGTTTAAAGTTGTTCTGTTCCACTAAAAATATTTTTTTTGAGCTGAAAATTTTGTAAGTGTAAATTTCTACACAGTTAGAACCATTTTCAGGAATTGTTAATACATTTTCTAGATGTTACAATCACGAAGTCGTTCCTTCGGAATTAGCCATTTTTTAAAATATGACATCACTAATCAAAAGATGAAGCTAAAATTAGGTTTTCCATGAACAATTCTGCACAAAAAACTTATTTTAACTACTGTCTTCCCCCGTAAAAAGCGCCTAGGCGTAATGAGCGAATAGAACGCCCAGTGGGCGCACTATTCGTTTTAAACGCCTAGGCGTAGTATTTGAGGATAATTGACGCTTTTAAAACCATAAAAATTTTAAGTACTTATAACACTAGAAAATGTATTTAAAAAGGTTTAAAACATCTCATTGTAGTTCCTAATATCTGTAGTGGCCGTATTGTCGTTGTAAACCATACTGGAATGTGGAACTTCGATATCATTAAGCAATATATTCACAGTGTAATAACAAAACGTTCTCAAACAAGTTTGTTACCACAACCAGTTTTACTTATTTATACTCGTTTTCGCCAGACATTACGGTAGCAAGCTTAAAATATTTTGAAAAACAACGTATTCGAAATCATACCGCTTAAAATGACTGGCTTACTACAACCTTTGGATGTCTGTATAAACAAAACATTCCAAGATACATATAATGATAATTATGATGAATACGCAGCGAACGCTATTTCATACTCAAATAGGCAAAACTGGAGGCGCTAAAGTGCTTAATACTTTTTTAGTGTCATAATGGGCTCGAAAAAACAAAGTTGAAACTGATAAAATAGCCAAGGCTTTTAATTTCTAAAGTTGAATTTAAAATTATTAATTTGAACGAGCCATTTATCTTTAGCGATGATACATTTGAAAAAATTGAGTACTTTTGGCCAGAAAAAATTACAAATAGTTTTTGTAAATGTATTATGCATTTAAAATACAATAGTGTTAAATTCGAAGAATGGGTTGCGTTATAAGATGCTCAAAGTATTAAATATTTAGAAGTAAATATGGTTCTTACTGACCATAATCTTACTGATGATAATGATAGGATTATTTTAAAATCAGACGAAATAACTAGTTCGAATGTAGAAGTTTATGATGTTTCGATGGTTAAGAAGTGGAACATAAATCGTTATCCTCGATAATAAATGTTGCAAAAATAATGTGTACGTTGTTGAAAACCCATCCAAAAATGTCATTATAATAGTAACCGAAATTTTTTATTTTTTTTTAAACAAAAAATCGATTAAAGCGCCTAGGCGTTTTATTCAAAAGGGCATTCTATTCGAAAATTTTCATCATTTTTAGAAAATTTTATATTTTGAAGACCACCCGAATATAATGCCTAGGCGCTTTTTACGGGGGAAGACAGTAGTGTACTAAATGTTTTGTGCTATTTACAATTAGTATTGTATCTTTGGTGGTTTGCAAAGCTAATGCTAAATGTATACATAACTAAAAAATTTAGATTCGAAAAATTCTTCTGTCCAAACCATAAACAAACTAAAAATTTAGTATTTTGGAAATAAAAAAAACATCTCGTATAACATGAGATTATGGTTTAAGATATGCACACACTCAATCGTAAAATTCTTTCTTAAATTCTAAGTAAGGTGAATCATGTACTTTTTGGGGGGTTTGCTAATAAACGCTTCCAAAGTTTGCCGCTGCTAATCCAACTATTTCCAGTTAAAATATTTGTACCCAAATATCTTGTAAAAAAATGCTTCTCTACAATAGATCATTTTAAGTGAAATTGTCAATTTTGATGGGAAAAGTAGAAATTACAGAAGAAAAAAGAAACTTCGAAAAGGTCTAGATTAGGTTAACTGTGGAAAAATATAGATTGACTCGTTGACGATAGAAAGCTCCTGCATATACCAAGGTATACGGTTCTTTAGGAAATTGATTGTAGTATTGGTCAAAACAGAGATAACTTGTAAAACTAAATCGAACTTTCCATTGTTTCTTGCTCGATCATGGCTTTATTCTCACCTGGGATAAAGTGGTGTATTTCGAGTGCATTAACATCATCAAACCGTATACCTATAGTGATTATATGCAAAAGTATTACTTTCATCTATGGCACTAACTATATAACCAAAAACTAACCTTTAAAGCTACTTACAGCATTTCTTCTAATGTAGACCCAGGCAATCAAACCATATAATTGACTTGACATAGGTTTTCAGTGAAAATCCTCTCTCCTATAGGTGAGAGTATGTTATTATTTTTTGCTTTAAAAAAATGACGACCCAATTATAAAATTATGGTAAGATATATCATATTATGGTTATATCCATATACTGACATTTACTAGACATATACCAAGCGCAAAAATGGTTGTTAAAATTTCAATTTCTGTTTTGTAATGCCAATGTCATATCTTTTGGTAAGTTCAATTTATTACTAATTTACTCCAAATGTTTAAACAAGCAATACTTAATAAATTTTGGCCGAATACAACTTAAATTCGAGGTAGGCAAATTTAGCTGAAATAAATAATTGATCGTATATGTGGCAAGAAAGTGTAACATATTTTATAAAGCCCTTTCAAAATTATCATCTTACTATGTTCGAGTACTATGCTAAAATTCAAGTATTTCAAGTATTTACTAAAAATCACAAACTATATTTAAAATAGTAACATGATCGGCGACATTCAACTCGAAGAGTGGCTGGATTAACGCTGAAATTTTTGTCGATATTTTGAAGCACATTGAAAGTTATACAAGATGCTCCGTTGACAATCCAATATTTTTATTGATATATTTTTATTGAAAACGGTATAATAATGCCTCATACATGTCATATACATGACCCACATACATCGCACTAACTTTACCCGCTTGATGTATCCGTTTTTAGCCTATTCAAAAAGTATTGTAAAACATCTTAAATAATTTTTTGAAAGCTAATCCTGGGAAAACAATCAACATTTACGATAAAACCGATTGACTAAATAGCCATTTTAAAAGCATTTTCTCCAGTAAATATTTTAAACGGATTTCTAGCACCATATATTTATCTGTTTAACAGCATGATCTTTGCTGATGATTCTTATATAGCTGAAGGGGAGTCTAGTTTGTTACAAACTTATAACAATTCATAAAATTATTTTTAAATGTGTTAATTTTTCAGACAAAATGGAATTGAATGAACATTTCTCTGAGAACGTAAATCATAATATCGAAGTCTAAACTGACAATGCATGAATTACCTACGCGAAGTTTGCCGTATTCCTCGGATAAGGAAAAAAATGCAAACCAAAACACGAATTTAAACGCCAGAAAGAATTTAAACAATTTTAAAAGCAAAAACCGATAAAATGACTGGAAGGATAACTAAAAAGGATGCAAAAAGTAAAAAACAAATAAAAAAAAACATTCTTCATCAGAAGACAGTTTGGACGCAGTACCGTACGCTTAATCGCTTGATTCAGTTTACGATTTTTCAGAAGAAGAATCGTCTAACCACCATATTCCATCAGAAAATATTTCTCATTGACACGCAGATATACTGGAAACATGAACCTACGTTTTGGTTCACAGTAAAATCCTGTTTAATTTTTTACGTCGTAAAAATTGTAGAAGTTAACATTGTGAAGGAAACATCCTACACGAAAATCATTTGCTGAACGTGGAAAAGAAGATATTTCATTTGTTTTAAAAAATGAAATTCTTATGAAACTTCCAATGCCAGAATATCCCCCGGGACTTTCAGATCAGCGAAAAAATAAAATTTTTCCATTGACGTATCTAAATATAATATAAATCCAATATGAATCTAATACTTTCGCAAGACAGGTAAATCTAGATTACTTATCTTCTCAACACCCTATTTATAGACTTCTGTGTAACAAAAGAAAATGCCAGCACCAATGCGCAATTAGGATTGCTATGACCTTTATCATCTGATAATTTTCCAATTATAGTTAAATTGAGTACCGATGCCTTAAAAATTAACCCACCGATACGTCTAACAAGCAAATTAAATAAATGATATATATATATATATATATATATATATATATATATATATATATATATATATATATATATATATATATATAGAAATGTCATTGAACAGAACTGCTAACTGTTCACAACAGAAGATATTGAAGTGGCAAATAAAAATTTAACTCTTATAATAGAAATAACTGCAAAAAAGGCTTCTCCTGGTGTTATTAACGAAGAAGGCCAACCCTATCGAATCCACCAATCATACAACCAGATGGCCACTGGGCCAGAAATGACATTGAAAAGATTAATATTTTCCCCGACTACTTAAAAAAAGTTTTCACACCAAATGGGCAAAGCAATATTAGTATACTGCAACCATATAGACATCTAGTAGACAGGTTTCAAACTAAAAATTAATATGCGCAGAAAGAACTCTAATAATTGATAGCCACTTATATTTAAAAACGCCAACCAATTGAACCAATTTTCGCAAAACCGTCTTTTAAAATCTCCAATATCTTTATTTTTGCAATTCGCGTGCACCTAATTATCCAAACTTATAATTTATTTCGCTTACATATTTATTTACGGAAATGAAATTCAATTAAAACTTCAGTAAAGTAAATAAATATACAAAAGTGTATATGTCTCTGTGTATATTTTGTAAGTTTGTTTTGATTTCAGAATGACAGTGGCCTAAATTTTCTTGCCTTATGTGTAAAGTATAGTATAGTTTTATTATGATTTGAAATAGGCGATTGAAAAAACTTAAATATAAAATAAAATAAAAACTTGATTTGGCTTTGTTAAAAAAAAAAAAAACGTTTAAGCTTCGTTTTTCGTGTTTTTCATTTGGTTTTAATATTTGCAACGTAAACGTGAATTAAACAGCACAATAAAAACGTTAACAATAAATAAGTAATTCGCAATACACGATTCTTACACGGTTATTTTTAATTGGCCGCGTGATCATTGCATGATTGTACAATTTATTAATGGTTTATTATAAACACTGTGGTTTATTATACTATTATTGCTATTTCTCGTGCGGTTAGTGGTTCCGCGATCTTAAATTAATAAATTCTCAGAATCTAGTAAATGATATAAAGATTTTTATATCAAAACGAAACTTCAATTTTAGAATTACGAAGTTTAATCCTCCATCTTGCGTGTAGATTAGTTTTATGAATGAAATTGCTTAAAGTGGCAAATTGCAAATTAGGTAATAAAAAATCAAATGGTCACGTGATACGTACACAAAAAAAAAACAAGTAGTTTGTTGCTAAAATAATTTTTATATATTTTCGAATTAATTGATAGGGAAATAGGTCAAAACCTTTTGATTTTATTTCATTGGAATATTACTTCAATTTAATGTTGAATTACGTAAATTTTAAATGAACATATTTTCATTTTGGTTTATTTATAAATATTTCATTTATATTTTGGAATGTTGTTGTTGTCATTTAAAATTATTGTAAATAAACACATAAATCTAAGTCCTACCGATACACAACAATCATATGATGAATTGAGGAAAAGTGGGCTTAAGATACGCGTCGTATATTATCTAGGAAATTTTAAATTCAAATTTAAGTTCATTCTGGAAAAATCTATTTTATAACATAGAAAAAACATTGGATGGCAGGCATAAAGTTAGTTTCAGGATTTTGCTGATTTGAGAAACACAATTTATGCTTATTGATAAATATTTTGTATAAAGTATCACTAGTCAAAATCTACAATTATTCCGGGAGTTAAATTAAAATTTAAGTGCTGTCCATTTTTTGGTTGCGGGTGCTTTGCCCAGCGGTGGTTATGTGTAAACATTTGTTTAGATTTAATACCACACTAGTGACCATCAACGGGAAAAATGTTTTTAAAGTATAATTTTTTAGAAATTCATTTCCTTTTTGAATCTCACCACTGGTTCTTGTTTACATCTAGTGCACTACCACATCTTGGCATCTTGTCTACCTATTTATTTATACTCGTATATCTTGTCATTTAAAAAAAAACCAATGTGGGTATCCATCAAACCATCATACCATAAACTTTGAATTTTGTTTGTGTCATTCTTAATTGGACTTCGTATCAAGTTTATGACTATATACATTTATAGAAATTCGAGAAGAAATTTGTATCGTGTGATGCTTAAAAATCATATGTTATTTACATTGCACAACACCTACATACTATATGTACGAGTATAGATACATTTTTTTTTGTTGAGAAATTTAAATAACATTTTTAGTAAATATTTTGCTTGGCAGGACCCCAAACAAATCTTTTCGGTTTTTATTTTTATTTTTTATTATTATTTTTACTCAACAACACACAAAATACTTTTATTTTTGTTTCTTTTAGTATGAACCAGAACCGCGCCAATCATCAAATTCAGTCAATTTTAATGACCAACTAACCCACAAAAAAAATAAAAAAATTGGTTTGTGTATATCCATATATAGGGTATAGTGTTCGAATATTTAAAAAATACCCGAGTTTATATCTTATAAATTCATACCACTACTATAGTTATATGATAAACAACACCCCAGACAAGGCACCAGCGTAATTAAAAAAAAAAATACCAATAGAAATTCCGTCTGTCATATTTCCTAAGAAATCATTATCGCGCACACGAAATTTAATTATAGCTTATATACAAAACCCACAAACAAAAAATTCTTGATAAGACCTACCATACATCACCACAGAGAGATCTACATACGACTATATTATACACACACACCTACACAAACAAAATCAATATTGATATCTAAAACAATTTTGGTGATTAGGTTAAAACGATCCAATATCATAATATACATTTTGCTACTACATAGATTAGTTTTGACGACAAAAATACCAAACACATCATGAGTTGAATTCTGAACCGAATACTTAATCCGTAAACTTATGATGTATTTAGTGTGTAGACATAATAAAAAAAAAAATTTAAAAAAATTTCCTTTGGCTTCTTCTTGAATGGTGTGTGCATTTTTCTTAGTTTTTTGGCATTGATACAGCGCGGATGAAAATTTATCATTATACGACTAACTCCTACGACAGTTATTATACAGCTAAATATTTCTTTTTTTATTATTTTCTTTTTATTATTACTTGTATATTATATATTGCAAATATTGTCTAGACCTCATATACAATAAGAAATAGGCAAAAGTATGTAGATTTCTTTTGTTGTTGTTGTAATCTTGATATTAAGTGAACTTTTGCACAAATCCGTATTCCGTGAAGTTGTTTGTTATATAGTTATATACTCTTATTATGGTAGTTTAAGGTTATTTCTGCAACTAACTGGTTTTTCCACATTTTATTCGATAAGATTAACCGGATATCTTGAATTCGAGGATAATTTATTATGGTAATTGGATGTTGAGACTATTTTTGTTTAATTCATGAAACATTTGATCCTAAAAATATAAATTATCATTTAATCTTGAATCTCGTACGTAATTCTTTAATTGAAGACATATGTAGTATAAAGTTTATCAGAATATATAGAGGTTTGCATATAGCGTAATGTTAACTACCATTTTGCTTAAGACAGAATTTTTTAATGATTTAGAATTCGAGACTATGTAGCAGCATACTTTAATAATATATATAGGATTTCTTTATATTTTTAAGACGGATCTTAGAGTTGGTATAACCAAAATGCAATGAGAATGTGGTTTTGTATATTGAACAAAATTGGAAAAGTAAATTATTATTCTGGATAAATTGTCAAGTTAGCATTGAAGTATGATAGTATTGCATGTCTATAACTAGAATCTAGCTTTCATATATATTAAATTAACTAAGCAATTGGTTAAACATTTCTCGTGTTGTTTAGTAGTCTAGGATTTGTAAGTTCAACGCAATTCTTCCTTAAATTAACTTACTCATGCTAAGTTAAAATTGGAATACGCTTTGTTAATGTAACAAAACTAAAGCAGTACAATTACAATTTTAAAAAAATTTGTTTAGCATTTTTTTTTTTTTTTTTTAAATCAATACTTACCTATATTATGTTAAATTAAGATAGCAAATAATTTAAAATTTAAAACAAAGTTTAGCTCACATAATTACGTCAAATTTTCCGTTGAAAATTATTAAACTTCGTAAAATAGTGTATTTTTAATATTTTTAACTTAAGAGATTACGAGGAAATGCCAGTTACTATTATTACAGGTAGCACTAGTATTGGTTGTGAACCTGTTTTCTGATTAAAAATGTAGAAAGCCAGCCAAAAAAATTAACGCAATAATTCCATTAATTTTTTTTATGGTTTACTGAACTGCAAAATCATTAAGTTTAATTAAGAAGCAAATTTTTGATTAATTAATTGATTTAGAATGTACGACCGAGGACTAACCAGGATCTCCCGGATATTTGGCCGGGCCCACCGTACACCCGTTGTACTTTAACTTGGAAGGATGAGGGCAGGATATTAGTTAAATTATTGAGATCGACCCGGTTACAGACACCATGGCGGCCAATAGTTAGTAAATTTGTGTTGGGGTAGGGAAAGGAAAGGTATATCAGTAATGACAGAATTGGTCCGGTTTCCCGGTAGCCAATATTCGAACTACTGTTAGCATAAGACAATCACAATTTTATTAAACTGCCCTGCATTCCAGAATCTCTTGCCAGCAACCAGTATGCCACTATTCATCTGTAATCTGCAGAGGTTTCCTGAAAACAAAATCTATTAATGAAGTAATTGCTCTTAGCCATAGGCTGTAAGAAACAGAATTAATTTTTAATCTGATATTACAAATTAATTAACATAATTATACAATAATAAAATTCCAAGCCATATGCTGTAATAAATCGTGATAGTTTTTGCCCGAAAATTACTAATGACTCTATAAATATTAATTAATTAATTCATAGTGTAATATATAATTTCTGCAAGCCGCAGGCTGTAATAAATTGGACTATTAGTTTTTGCCTAAAACTTAACAATTAATTAATTTATTACATTTATAAAAATATGAAATTATAAAAATTATAAAATAATATAAATTAGATTTTATAACATTTGGTTAAATATTACAAACCAATTGAATTTACCGCTCTACGACAAATACGTCATATAATCACCGAAAACCTAATTTATATACACTTTATTTGACACAAAACTTTAAAATTTATACAAATTAGATTTTTAAATCAACATGATTAGAAAATCAACAAACGATAGGATAGGAGGGACTTTCTTATACCTATATTCCTTCAAATATACTTCCATGCATGACAGAAACGACCCGGTTTCAGCCATCTCATGATCACCACGACACAATTCGACTCTACTGGAATTTGTGGGGTAGGAAAGCCAAGGTATGTCAGTAATTATATAATTGGTCCGGTTTCCGGCCAGCCAATACTCAAACCACTGCCAGCGCAAGACAATCGCAACCTCAACAAACCGCTCTGCTTCCTGTCATCCTTTATCAGCAACTCCCATGTGCCACCTTTCAACTGTAATTTGCAAAAAGGTTCCCTTAGGGAGTATGTAAATGTTACTTAAATTATTATGTTTCATTTCAAATGGTGCACTAGACAAGCTCCCGATTGTCATGCAAACTCGATTTGGGGAAATCTGCATCTAATATTTTCCGGCCAGCCAATACTCAAACCACTGCCAGCGCAAGACAATCGCAACCTCAACAAACCGCTCTGCTTCCTGTCATCCTTTATCAGCAACTCCCATGTGCCACCTTTCAACTGTAATTTGCAAAAAGGTTCCCTTAGGGAGTATGTAAATGTTACTTAAATTATTATGTTTCATTTCAAATGGTGCACTAGACAAGCTCCCGATTGTCATGCAAACTCGATTTGGGGAAATCTGCATCTAATATTTTACTTAATTTTTAATTAGATTAAGTTAGTGATAGTTAAATTTTTATCAACTATAGATTTTGCTTAATTAAAATTAATAATTGACATTTTTATAAAATATAGAATTAATAATATAAATAATTTATGTTAATTTTCATTTAAGTTAATCATCTTTGAACACTCATCCATCCTTAATCTTTAGTCTTCATTTACATGCCCGTCCCTACCGCTACCCCCGTCGCTGCTTTAAGATTTCAAAATTTTGTTGTTGTATTTCCTATACAACTTTTGACAAAAATTGTAACGTTACAATGTAAAAAATACAAAAGATATTTGTACATATATGTATGACAATGTACTGAAAACAACATCGAAAACAAACATCGTAACCCAAACAACCTATATTACTATAAGGGAAATTGCGTCGCATTCATGTGCCAACATGATATAGTTCGTAGAAAATCATAGATGGCCCTATTAGTAGTTGAACGAAATGTTTACATTTTTTTATCTACAATTTTTTATATTCAACGAATTATTAACGAAACAAAAATTTAAAATCTAAAAAAAATTTAAATTTTATAATCGGAATTGGAAATTATTGAAGTAAATGGGCTTTTATTCATATATAATAGTAAATAAATAAAACAAAATTTGTTTTTTTAAAAAATAATTATTTAAAAAAATAAGAAAAATTGTTTGACGCGTGATCTATTGTTCTGGTTAAAAACGTTTGCTATGCCATCTAGGATTTTTCTACGAAATAAAATTTAACGAAATCATGCTGTCGTTCGCATTTACTATGGAAATGTTCACGATTTCCCCTATAGTAATACAAGCTATTTGCCGTTTTCAAAAAATAGCTTATCGATATTAAAAAAAAAAACCAGGTATTTTTATTTTATTTTACATTCTGCGTCAATATACCGATTGTTGCACTCGATTCATTGAGCGGAGGAATTTGGAACTTTTTTTGATTTTATTTTAATTTCGTCTATAATGTCGTCTAAAATGTTGTCTATAATTTGTCTATATAATTACATTTGTCTTATAATATGTATATCCTGGAGTTTCAACCTAGGTTGAATCCAGGTTAGTTATTTACTATATACAGAAACAACCCATCTAGCAATTGTCTCGACTTTACATAATTAATTTGTGGCGTCGAGTAATTTAAATCTAGAACAATGAACTTAATACATCGTCGAGTCGAAATATAACAACAAAAACATGTACATCTTAAGAAAACCTAATAATTAGTTAAAAATTATGTACTTAATATTAACTTAGTTTTATATTACCTCTAAGTTATCATTTTACATTCCTACAAGACTATTTATATAACCCGATTACAACTCGACACCAACATAACTCTGCAGTCATATACACGTAAATACAACCCAAAGATGATTCAAAGTCAACTAGAAAATAAACCGGCTCGCAACGTTTACATATTAATATACTCTAATCTCTTCTATAACAAAACATACACTCGCTTTTTCACAACAATAACATAACCAATAAATATGTAAAATAATATAACTGATTATTAAATAACAATAATTAAATCATCAAATAAACTTTTATTTTAAATATACAATTAATATAAAATATAAATAATACATATCTTATTAATTTTGTCGGTCCTATATATCAATGCACATGATGTATATTTCCACGAGTGTACATTTTAAGTTCAGTGTTTAGTTTGGTAAATAAATAAAAATAAAAATAAAACTTGTGTCTTTGCTACAAACTGATCAACTAATACCAACAATCGATTACTTTAATAATTTTCATCCGTTTTTCCACCTTCACTACACTATAACTATAAACAAACTTTATATTATTTAGTACACTATTACACTAAACTTGACTGAAAACTAAACTGATAAACTTGACTGATAACACACGCACTATTTAAATTATTTATTTTTCCGCCATCGATTAACAAATGCGTCTATTCTATTTGTTAGCCGAGACTCCATCCATTAAGTTTAATTAAGAAGCAAATTGATTATTTGTAAATAATAATCGTAAATAAGATAATTTAATAATTATTTAGAACATTATCTGTAGACAGTAGACACTAAATAAGAAACTTAGAGATCCCTCGCATAAACATCTCTTTGAAAATATAAATCAATCTTTAGGTTATTTATTTGCTCCTGAAATATTTGTGAATTGTAGTCATTACACTGTTTGAAGTACACATAGTCAGGTTTTTCAACATTACACATTCCCACATTAATTTCGGGGAATCATTGTAATCTTTTGTAAACAACACAGCTTATGTAAATCCAATTTTACATAAGCTGTGTTGTTTTCACAAAGCCAAAAAAGATTACAACAACAATTGCATTGTATAAAGCCGAATCGGCTTTATGTGTAAGCCAAAAAAAATTTAGATTTAGGGGAAATAAAACTATTTTATAGTTACAGTGTTCACTACAAGAGGTAATTTTTTCAATTTTTTTATTTAAATCATATTTAAAATTACAGAAATTATCATCACATCACACGATTCTTGTATATAAAAACATTTGACATAAATGTATATAAAAAAGCAACACAGCTATAGTTTTTCAAATTATATTTACACTTGTTCATATAGTAATATAATAAATTAACAAAGCAACAAACAAACGACAGAAAAGTTTCCGTTTGTTAAATTAGCATAGCGCTAGTTAAAATAACATAGCTGAAAGTTATATTCACTTAACAATTCAGTTCAATTGTATTATTTTATGTTAAATTTAACTTATCAAATAATTAAAATTGACTTATAATTTTAGTAATACTATAGCTGCGATTATGGAAAATATTTGTTTTATTTTAGTCACTATATGTATGGTTAATAGTAATGTAGTAATGAAGTTAAGATTTTCAAATTTAAATAATTTAAATTTAAATAATGGACGATTTACAATTTTATTTATAATTTTTTTTTATGCTTAGTATAGTAATTTTAATAAAATGGTATGTTTAAACATTTCCTATTAATGCTCCGTCAGTAAGTATTAAGCTTTTAAATAATATGTTTGCATGTTTTAATTTTAAAAATTATTAGAAGTGTTCATTTGTTTTATGAAGTTAATTTAAAGGACCGATTATGCCTTTATGGAAAGCGTTCAATTTAAATCAGAGTAATAGAAAAGTCAAAGTCTTCAAGACACATCAAAATGTATACCAAAAAGAAGAAAATAATGAAGGACTAATTGGATAAAATAATCTAACTAATTCATTTTCCCCTAATACTTATGTTGGTGTTTTTAAATAGAGGCATACCAACTTCAACTTGAATCAGCCATTATTCCGTAAACAAGTAAACAAGAAAGTAACAATATAATTTATGCAAACCAAGTTTGGCTAATAACATATATTTTCGTTAATTTAAGTAAATCCAAGAATGAAAAACAGACGGGCCAACGTGCAAGTTTAGCTGGGGAACATTAAAACAAAAATTCAATCATTTTTTTTTTTAATTTTAGCTAGCTTTTTAGTTAATAACAACACCATTTTTCGTTCTGTGTAGTGATAATTTTGGGTTTTGTTTTATCTGTAGATCGGTAATCTATCAATTAATAACTTTTTACTATATGATTGCCTAATTGATTAGCTTTCAAAACATTGATATTTTTATCTTTGCTAACAATTTTATCCCGACATTATTTTAACATCTTTTAATTCCTGTTAAAATGTTTGCTTCTTATTATATAATGTTACATGGTACTTAACCGTATTAGATGGCTAAAATACCTTTTTTTAACACGTATCGGAATATTTGCTTTACTAAGAACTCTAAAAATTGGCAGTTTTACACTGATATTCTTGATATGTGATATTAAAAACTCATTTAACAAAATTGTTATACTGTAATTTGCTGGGGTATATTTTTAATCAAGCGTAACACCCCGAGAATAAAGCCAAAGACGATGGTTGCAATTTTTGTTAAGTATAATATCCAACACAATGAAGAACTGAAAATTGCGAAAATATTCATGGCAAGTCTCAACAATTAAAGTGCACCTATAAGTAAAACTAAAAGTCCACAACCATAGAGTACAACCTTAAACCAGAAAAGTATATTTCGTTCCTTAGAGCGTTTGGAAGTGATTTTTTAATTAGAGGCGACTTTAACGCAAAAAAATTCTACTGGAAGTCTAATGTTTCGGTTGAAATTATAGCACATAGATTTAATGTAGATATCACTAATCTCACTGAAAATTATTCTTTATTTTACCAAATAGATTGTTTAGGCAAATAAGGCAATGTAAAGCTGCAAAAGAAATAATGATACTAAAGCCAAACAAACCGCCCATAATAAAAAAATTTTCAATATATTTGCTTCCGAAATTATCATAATTGTGGCCAACACCACAATAATATAAAGATTACAAAGAACCAAACCATTGATCTTATCGTGATCTGGTAAACACCGTGTCAGCAGCGTAAGAAACATACTGGGGGAAACATTGTTAACTGTGATTATCTTGTAGTGCTAAATACCAGGAAATGCAATGTTATGAGTAAACATAAGCACTACTCAGTCATAATACCAGAAAAACATCTATATATAGACATCAACTCTAATGTCTAGAGTACAGGATGTGGCTGGACCAATGAATGGATGGTAATTTACAGCAAACTTACAATCGAGCTTTCTCGATTATGGCGAACGTGTAAAATAAGACTAGAAAAATTAACTGCAAAAGAGGGAAAGTATTGGCTACTGAAAAAATGCATAGATTAAAACAAAAACTTGGATAATGTAAAAAAAATTGAATGCAGTACCCATTTCTATATTTACCCCACATTTCCTACATTAAACTACCAATACTTCATTTGATGGTTTCGAGAATTGTGCTAAACATTCATTTTATGTAATTTCAGTAATTCACAAATATAATAAACGTTTTTTATCACACCTAATGCGATTACAGACAACAGATTACCTAACCAATTTAATATATATATATATATATATATATATATATATATATATATATATATATATATATATATATATATATATATATATATATATATATAACCGTGGAATTGTAGCAGCCTAAATTTAAAAGATGATTAGATTAGTCAAAAATTATCTTTTCGCTAATCAAGACCTAATTTTATTTTTTTACAACATGTTATGGCTGAATAACCTCGTGTTACTTTGCTTTGCGTTCTATATCACGATCAGCTCTCACATGCATGTCATTCTTATATGCTCAAAATCTTATACCTTATATAATTGTTAAGAGATGATAAATGCTATAGATCAAAGCTTTTCAATGAAGTAACCAACCTGATGTTCTTTCAAGCCTAAATATAATACTCTAACTTTTTATCGATGGGGAATATTTGTCCATCGCCGCACTGACTTTTTTAAATCAGAATCATTTATTTAAATTACATTTTAATACATAAAAAAATATAACAAATCCATTTTGTTTTTTCAAAGATCGAATTTCAATGAAAAAGAGAAGTAAACAGGATGTTTCTACTCTTGATTTCGTTCATAACTTCATTTTTCATAACGATGAACATAACATTTAACATTTATTGTTGAAGTGCAGAACCCATGGGTAATGAGCTGAACTGTCTTTGCACTTTTGAACATTAGCATACTAAACAAGATAGTGCCCAATTATTGACATCTTTGTTTAAATTCGAAGACGAGCTTACGATATATGGTCCATTCTGCCCCGTAGAATGTTCCGCCCGGAACCAGAAAGTAATTTCTGAAGTTCTGAGTCAGCTTTTTGAGCCTAATATCTCCAAATCTAATTTGCCTAGTATCTGTTGTTAATTGACAAATATTTAGTCACTCGTGGACTATTTCAATTTTAGACTGAATTGGTCTGGTCAAAAGCTTAGGCTCGTTGCACATTTCAACTAAGCTAAGCTAAACGATGTGAAATATGTTATCGCTTACCGGCTATATATCACTTATTTAAATGGATCGTTTCACACTTGAGCTAATCTATGTGAGATATATTTTTTGTTTCGAGCAATGAAAACTAAGTTAGTATTTGAGTTGGATTCCCCTTACTAATGTCAGCGATATCGCTTACACATACATAGCAACTTTTTTTTTATTACAACATAACTTCCTATTAAAATATAATCTAATTTTATTTTTAATATTGAATGTGTGTCTCAATTACATCCATGTGTGTGTGAGCGATGTTAGAGTTTAAATGTGCTACGTAATGAACTAAGCGAGCAATAAAGCTGGAATATTTTCATGGCATAGCTTAGCTGAAATGTACAACGGGCCTTATGGTCGGTGTCAACTCTATACTCACGACCTTCTAAAAAATATCGGAACTGCTTGATAGATTAATAAATAGCTACTAGCTCTCGGTCGAATGCGGAATACTTAAGTTCGTAAGTTCGGCATTTAATCACTTACGAGAAAAAAATCCTAAAGGCTTCCACACATTAAACAGCTCCAACTAAATAGCATTCATCCGGCCAAGTAAAATTTCTTGGCGTCTTGGGTTTCTTCAGTAGTAGTGCCTACGCATTCGGCAAGCTATAGAATAAAACGGTAATAATTGTTCACCATGTCGTATGAATTGCTGTATGCATCTTATCCTCTTTGATGGGAAAATAGCATCCGGAGTAATTTTAGGACTGAGGAACTCTAAAATCATTAAATTCAGGTAAATTTATATAACCCAAAAGGAGTAACGATTGCGTCTTGTAAATATCTTCGATGACAAGGTAGATTTTAGAAAATATAGTCTTACCGACTTATGTCGGCATAAGAGAAATCGACTTAAGTCTTTTCCTAAGACCTAAATCTAAAAACTTGTAAGCAAACGTGTGCCAGATGTATAGATTACTGAGCCATTTCCTATCGATAAAACTAAATCGGATTAACAAAAAATTTAAAATAATTTGTACTGTATTCGACAGAGAGCAATGAAAGGACTGCTCTTATATAAATTAAAATAATTAAGGAATTCTTTCGAGTCGGAATTAATTGTTTATCTGGCTATCTACAGAATTCTGTGACAGAAACCGCTCGAATTTAAACGGTTTGGTACAACGGTTAGGTACGTTTACCTTTTGAGAAACGGCTAGGTGAAATACTTTTGAAAAAGCTTAATTATTTCTGCCACTAAAAAATTTGTCTAAGATCGCCGCGATTCTGGACAATCTCTCACTGATTAGATTCAGCGAGCTAGATTCAGGTGGTCTAGAGCGATTATTGTTGTTGCTGTATTTTAAAGAGGCATGAACATAACTGTTGCTGAGGCGTTAATTATTCAAAGATCCTGTCCGCATGCTTTTTGAGCTCGTCTAGCAATCGGATAAATTATTTCCTGCTTGAGGTCAGATGGACCTTAGCACTTCTGATGGTCTTGACCAGTTAATAATTGTTCCATCGTCAGGTGGAGCCAAGTGGTCTATTAAGGGAGTCTTTAATGATGCATAATTTTTTTTTGTCTTGTAATGTTGATAAATAAGATGAAAGTCATACGTTAGCAAGTTTTAATGTAGGCGCTATCGGTATCGATATAAATCAATATTACTAATTCGTTCGAATGAAAATGGAAATTACTAATAATACATGCTCGAAGGAAACATAAATCCTACGAGGGATTCGTGCATACTAAAAAGGAGTCGTCACTGTTTTTTTATTACATAAAATCAGAGATCTACTTGACGGTAGAGGGTTTCAGAATTAAACCAGATGATCTAGATTTTTTATGCGATACGTGCCAAAGTTAATCTTTATTACTAGTATATTTTGGTCATTATATAAATACATATTTGTAATATATTCAATTAATTAAGACACGCGCAAATTAAATTTATATTTTGCAAGTAGTTGCACATGAAAGCATAAAAAAACTATTCATTAAGACAAATATGCATAAATTTTCAATAACATTTGTAAAATTTTAGTTTTTATGTATAAAAAATACATTTAACATTAAGCACAATATTCCAGACCTAAAAATCCAATTAATCACATTTAACAAAAAAAAAATTTAAATAAACCAGCCCGAAATGTTACATTTTTTGTTGTTGAATAACATACATTTTTTTGTACTGATTCGTATATGTTCTTATATTGTGATATATAGTGCAACTTATGGCCATGACATTTGGAATAGACAAAGCAATATAGTGTTTTAATGTTGAAAAATGTATGATAGGAATTTGATTATGAAATAAATTTATTAAGTGCATATAGTTCAAACTTAAAACGATATCGCTACCTAAACTTTGACATTATATGTTCCAAGACAAGCTTAGTTATTGTAATTTACTGAAAATATCTATATGAGGTTCCGATATATACACAAATTTACCAAGTTGAAGGTGATAGGTGCTTTAAAAAAACCAAGCAAAAAACATTAATTTATGTATGTTATATATAAAAATTTTATATATATATATATATATATATATATATATATATAGTGTATGTTTGACATTACAATAACATTTATAATGTTATATATATATATATATATATATATATATATATATATATATATATATATATATATATATATATATATGATTGTGTGTGTATAGTGCTTTTAAAAGCATCCGGCCATATATTTTACAAAATTTTTTTTATATTTTATTCGCTCTCAAAAGCTTTTTCATTAATAACAAACCACGAATGGCATGCACAAATTAAATTATCCTTGCCGCGAACAAACAAACAACAAAAGCAGTTTTATTTCACTATTAAAAGCACATTTATAAATTTGGTGACTGCACTTAAATATCGATTCAGGAAGTCAACAAAAAAAAAACTTTAATAAATAAACGAATGTCTGTACACAAAACTATTTATTGACATACACAGATAACAGAGTGTACTTTTTTTACGAAGTTAATATGAAATTGCTAGATTGAAATATAACGGTAAATATTCTTAAGAATTACATATTTGCTAATATGTATCGTAATGTTTTTACATTTTGATCATCAGAATCGATTAGATATACACATAACTTGTTTAACATTTTCTTATCAATTTTACGCTGATATTAGTTTTTCAAATCTAAATTTATATTATGATTAGATGTCGGTGTGGCGCCTTAACGTAGTAACTACTTATTTGAAAGTAAAAAGATATTCGTCATTGACGGAGCAACCGATTTTGTACTCAGCAATTGTACTCAGTTTGCATTGCCATTTCATCATGGAAAGACTTACACCTCAAAAACGTTTTAAAATTATTTACCTCTGATTGATTGATTTGAGTGTATGGACAAGGATTAAACACAAACTCCCGGGATGGCGGACACCACCGTACACTTGTCTTATATATGACAAAACCGAAGCATTGGACTGGAATAATAGGTATGATAGAATCGACGCGGTAACTGACACCGAAGAGATCGAAAATAATTTTCTTTTGTGGAAGACGGAAAAGAGTCAATAATGACAGAATTGGTCTGGTTTCTCGATAACCAATATTCAAACTATTGTTAGTACTTCCAGTCTGGAACCATTCATCTGTAATATGCAATGTTTCTCTGTAAAAAAATCTATAATGGACTAATTGCTCCAAGCTGTAATCTGTAATAAATTGGATTAGTTTTCGGCTAGCTTAGGCCAGGTTGCTTTCAGTTTACTTATTTTTAGAAAAAAATGTGTAAATTGGTTTATACACTTTTGACAGCTATGACCCAATGACTTATTCTGCAGTAATTTTAGAATATCTGATGTTTTTACATTGTTAGAAATTTTGGTGGCTTATGGGTATTTTGCCTTTTATCTATCTACTGCAATTCTTAGTCAGCTTTAATTCGACCGATTACTGGGATCTTCGTTGTGCAAAAATAATTATCTTTGATCATCAAATCTTTTCTACACTATAGGAACACTATAGGATAATAAGGCAACGGCACGAACTTTGCCAACAAACACATCAGTGGTAACAAGAAAACTTTTAAATGTTATAACAGACGAGAATTCATCGAAATTCTGGAAGCATTTCAGCTGTAATCAGTCTATTCATATTAAAATGATAATTAAAAAAACCAATCGCAGTTAAGGAGTTTGATTCTCAGTCTGATTCAATCAAAGTATTACAATTCGTATGTTTATAAGTGTAGATGGGCTGACATAATAGAGTTAACTTAATCCAGCATCATTAGTACTACGAAAAGAAAGTGTTTATCAGAGTATATAGGAGACCATTGTCCTTTTGGAACTTTTATCTACCATTCACTAAACTAGTTAAAATACCATATATCAAAGTCTCTGAGTCTGAAATTTTTGATCGGATGAAGAAATAACCTAGCCTTTGTCAAAAGTTTAGCACATTAATCGAAAGTTGCCAGGTGGTTGGATTTGAAAAGACGAGTTATGCTTAGATTTGAAAAGACGAGTTATTAAAGATAGCGATAAAGAACCTGCCATTAAGATTCTACCGATTAAACTAGGAGACCAGAATCAGGATTGTAATAACTGGATAATATTAGCTTGTAAATGCCACTGAAGAGAAAATTTAAGCTAAAACACATCCAACAACCTGTAGTGGGAGTACAAGTTTACCATTATTTTCAAAAACATTTAACATTATGTAAAACTATGCTAAGCATAGCTTTTTTTTACCACGCTATCATCTAAGATTAAAGCATCTACAATAAAACAATTCTTTTTGATACCTTATCTACACTCCTATTTTTATATATATATGTATATATATATATATATATATATATATATATATATATATATATATATAATATATATTACCGTACATCTCAAAATATTACCGGTACCGTCATTAAAACATTTGCAAAATACGAATTCCGCTGATACTCAAAGACTACATCACAAATTATTTTGACAAAATTTTACACCAATTTCACGTTATTGGAGATTAATCCACCAAATCGTATGCGTAGAGTATAGAGGTAAATTTTGCTAATGTAGCAACTAGGTTGAAGAAATCTGTGAAATGGCTACCCGTCCGGGATTGTGTTATTTGATAAAGTAGAAGGATCTTGGTCTGAAAGCGCATAGAAAATACAGTTCATGCAAGAACAGAAGCCGAACGACTTGCCACAGCATCGAAAATTTGGCGAGTGAACATCTTAGGGAAAATCAGTTTTTTACCGAAAAATTGTGTTCAGCGATGAAGCTCATTTTTGTTTAAATGGGTATGTTATGCCACAGTTAGTCTTCCCACGATACAATTTTTATTTTTAATTTTAATTTTTTTTATTTTCAACCCAATTTTTTGTTAGGAGATGATGAAAAATTAAAACCAATAATGGAAATTGCTTAGCGATTCTAAAGACTTTGATATCTTACAAAAAATCAGACCATTTTTTGATAGTCTTAGAACTCAAACCATGATAGTCTGATAACTGGCGAGAATAAACCATTAGATAAAAGTATATAACGAACTTTAAAAATTTAACATTCCTTTAAGACATATATGCCAATGGAATCCAACCAACGAGATTACAAGACTTGAACTAAACAGAGCAAACAGGCTTTTTCTTATTGTTTCAATTATACCTGGGCAAACATTTAGATATACAGGACATGACATGGTTGCCGCGCAGCTTTTTAATGGGCTCAATAAAGTGATTTTATGGTGATACTTGCTCTATCACGATTTCATAGCTTGATCGCTGTTGATAGAAAAAACATTAAATCGACTTTGTGGCTATTTAGTTTAGAATACGATAACAACAAAAAAAATCAGAATACATGCTACGAGTGCGTACAAAATTCAGAAGAGGAATCTAGTCGCACAAAAATCCACGAATGAACGAAACTGAAAAAGCAAAACATAGCGCCGTCCAAATGTACGAGAACGAGCGAATGAAATAGACAAACAAAGCGCAATTCGACTACAAGAAGCTTGAATACATATATGAAGAGCCCGTGCCAGTGGAACAGAAGAACAAAGAGCATTGGAAGGTCAAACTGAAGCGGAACCACAAATACAACTATAAAGTGCTAATAAATGAGCGAAGAACACAGTTTCGGAACGAAGGCGGGGCATAGAAATAGATTTAAAACGCAGTGCATCATAAACCTACGATCACACCGTTGATTAAAGTTTGCTACCTTCTGTTATTATTGGTGCAATAGATATTACAAACTGTAACAGCAAACATTATACATTACCATTACAGCAGTAATTCGAAATTACACCATTGGATGGTATTTCCTCGATGCACCATTAGGGACTGGGAAAACATTTGTCAATTCACTAATTTTAGCTAAAATATATACGTTTGCAAAATCAATTGACCAATTAGCAATTGAATGTTAAATGTGAAAAATCATTAAAAGCGACTGAGCGACTGAGTGATTACAAAATATAAGATCTACGAAACATTAAACAACCATTCGACGGCGCTCTGATTTTGTTAGTAGGAGCTTTTCGACATACATTGCCAGTCTTTTCGCGATTGAGAGCGGCAGATGAATTTTTTTTATCAATTTCAACATCATACATTATACATTAAATGAAAATGACTTCTGTACATTAGCGTCGAACGTGGAAAACTGATTAATCGCGTACTTCCACAAATAGAACGACATTATAAAAATGAACAATGAATTGATGGAAACAGTGATATTCAACTCAATTGATGCTGTCACGAATGCGAGAAATGTCGTCATCCAACTAAATTTTTGATTTCAATCGATGTGCCAGGCTTTCCACCACGCCTATTACAAATAAAAATTGGCGTCTCGATTATTTTACTGAGAATCATCGGTCTACGAGGCCTGTAATATAGCACTCAACTTGCTGTGAAGAAATTGAACATCAATTTGATTGAAGCAACAATAATAACAGCAAAATACAAAGGAGATGGTGTATAGCTGTCAAAATTTCATATGATTCCAACTCAAGGCCAGTCTCTTCAAGCGGCATAAACTTGGCTAATCCGTGATTTCACATGGAAAATTGTATATTGCATGGACCAAAGTATAGAAAAACCAAGAGAGCTTTTCATAGAAATACCAATCCTTCTTAATAATCTACAGTCAAAATTCTGAAGAAATTGGATTTTACAATCTCAGTCTATTTTAAACTGGTAAACATTTTTTGGTGGTAATGGAAGTGATTTCATATGAACTCTTCATATTTTTGACGGGAATTAGTGAGTATATTAAAATTAATTTTGTGTTACATGTATAGTTCAGTCAAAATTGCCAAAAAAGATTTGTTTTCAAATTTGGAAAATTTATATAGAGCTGAAAATACTTTTATATGTTGAAAACCACTCAC
Organism: Tipula confusa; assembly: GCA_963556175.1. Lineage (NCBI taxonomy): Eukaryota > Metazoa > Arthropoda > Insecta > Diptera > Tipulidae > Tipula > Tipula confusa. Next base: position 44,483,467 of record OY744477.1, on the reverse strand, counting down.
TTATACCAATCCAGTTTTAGTTTAAGTATTAATTACTTAGTATGATTATAGAAGCCACCTTACCACTTTACTGCATTTCGAAAGAGATTTTTTTCAACGGCTTGCTACGAACTATGTGTACACGGCAGCGAGCGTGAAAAGCAAATATTTTAATCATTCCTATACGGTGACAAGTATTTATTATTACGTTTCTTATCTAATGTTGATATTTTATAAACTATTTAAAAACAACTTTGGTTTCAGTAACTTAAATTGTAAGTCATTGTCCTGCAACAGTCCGAAAAAAGGACAAATTAACAAGTAAAGTATTGCGTCACTCGATTGATTTTGTTGTTCCATTTTAAAACTGTGACATCAAACGATGTTAAAGGCAGAAATATCTTTGTAATTTGAAACTATTAAACTTTGAAAATTGCAAAAAATTAGTCAATCAGTTTTCCATTTGACTATATAGTACAAATATTTCATTACATTACACTACAGTATGTAATATGTATGACCTGCAACAAATTACAAATCCACCTACACACGTATCATAAAAATGAGTAAATTTATAACAACAACACTATGAAAATACAAATGAAAATGGGATTTACAATACACCTGCAGCACGCGGCGTCGTGGATGGTATAACAAATTTACAAAGTTGTGAGTAACAAAAAACAAACAAATTTTACTCGTGGTATACACCCAATCCACATAATCATATTATTGTGGGTGGTAGACTGAGTGGGTATTTATAATAGGGCATTGAAAATGTGTTTGGTATTTTCTCGATTTCAATTCCATTTGCAATTTTCATTAAAGTTTTCTGTTTTTTTTTTTTTTTTTTTTTTGTAATGATGTAATCTGAATTTTGTGTTTTTGTATATAGACTGCAACAATTTATATAAAATCTATTATAACGATTGACAACAACAATAAAACTAAAATTTCTGTTACTTTTTCATCTGATACATTTAATTTATTATGATTATGGACAGTAGTACACGTGTATTTATTATACATTATTTTTGCAGAAAATATACAACAACAAATAAATGTATACATTGATAGTATAAGAAATCGATGTAAGATTATAGTTTTTTGTATTGAGCACAAGGTTTACGTATATATATATTCGATATGATTTTATGTAGGGATAGACAGTTTAATTAGATTTGTGCATAGAGTTGTTTTATTGCAATTAAAATAAATAATTTTGTTGTTATTGTAGCCTACATAAATTCAAATGATGAAACTCTTATTACTATTTTGTAGATGGTCGATAGATGTAGGTTGAGTTATGATTTACTTCATTTGCAATAATTGGACGTGGGTCATAAAAAACAACTGCCCATTAGAATAGGTAGAAGTTTTAGTTGGTTGTACTACCTACCAAGTTACATGCATATTTAAATATTTTTATGTTAAAATTAATATATGAAGCTGTGAAATTATATCATAACTAGGAGCATACACTTATTGAGACAAGTATGTATTTGCAATATTAACAGTATAAATAAAATTCAATTTATTGGTAGCTTTCCAGGTTTAAATTATTCTAAACAAACCGCTATTTTAAAGTATAATAAGCTTGATAAATTAAAAATTGTGATTTATGATTCGGTTGCAATTATATCTTTGTTTGATCGAAAAACATCTCTTCCTACATGATATATATAGATACAGATGATTTTTTACCAAAAAATCTTGCAAACAAAACAACTTCATTAAAACTCAATAAAAATCGAAATAAGAAAATCCAACAAAAATAAAATTAATTAATTCGGAAAAGTTCCTTAAAGCATTTTCTTATTTATTTCTTCGTTCAACATGGTTCAACTTTACTATACACATCATCAATATATTTAGAGAGCCTTTTTATATCCCAAGAGCTGTAAACTTTATTATACTCTTTATTCTAAGTACTTTTGGTATATAATATATAATATAGTCGGAGATGGAGAACCGAAAAATAGTTTAACGAATTTTTATTTTCCTTTATTTAGTCAGATGATATGGTGCAAGAAATTTAAGCACAGTATAATTTTATGGTATTACGTCTTACGATAGATCTAACACGAGAAAAGAAAAATAATCCAATATATACTAAAAATCCTGATTAAATAACGAAAAATAAATATAAATAAAATTCGGAAAAACACTAAAACTATTTTTGTTATATGCCCTGAGTTTATTTATTTTCATATTTATTTTTATTTATGTTAAGTATTAAATAAATAAATAAAATGTACGGAAATAAAATGTGGAATAACAAGAACAAAACCACAAATGAGTAGGAAGATTTAATTTATTGACCAGACAATAGAAAAAGTCATAAATCAGAAAAATTTTGTTTTATTACTTTGACAATGGAAAACAAAATGATTAAGATTTTTTCGCGGAATGCGGCAAATTAAATTATATGGATTTATGGATAGTAAAACTAAAGCTGGCCAATAAACTCCATCAAAATATAAGAAATGATATAACTAATATAATGTTGGTTTACATAAAATTATATCAGGTTTTCATTTTGATTAAAAATAAAACAAATAAAAAAAAGACCCGAACTTTAAGTATACTTGAAAGCTGCTGTATTATGATATTGTAAAGTGATCGATACTAATACTTTAACTGTGAGTTAAATATTTAAATTTACAACCGCATCAAAAAATCTTTTTCATTTCACTTTTAACTCTAAAGTATGCAAAAAATATACAGAAACTTTTAAAATGGATTTAAAATCCAAACTGAGAAAGAAGCATAATGTCTATACAAAATATATGAAGAGTAACTGAATAAACTATTGGCATGCAAAAAAATTTAAAACGTCATAAAAATGTAGTAGCTCAAATTTTCTAGCATTAATCGAGCAATTCTAGCAAAAAAAAAGAATTAAATTTGATTCTTGGACATTTCATACTTTTTTTAACATTTTACACGATCAAAGGTGCAGGACAGGATATTTTGATTTCTGTTCTGTTGTGTCTGACATGTGTGAAAAAGTGTCTAAATTAAAAAATTATATAATAAGATAATATAATATAATTTATTATTATAATATATATATATATATATATATATATATATATATATATATATATATATATATATATATATGTATATATATATATATATATATATATATATATATATATATATATATATATATATATATATATATGTATATATATATATATTTATATATATATATATATATATATATATATATATATATATATATATATATATATATATATATATATATATATATTAAAGTGTAATGTCGCTAAAAATAGCTTCAGCAAACGCAAATTTATTGTGTAAGTTGTGTACCCGCGTATTTGTAAAAAAAAAAATAGAAACACGTAATCTTTGTTAAAATGGATACTTTATCGGGAAACCGAAGGATTTAGCCAACAAATTGTTGAAGAAAATCAAAGTTGAGTATTTTAAATTATATTAAAAAACTTTAAGGATGACACCTGTCCAATTTCAAAAGATATTAGAGTTGGTACAGCCGTTTATTCAAAAAAATGAATACAAATTTTCGAAATTGTATATCTCCAGCTAAACGCCTGCAAATAACTTTACGATATTTGGCTGCAGATATATATAGGTTTATATATTTTATATAAAATATCCTGATTTATAAAATTTTTGTATTTTGATTTCAAGTGAAACTCAAACATCTTTGTGCTGCCCTTCAGAATTCAGCAATCAACAGATTCCAAAGTGTTGTGACACATAATTCCAGTGTTGTGCAGAGACCTTAAAGAGGAAGTATTAAAATTGACATGGCGAACGATTTATATTCTAAGTGAGCTTTCCCGATTGTATCGGTGCAATAGATAGTATAGGATACTAAAGATAGTAATAAATAGTAAGCATTGCAAAATAAAGTAAATGAAAAAAATTGTCTCAATTTACTGGTGCTACAAGAGCGTCATTTCTTTTGTAATAATGGCCATAGCAGACGCCAATTAGTATTACAGATTTATATTTGTTGACGTCGGGATAAATGAACGTATTGGTGAAGCAGTGAATTGAATGAGATTTAATGTAAGGCGTGATATAGGGGCGAATATTGTACCACTACTTGAACCAAACAACTTGCTAGCCACGCAAACTTCTTCTCCTTATGTATTTGTGGAGGATGATGTATTTCCCTTAATGGAATACATGATGAAACCATTTGCACACTAAAACCTGACAACTAGTCAACTAATATTTAATTTCATACTGTCAAGAAATCGAAGAGTGATGGAGAATGTATTTGGAATTCTTACCAAACGGTTCCAAGTTTTGTTCTCACCGATTACAAGCCTGTTTGTTTGCAAAACTTTTTAAGATCGGAAAATATTAACAATCCAAACTCTTAATTGATTGATGATTTTTATTTTTATTTTCCTCTTGCTAGTTTTGCAATTCTGTAATTTCAAATAATACAGGTACCACGCACACAAAAAATTTACTTCCATTTTGTTGTTTTTTAAATGTCAAACAATATATAGCGTTACTATAGTGCTGTTACTATAAAATAATGATCGGTTTCTTAGACAAAAATGTTATTGCATCTGATCTACAATTTGACTTTAGAAAATTCAGAAATACAGAACAAGCTATATTGTTATTTTTGGATCATGCAAGTGCAAATATAAACGATGGACAAAAAGAATCCGCCCGGTTAATAGACTTGAACATTTTAATCTTTTAAAGGAGCTTTATGCCAATGGGTTTCATGGCACGATGCATAAGTGATTCAGTCCTATCTAAATGGCCAGAATCAGACTCTAAAAGTTATAATATTATAAGTATAATATTTTGCCTATTAGTGTATGAGTTCCTCAGGGCTCAGTACTAGGTCCAACTCTATTCCTATAATCTATGTTAATAGTACATTCAGTCAGAAATTCTAATGTTCCCCTACTGCGTTTGCTGATGACTTTTCCTTTTCATACGCCGGTAGTAACCTACACTATAATAGCTCACAACCCGGTTTTGTGATAAAACTAAGATTGTACATTTTAGAGATAAAGTCCCACCTTCCCTTACAATACCTTACCATGAGTTTAGTTGTAACAGGAGATTATCTTGTGTTACTAATAAATGCTTTTTGGTTAACTTTGTCCAAAATTATCGTTATCTTGGTATTTTAATCGACGACAATTTAAATTGGAAGGCTGAGATCGAATACTTAAGTCCGAATACTTATTTCGGGAGTGAAGTCATCTATGACTTGTGTTAGAATGGACTGTCGTTAAGGGGTATTAAACACTAGAGAGAGAGAGAGAGAGAGCTCCCATACACTTTCTTATAAGATTAACCGCATAGTCCGAATATAAATAACTGATACATAATGAAACCTGAATCTTATCTACGAGCCTAACGAGCCCTAGTTACTTAATTAAACCAGATGGGCTGTGGACAACGTCTAGTGGGGAATCATTAGCGCTCTTATTGGAAACCCATTTCCCAGGTAGTGTGGATGTGTCGACGGAGCTTGGAAGGAATAGGGAAAAATTATCGTCGGGGTGCCCGGAGGAAATCGTGTGCAAAAACCGGATCCTATGGGGACTAAACGGCTTTAGCTCCTATAAATCGGCAGGCCTGAACGGTATCATTCCAGTAGAATTGCAAAATCACGCGTCAAGCAATCTTCCATGGCTGGAGGTGATCTTCAGGGGGTGTTTAAAGCTAAATTATATTCCTAGGAAATGGAAGGAGGTTAGTATGATTTTTATCCCGAAAACCGGTAGAATTCACAGGCCTACCCAAAGGACCTAAGACATATAACTATATCAACCTTTCTGTTAAAAACATTGGAAAGAGTGATTGACGTGTACATACGTGCAAAAATAGAACCCAGTAATTGGGCGACTTCTCAGCATGCATACTAGAAAGGGAGATTTGTAGACACGGCTCTGCATGCGAGTAGTTAGAGGAACTTCGCAAGGTGGTGTTCTATCACCTCTTTTGGAACTGGAGAACTACTTTTGGAACTGGAGAGGGAGGGAATAGAGGTGATAGTGTATGACGTAGCGATCGTGATTTCGGGTAGGTATCTAAGCATGATTAGAGAAGTCATGCAACACGCGCTCTTAATCATTACAAATTGGGCTAGCAAATGTGGGCTGGGTATAAATCCATCCAAAATACAGGTTGTACTCTTCACCAAGAAATATAAAATTCCGGTAGTCGACTCTCCTAACTTAAAAGGCACGGCACTGGCCTTTACTGATAAGGCAAGATTTCTGGGCATAATTTTGATCAGTAGGCTAAATTGGAAGCCCAATATTTTAGAGAGAGTAATGAAGTCTACCATGGCTCTGTACTCATGTAGAAACGCCATCGGTAGGAGATGGGGTCTAAAACCAAAGCTGGTACACTGGCTCTTCACCGCTGTAGTCAGACCAATTCTGATGTATGGGGTGAGTGTGTGGTGGCCAGCACTAGACAAGAAAACTTATAAAATATGATAGAGAAGGTACAAAGAACTGCCTGCTTGCTTATAAACGGGGCACTGAGGACAATCCCTACACGTGCTCTGGAGGCTATGCTCTACCTTCTTCCTGTCGACATCTTTGGTAAGCAGATAGCGGCAACTACGGCGACACGACTCTCTGCCATCTTTGAATAGAAATGTCTACAGATGGGCCACTCGACGATTGGCACTTCGCTAAAGGAGGACTTAGCGAATAGTGACTACACAATGCCGATTGTATGCTTTGAAAAAGGCTTCCGGACCCTTATCCGCTAAAGGGGATCCTGACAAAACAGTTCAACAGCGGAAACTGGAAGTATACAATTCTACACTGACGGCTCCTAGCTAGACGGCAAAGTCGGAGCTGGAGTCTATCTTGACAAATTAAATGTGAATATATCCATTCGTCTTCCTGATCACTGCAGTGTGTACCAGGCAGAGGTGGTAGCGATTGAGGAAGCGCTGACTTGGTTGATACATAATGTCATATCCACAAGGGATATAACAATATATGTTGACAGTCAGGCGGCAATCAAGATGCTGGAATCACTTTCTCTGACGTCCGCGGTGACATTGAAATGCCGCTCATCTCTTAACGAGTTGAGTGAGCATCTCAATATCTAGATAGTCTGGGTGCCCGGTCACTCGGACGTTCTGGGGAACTGTAGGGCTGACGAACTGGCAAGGAAAGTACAACTCTCCAATTGAAACCGGAAAGGGCAAATCTGGGGAGGTCTTTAGCAGCGCTTTTTATGGCGCTTAAAAAGAAGGCGATAGTCTCGGCACAGTAGAGGTGGAATAACACTATAACATGCAATGTAGCGCGGCAAGTCTGGCCGAAACTGGACTTGAAGTGCTCCAAAACACTACTATCCCTACGTAGACCTGACTTAAGTATAGTCGTGGGGGTGCTCGCAGGACACTGCCTCATTTGAGAGCATGCGAGGAGGCTTGTGTCAATGGCAAATGACATCTGTAGAACCTGTATGGATGAGGAGGAGGAAGATACTGTAAGCCACTTCCTCAGCTCATGCCCGGCGCTAGCTTAGGAGGTACAACCATCTGGGCAAGCATTGTTTCGACGGCCTTATGGATCTCGAGAACTGCAATATGCAAGATATCTTACGTTACATAAGTAGCTCTGAATGGTTCCAATGAAGATGAAAAGGAAGTAGGATCCTTTTGTATGACAATAGACCGTCACCGGTTCAAGTGTGCATTAGCAGCCACTCTATCTAACCTAACCTAACCTAATGAAACCTGCTCGACATTAGTATACATAACTTATCTCACTAACAAAAACTTTAAAATCTTTGGCAGGATTTAATACTTCATCTCCAGATTTTGATCTAAAGCGTAGAAGGGCGCGGAAATGTCCATCATTGTAAAAGGGTTTTACTTCAGTCAGACTCCCTGAATCTAAATGCCTTCACAATGAAATGCATTAAATATTGTCTTTATTATTTGATGTAATTTGGAATGATTTTCTAATATTTGCTGTTTCAAGGTTGAGTCATGCAATAGGCAAAAAATAGGGTTTTTAACTAGCTTACCTATAATTAATGATGTCCAATACCAATGATCGCCATTTTTGTATATAGTGTACCAACATTTTGAAGGTACATAATTATGAATTTTAGTTCGTTTATGTATAGGCATATTTTTGTTTTGGTTGCCTTATGACTAATTTATGGGGTTTGTATTTTCGCTTGTTTATTGGAATAATTATTTTTATGCAGCCACTCATGCCCATATTAAATATATGGAAATTTACCTCCCTGATATATATATATATATATATATATATATATATATATATATATATATATATATATATATATATATATATATATATATATATATATATATATATACATATACTCATTAGTTTCTGGATTGACTTCCAGAAAACCATTATAAAATGTATTTGAACTCATTATGCTTTTTATGTCAAATCATATAAATATCTAGAAAGAACGTGCCTAGTTTAACCAGATAGTTTAAAAACTAAACAACAAAATACTTGAACGAACCTAATAAACCAGATAAATCTTGGTACAATTCAAATACATATTAACATTCTCTAAATTACTTAGTCACTGTCTTAAAACTATCATATCAGCCTTAGAAACAATTTAAGTAAAAATTAGTTTAATATGAAAATTCAAAACAGTTTAACAACATCAATTAGGGCTTAAGACAGAATAAAAGTTAAAATTCTAATTAACTCAATTAATTATACATGTTAAAATTTTATTAATTTTAGAAAAAAAATAAGAAATTAGTTAAACTGGAAAAAATCTAGTAATAGAATTTGTAACCACAACATATGCTAATTTATGCGACAAATAACCTAGCAACAATGATGACAATATTCTAAACACCAAAATAAAATAAAAAAAGTCTTTCCCAATAAAAATTTGTGATCGTGTTTTAAGGCGTTAAACTGTTAAGTAAATATTTTTATCTCTTTATATTGATGGTTATCGCGCGGTTGCCTAACTCGCACATCAAAATATTTTTCGTCACTTTCAATAATATTCTTCTTGCAAACAAAATGACGAATTGTGTATTCTAAACAAAAATATTTTTGTTTTTCTACTGATTAGATATACCGGACCAGTCTTCATATATTCTAATTTAGGTATTCGGCTGAGCGACATAATATTGTCCGTCGACGCATTATATTCGAGATAAATGACCTTTTAATAGATCGATCGATTGTGTGTGTGTGCTATATATATATAATTTAGTTTCAAGAAAATGTTAACTAATTTTTTTTGCCGTGACACATTAAACTATTAGGTGTAACTGTTAACCTTTTTATTGCTAGTTTTTGGTTTAGTTCTGTTAGTTGGTCAATTGTTGTTGGATATGTACAATATACCAATATACGAGAGAAATTGATTTATAGTTTTGATAATTCACACTGTTTCGCGTGATAGTTCTTCGGTATGGTGTTTATATTATCACAAGGCTAATCTTTTCGACGTTTTTATTATGTAAATTTTCTCTATATTGTTTTACCATATAGACATAGACGACATGTGCGCCTTGAGGGGAAAACTATTAAGTGTTGACCTTTTGAAACAATTTTTATTTTTTCATATTGGGTGGACTTCGGTTTCGTTTTAATTAATTAGTTTAATGGTAATATAGTTTGTTAATGTGTATGTATAGGTTGACGTGTTTTATATATAGTATCGAGTGTGTAGATGAGTTGGAAAAATATTTTAGTTTTCTTGGCCTTAAAATTATATCGATTTAATTCTAGAGTTCTTGGAACTATTATGGACATGCTACAGACATAAAGATTTTCTAGGAAATTTCATATTTGATTGTAAACTTTTGTGAGAAAAACAATTAGTTTTTGTTGCTGTTTATGTTTGGGCGGAAAAGTTTAATGATTTTTTTTTTCTTGTTAATTTCTTCTAGTCGAGTATGATTGATTTTTGTTTTCGTCGAATCACAATTTCAATATTGATGAACATATTTGTCTTTCAAAATATATTATAATGATGACTGACAGACATTATTTGTAGATAAGAGTTTTATAAATCTTGTAAATATTTATAAGCATATACACACACGATTTTTTTATTTTTTTTATTCAGTGCGACTATGGGCTATATCCTTTGTATATTACATTTGAGGACCCGGTTTCGGTAAAGTTTTTATGTTTTTAAATTTATTTAAATAAAAATAATTATTAATAAAAATATAATTTCATTTTATTTTCGGATTTTTGTTAAAATTATAAAATTATTTTGTTAAATTAGAGTTATGTTGACAAGTACTTAAAATTATTAAATCTGAGCTGCTAAAACTGTCTTGTAAACCATATTTCGGTATCATTTACTATCAATTTGGGTAAGTATCTCGCAGGTTTTTTTTTGAAAATTGTATTCATCAAAAAAATTAATACATAATTATTATTGTTATTAGAACTAGTGAAATATTGAACTATAACAACTATGTTGACTATATGTAAATGTTTTGCACTCCAAATTTAACCTTTTACAAATCAGATTCATCAATTTGTAAATTAAATTCAACCGTAGACGGTATAAAACCAAAATTATTTACAAAACTCCGAACGTTATCCATAACAAATACTTCGATACTTCGGTCGGTGTTTGATAATGCAAGAATTCATAAGACGCAGGAAGTTAGTGAGATTGTGGATCAATCAGGCCATCAATTAGTTTTTCTCTGCGCCCATGCTCAATTCGATCGAAATAATATTTTCTTCGAAAACTAAGCTTAGCGCTCGAATTTTTACGTAATCCAATTTTTCAATCTAATGTAATGTTTGGCCTGCGGCCACCAACGGTAATTTCATCGATATATCCAAGTAGTAATTGTGGCAGTCGGTGGATGGTTTCAATGGATTACTGAATAATATTCCATAAATTATCATTACTTAGCTCGGAAAGCAAATTTGGAGAACTATAAGTTTAGTTTTTGATAATATATTTTCGATCGCGTTGAGCATGGGCGAGTAAGGCGAGAAAAAACTAAATGATGGCCAGCTAACTAGATAAATTCTTGCACTACCAAACACCAACCAAGCATTTATATCGCTTATGTCATATCGGTTTATATTGGTTTTATATCGTCTACGGATGAATTTGATTTGGAAAAGGATGAATCTGATTTGGAACAGGTTGAATTTGGAGAACAAAACCTATATTTGGAACTGTGTAAGTAAATATTTTGATGAGTTGGATTTGTTCTTTCGTAGTAAATTTTATTTTTGTTCAATTAGATTATGCCTTGAATGACATATTAAATAATCTGAGGCTGACTGCGATGAAACCAATAAAGGGGATTTAGATGGTAATTTTTCCGATAGTGATAATTTTGATAAAGAATTTGACATTGTTGATATTCATGAATGCGTGAACACGAAAGATTCATAAGACAAATTGGAATGTGCCACTTTTGGCAATATATCCCGTCTAAATCCGAAAACAATGGAACTCAAATATTTTGGATAGAAATATAGAAAAGGTCGTACTATCACAATGAATAATTTCTTCACGTGTTGTGCTTTTGCTAAAGACATGATTTGGAAAAACCACAATCATATAGGTACGACCAGATAAAAATAAACCTAATTTACTTGCCGAATTGCAAGCAAATACATATAAGTAAGAGGATAACTGCTCCAATGGTCTTTTTTTTCAATATGGTCGATGTGGCCGCTATTGCGGCATATAAAATTCATAAATTAGCGTGGATGTATACAAGCAAAGCCCGGAAAATATTTCTGGAATCCATGACACAGCATATCTGGTTGATTCACTTATTCGCTGAAATAATGTGGCTAGTCTGCACTTGCGGCTCTACTTGGCATAAATTGACGCGCAAACTTTGCCAAGGTATTTTCTAAGAAAATGTCCACCTTGATGTTAGCTGCGGCTATATACTCTCATTCGCCCGTTATAAAAAGCTAGCTCAGCAAGATGGCGTGGGATGTGGCCAACAACAGATAATTGACCTTGCTTTAGCCGCAAGATTGGAGTTGGTGTGAATTTATAGATTAAAAAGGAAAAAGGGATAAGATAATAATTCGGACCACCAATTCGAGGGAAGAAAATGTGATCCTCATTACTTTAATCATGGTGGAGAGGAAATAAATACCCAAGAAAAAACCCATCTTCCTAAACGGTCGTCCACCGATCGCTTCGGTGACTCCAACCACCCGTCTTCTACATGGTCTACACCAATCTTTCTAAAAACTTGAAAGAAGCGACCCACCAAAAAAAAAATTTTTGGGAAAAAAACAATAATTTGTGATGGGGACAATCATTCAAAGTCCAACTCAATAAAAATTATTGAGTTGGGTTAGTAAAAAAAATTATGCAAGAATTGCATAAATAAATTATGCTAGAATTGCATAAGAAATATTAACAAGCATACTGCACAATTTTTTTTATGGGTGTTAAAAAAACTTTAAAAGTTTCATATTACACGTGAAGTTTGCAATATTACAAAACAAATGTAATTTAATTGTTTTGTAACAAACAAAAAATAAAAAATTTTAAAATGACCGAATTAGCATAAATGTTTTGGGTTGAATGGATTTAACTTCGAACGGGGTCATAGTGTCACCCGTTACAACCTTAACGGGTAAGGGTTTCCTTTTTCTATAGTTCAGTTAAAATAAATTTTATTAATTTTTGTTATTAAATTTAAAAAATTAAAAACATTTTTCTTGCGTTTACTATTATACAATTTTGGGGTAATATATTACCCCGTGTATATGAGACCGTGTATATGAGACGCATGCATCCACGGAAGGTTAAATAAAGCATCATACCTAGCTTTATAGGTTTTCCTTGGTTTTTGAGCTCACATGGCACTAGTTTCATTCAACTCGATCGATAGAGTATTATTAGTATTACTGACAATCAGATGAAACCTCCATATTTTTCAAAATGTTTTACAATTTTGACTGCCCAACTATCGTGTTTGTGGAATTTTAGATCTTTTTTAACTATCAAAATGTTTCACAAGTTAACAACAGTAAGCTGATTTTAAATTTTTGTAATTTTTAAATTTAATGAAAAACTTTACAATTTTGACACATTTCAATTTTTCACATATTTCATAAAATTGTCAGGATACCATTTTGAGTTTTTGAGAGTTTTTGGATCTTTAGATTACATTTTCTAATTTTTCGAAAAGTTAAAAAAAATTTAAAAGCTAACCATCATGTGCTTTCGGAATTACTGTACCTTTACATCAGATTTTTTTGAATTTATTTATTTTTGAAATGTTTCAGAATTTTGACAGGTGGATAAAGAATTTTTGTAATTTTTGAAGTAAGCATATTGAAAAATTGATTATTTTGACAGATTTATTTGGAATTTTTAGAACTTTAAAGTTTTCAAAATATTTAACAGGCATTTTGACAATCTCGTATTTTTGACAATCTCATAGCTGAAAGTGAAAATCTCGTGTTTTTATACTTTCCGAACTATTTTCCATGGTTTCATAATTTTGGCGATAGGAACTTACTTGAATACACAATTATTCCAATATTCTACAGATTTTCATTAAATTAAAATTTGTTGTTTGACATATTTTTGAACCTAACCTTACTTTGGACTATAAAATTAAAATTTTATCCTTTATTTGGAAATATTTCACTTGTGTTTAAATAATTTTAGATCTCTCATTATTTTTTAAAATGTTTCAAAATCTTGCAAACAAGAGTCTTAGGGTTTTAAATTTTTGTAGTTCTTTAATGTTTTGAAAAAACTTTACAATTTTGACAGGCTAACTATCACGTGTTTCTGGAATTTTTAGACCTTTTAAATGTTTCAAAATATTTCATAATGGTTCTGTCTGTCATGCAAACCGTTTTCCTTTTTATGATTTTTTTTAACTTTAAAATTTTCCGATTTTCTTTAAAATTTTGACAGGCTAGTGTTTTTGGAATTTTATAGATTTTACAAATTTTCCGAACTATTTTACAATTCAATAAGACTACCTTGTGTTTTTAGGCACTTTTGAAATTTTGGAAATATGTATTTCTTATTGTTGACAGGCTTAGGATTTTTTGGTACTTTGTAAGTTGCGGTAACTAATAAAAAATTAGGTATATAAGAAAAGAATACAACTTTCTGATATAGACATCAGGAAAACTTTGTATTTGTTTTCAATACGAGTTAATTGAACGTTTAAAAATTCTTGGCAAACATTGCCAAACGTTAACTTTTGTAACGCAACCTGATTGATTTAAATTCTATAAAATGTGATGTCGTATAAGAAAATCAAGTTTTTGAATAGTTTGATCAAATTTATTGATATAAAAAGTGCAACAAAAGAAATTTGCATGTTGTTTGAAAATACATAATTCAAAATTGATTAAAACAAATTAGAAAAGTCAAATTGCCAATTAAATAAAGCGTTAGGTGATATAAAATCGTTAATATTTTTTTTAAACTATACGGCAAAACATTAATTCTAAGAATAATTTATAATCTATAAATTGCACCATAAAACAACTTGTGTATTACCACCAAGTTTGTTTGACCAATTTGAGGCGGCTAATAAATTTTACTTTGACATTTATTACGTGTGTACAACGATAATATTGCATTTGTTTTTAATGTTCTAGGAAATGTATTTGCACGTTTTGCCGGTCGTCGGTATTAATAAATTTTATGTTGATGGATTTTGTGTGTTGTGTGTACTCGTTGTTATCGTTTACACAAGCATACACATAATTTTTAAATCCCACTCAAAAGTGTATAAGAAATTTTTCTTGAGATTATAACTTTTTTTTTGTTCTCAGCCTACTATAAGTAAACAGCATCTATACAATGAATTTTATGTATGGATTTTTTTTAATTTAATATTATAGCGTTTTAAAATTTTCTAGAAGATTTTTTTTTTAAATATAGCAAGCAGAAGGATTGGATTCTGAAAAAAATTAATTTTAATTTTCTTCGCTTAGTCTCTCTTAACTTTATATTATATTTTATCGGTTTTTGTATATTCTTTTAATTTCTGTTTCTTGATAAGACGAATTGAATTTTACTGGTTCGATTTAGATAGGTTATCGAGTTGTTTGTGAGAAAAATTGTGTTGGCGGTTTAATAAAGTTTCATATATGTATATACATATGTAGACTAGAAAATATTTTCTTTGTTTTGTATTCGTTATATACGAAAAAAAAAACTGGTATAAAAGGAATTTGAACGGTTATATAATTTTCTAGAACTAAATTTATGCGATGAAAAATCTAATTGGTTGGAATTGTAAATTTCTTTCATAATTTATACGATATTTCATACATGGGGAGTGAGAAAACGTTTTATAAAATGAGTATGGATTCTAATCTGCACTATATATTTGGCTAAAGTCGATGTCAGTTTGTTTTAACTTCTACCTATGATTTTATAAGATTATTTAATACTATTATACCCAAAATTAATAATTTTAAAATATTGGTAAAATATTGAAATTTTTATATTACTTTCTTAGAACGTGGGAACCTGTTACTTTTGCAGTGTTGTATGGCGACTCAGTCCAATTACCTATTCGGTTGTTTCGTACACCTTTATATATGTGGCTAGGACTAGGTTTGCACAGTGGAAATACATATATATATATATATATATATATATATATATATATATATATATATATATATATATATATATATATTTATATATATATATATATATATATATATATATATATATATATATATATATATATATATCTGTGTTTTTTTTAGAAAACATATTAACTGCATTATTCGTGATTTTAAGTTATGAATTCTTGAATGGTCCTAAAATTTTGTTTATTTACCATTGCACTTTTCGATTGTTATTTACTTTTGTCTATTTCAAAGGAAAATTATGGTAAAAGTGGATAAACAATTCTATATTTTGTTTGAATATATTTATCATTTTAAATCTGGTTATAGCTATAATATTTTAATTCACATTATTTTCTGTTTGATTAAACTTGGTAAAATAAGTTATAAAAATTATAAAAATAATATTGTTCTTGTGTTTTTATCATAGAATAAGGAAATTAGCCTAAAAGACGATAAACAACTAGTATTAAGCTCAGTTGCCGAAAATTAATAAAGATTTTTACAAAAAAAACAAAAAAATGTCATAATATTGTGCGATCAAAAAAATTTGAAATGTGATTCATCCTGAAAGTTAATAAAATATTCAAATATAAAGAATTTAGTTTGATTATTGGGTTTGTACTTGGTACTCGATTCAATAAATTATATTTGCCAAATTTAGTGATAAGAAAATTAACATAAACAATTTGACATCATAACCTCAATTTTAATATTAATAATTTTTACAGAAATAAATACATTTCACGACTTATTCACCTGACGAAGATGATTGCATTATTATTGAAAAAAGTCAATTAATTATTGAATATTTAATACTAATAACAATACTGATATTGATAATCACTGGGGTCAGCAGCACAATGTTTGTAAAATTAATCCTGTTGAAAATTTGGGAACTGGCAAGAAACTAATCTGGTATATGTATATTGTATAGTGCTTTAAACTAATTTTTAAATGCATTTTTACCTAGGAAACTTAGAACAACTTAATTTCGCTTCCTGTTACATTTCATATAGCTTTTTTTGCGATCTTAAAACGAAATCAAATATTAAAGACCTTTCGTGTATTGTCGATAAATCTGATTCTGATAAAAATGAAACTTAGACATCATTTTTATTTTATATTTTTGATAATTGTTTAACTTTATTATTTCTATAAAAGTGATACTACGTACAATGTACCTACTGAATTAAAATTTTGAAGTTTCAATCACAGTTAGAAGAGAAAACGAGTCAAAGGTGTTCGACATGACACTCAGGAATGAGATAAAGGCAATGTACATGACTGTTGATCCGGACATTGAACAACGAATCGACGATTTAAATGTGCCGAAGATAAAACCAGAATCCCACGCGTCAGTAAATTCTGCTTTTCACGCACCTAGGCTTTCGGAAATTGTTCTAGAGATTTTTTCTGGTGATTTAATGAAATGAACTAATTTCATAAATTTGCTTGATGGTCTACAACAACAAAAATTTAGCTGACATAACCAAGTTCCAGTATCTATGCAATTCACTTCCAGGCACATTTAAAACCTTTCTAGAAAATTTGGATTTTGTTGGTAAAAATAATATGGCGCAATAATTGCTTTTCGATCAATTTGAAAACTCGAAATAATTACTGAACAGCATATTAAGGTTCTTTTTACAGTTAAGTCTCTGGGCAAGGTATGCCCTAAGCGGTTAATAAACTTTTTCAGTCAATTATTTATTCTTCGAAAACAAATCAACTGCAATCAACGGTCATCAGACATCCTTCAAAATGCGATCTATCGCAGTCAATACAGCAAGGGCTCAGACAAAGTCACTCGTTTCATTCGTTGTAAACGAAAATGTCGTCACTGACCTGCACATTTTGCAATGCCGCAATGGTCATATTTTTTCAGGTGTTAACAGTTTAAGGCGCTAGAAGTTCCGAAGAGGCGAGAAGGTGATGATCAATTAAAATTATGTTTTGTCTACAAGGCTTTCATAAGACCAGGAAGTGCCATACCAGAATAAGTCATGTGTGCCGACGCATGCACTATATGATGCTTATTGCTTATTGATATGGTCAAATTTTACAGACCAATTGGACTGCAAGACGATAACTGACAACATCAAAACCAACCACAACATTAACAAAAGTACAAGCGCGAGGATGTTGCACAATAACAGCAACAGAAGCGATGCCAACAACAACAACAACCACAGAAGGAAGAAGAACAGCAGGAAGTTACAAATAGCGATCCAATTGGATCAAGCTATAGAGTAAATAAAAGTAAAAGACTGAAAGAATGGTATAAGATCTAATGCATATATAAGTATATTGGCCAGATAAATGTCCAAAGCATATATGTTAAAAACGATATGATACGTAACTATTTGGCTAAAAACTTCATGAATGTGATAATTGTAAGTGAGACATGGGAGCGAGAAAACAAGACGTTTAGGATAAAAGAATACAATTTTCTATCTAGGCCGAGGGCCGATGGTGATAACATCGATTGTGATGGTTTGAAAATGTTAAGGGAGCGAGAAAACGTCGGTGCCAAAACTCGAAATCTGGATAGAAACTTGCCCTGAGGTATACTATAAAAAACTGTTTGATTAGGATAAAAATGACGTGATTGTAGAATCATCTGATAATAATGAAACCTGATAATGTTAGAGAAAATTTGAGTAACATGTGTGTTAAATTTGTTGTGGATGAATCTCCGCAGTTTTGGATACTTTAAAGTCTGCGACCCCAGGGACTAGTCGAGTTTTATGTAAATTTGCTGTGTAGGAATAGACCCGGCGTTATCCGGGAGATGAGGCTAGAGGTTGATCCTACAGTCCTAGAGTTAAATCAAAAAATGCATTTTTTTTTACCAAAATGGAAAATATTATTTAAAATTGATTGAAAAATAATTTGTAAACAAAATTAAAAATATTTTAATACTATGGTTCAATCGCTTTTCAAATACCGCATTACATAATAAACACTAAAATTATTTTCAATGTACAAACAAAACTTTCCAATAATTTAGCTCGACTCTATATTAGCGAGTGGATTTTCTTGAATCAATCACAAATTCTCACAACAAATTATTCATCTAAATATACATAAAATGCAAAATTAAAATTTTTAACCTCGTTATAACCCCGATACTATACAGTTTTTGCTAAAAATAACAACAATATAAATATATATATATATATATATATATATATATATATATATATATATATATATATATATATATATATATATATATATATATATATATAATATAAAGCATATTAAAGCTTAAATAACAATATCGCAAAAATGATGTATACATGTAACACAAAGCTTTCTCCTCACCGCCAATAAATCGTGAATAAAATTTTTGTGTGAAACAATTTTAGTTTTTGGTTTCATTTAATACTGTGTTTGTGGTACTTATAGGAGGCTGGGAGATTGAATAATAAACATTATAACATAATATAACTAACTAACAAAACAATAAATTGGAAAAGTATTTAGGTCAAATTATGTCATGTGGAAACATTATCGAAATATTTGTTGATATAGAGTAAACAAGTTCAAGTAGTTTTCGACATAATCAACATAACTAATTACGATTTCTACATACGATATTATTTTGTACGCACACCGCACAACTAATTCGACTTGGGTATAAACTTAAAACAAAAACAATTAAAATATTTAGCATTTAGCACTAATATTATGTGGGGAAATACCCAACTCCATGGCACGATGAATACATTTTTATAAATATTTGCATTATGATTTGTGCGATAAATAATACGCACAACCAAACTGGGATTTTCTTGATTGTTGACTATAGTTATCTTTATCACATGACCGACTATAATTGTACTCACGTTTTCTGATTAGATGTTCTATAAGGGCTCAAATCTTACCTGAAAATAAAAAAAAAATAAAAACGTTAAATCATTTTATGCCAATTTCTAAACACATAAAAAATTTTTCAATTCCACTCAAACAAATTTCCATTAGTCAAATCTCAAAATTTAATTCAAAATCTAGTCAGTAATTAAATCATTCGATTTTATAAACTGTGGTTTTAACAAGTAACTTTTCAATCCACAAGTGTTTCCAGTCAGAAGTACTAGACTCGGTAGAATTAAATGACTTTGGATTAAAAAAAAAACTCAAACCAGGATATAAAACTAAATTAGCAAAATATTTGTTTTTAGCTTGGTTTGTGTAATGTCATTTATTATAATAAATTTGCACTTTCGATACAATAAATGCTATAAATTTTTTTTTTAATTTGGGTGGGGCTGTATGATATTGTTTTATGTGCATATCCTATTGTAGATACGGGTCATGCAAATATATATATAAAATAAAAACTAAATGTTTTATTTTATCAAGATCTAAATTCTTAGACTGTAACATAGCTTTGGACATTGGTACTTTAACAAGCTAAGTGATGTATTTGTACACTCGTCGTTACCGGACATTTGACTATCGCTAATTTCAGAATATGGGAGGTGATATGTAGGTACTCAAAACTAGCTCTGGAATTCTCGAAGCATGACAAAGAAAAAATTAAGTGTCAATTCGCAATTTTCCTATGGCATAGTTTCTGATAGGGCAAAGTAAAAGTGTTGTTTGATTTAGATTTAAAGAAGATTTGTCTACTCTTCAAAATTAGAAAGATTGAAAAGTAATGCACAACATTTTATAGATTTAGTTAGCAGCTTACCAGAGTACGCCACTGTAATGAAAGTAAAAATTTTATTATATTCGCACACATATACGAAATATCAAAAATTTAATTCACTTGACAAAAATAAAATTTTCGCACAAATTAAACCTTAAAAACTTAACACTATACGCAAATAAAGCACTAAATTATATTGAAAAGCTTTGACCTATACCATTACATTTTATGTCGGAATCATTGTCACGAACGCTTTTTAAAATTGGCTGATTTTAATCAAAGTTGCCTTGATGTGTTAAAATTATTTATCTTCTTATCACAATTTTACAATACTCAAAATATAATCGGGGAAACTTTTCGCGCCAAAAGTAAATTTGAGTTAATGTATAGTTAGTCAGTGACTTTTAGGTTTGATTTCAACCCTCTTTGGACCCCTTTTCAAATAAGTTAAATGTTTGTAAAAATTTAGTTAATATTTAACTAGTTATTTGAAAAATAAGCTACTTTGAACTATTTTTTAACTGCACTAATTTAATAACGTACTTTTCTAAGAGTTTAAAAATAAGCTTTTTTTAACTCGATTTGATCTAAAGTTGAAATAGAAATAATGCAGTGTTAATAATAAACTTCTTTTGGTTTGATTTATATTCAAGATGAATTTTAGTTAGAATATAAGTATTATTTACTACCACTAACGCTAATCGGTGCTCTACCGATAGTATAAATTCACAATAGTGGAACATTTTAAACTGTGAAGTAGTTGCTTTCTTTGTGTTTTGTATCAATAAGATATACCTGTTTTCTTCATTGGTGCATAATAATTCAACATTAACGGACGTTAACACATGTTCCATTACTGTTCCATAAGGCATATTCCAATAACAACGGCTAATTACTTGGAGACTTGAGAGAAACTCTGTGTGCGGTACGACAACTAGTTACCGAAAAGTGTGCCAAGTCAATGCATAGAATATCCAAAACGTCTGATGAAGTCATTGGAGGGCTGAAAACATTGGGTGAAAGGTGGGCTGAAAGCTAGATGAAGACACACGAAGGCAATGGACGATTAAAAGCATTGAAGCAGAATATCCAACATCCGACGCATTCTTATCATTTATAGCAGCACATCTGCCATCAAAATTATCCACCGTAACATACTGAAGTAACAGTGCAACCGGTATCGTCGCCAATGTTTTACTTGCTTCCTCAAATGCCATGAACCACATAGACTGGAGGACTGCGTGTAATACAGTGCTCGAGTATGTTTCAATTATCTATTCAAGGGTCCCATGTCTATAATAAGTGTCAATTGAAACGAGGTTGTTTCATATGTCAACGAATACATGACACCTCTCTCCATTCATTGCAAGCACCCAACTTAAAAATATCTCTCTCAAGGAAGAATCCTGGTATAATTATTGGCACAACCCACAAATACTGCAGTAATGGCAAGGCACCCATTATCGCTAACTGCTCTGGTAAAGGTGAAAGACGCAATAGCAAATATCACTATTGTGGGGACTCAGGATCAGACGCTTCAATAATTACCGAAGCTTGCTTGAACAAACTTCAACTAACCAGCAACAACTATAGGATTCCCAGTAATAGTGTAGGTTTAAGTACCACTCCCAAGGGACGAACAGCAGTTATCCTCACATCGCGAGTGGATGCAAATTTTGCCAAGTAGGTCGATGTTTTCATTTTGAATCGGCTCACTTCGCGATTATCTAAACTAAAGGCTTCAGTATTAGATACCTATAACAGGAATTACTCTCATTACACATCGCCGATCCTCTGAACGATCAGTGTCTCAATGTTGATATTCTTCTGAGAACAAGTCACTTTTTCAAAATCCTACGTCAATGACATATAGCAGATCCAATGGCCAAAACACTACTCTTGGGTGGATTATCTCAGTGGGTGCTTTGGGAGCTAGAAGAGCTTCCATCTCAAGAGGTCCTAACACCTGAACAAAAATATTGCGAGAACTTATTTATAACTACACATACCAGAGATACAAATGGTCGATTTGTTTTAAGACTTCCCTTTGCGAAGGATGTCAAACGATTAATGAGATCAATTAAACAAGGTTTAAAGCTTAATCGATTCAAAATTACAACGTCAAGATGATATTTGAATTGAGTACAAATCGTTCACAGTAAAATATGTGCAGCTCGGCCATATGGCAGTAATACAACCCGAGCAACTTGACATCTCAGCTAGATACTGTTACTTAGCTCTACATTCAGTAGTTAAATATATCGCCAAATACGAATATATCGCCAAATATGAGTCGATGCTCGAGATTGCGATGACTAGCTTATTGAGTAGCGTGGAAACCCCACTGATCAGATGAAGCGCTTTTGATTGCTAATTGTCACATACGATACATCTGCTATTCCATTCTTAGCTACACGAGCCCTTGCACAATTTGGTTTAGAATCGGCATCTGCGTTCCCACAAGCTTCAAACTCCATTCTAAACGATTTTTATTTGAATGATTTCCTACACGGGTATAGCGACACTACATCAGCAATTGATTTAACACAGAACATACCAATGATTCTCGATGCAGCACGTTATCCACTACACAAATTCGCTTGAAACTCGCCTGAATTACTTTCTTCAGGCGTTTACCGAGACATAACCGTGGTAAGCTTGGATAAACCAAATGAACACAAAAGTGTATTTGGTCTTCACTGAAATACACTTACGGATACCTTCAAGTTCTATGTGATTGAGCTAACAGAACTAAACGTTTACACGAAGCGAAGTCTGCTATCCAAAACATCGCGTCTATATATGACTCACTTGGCTGCTTAGCTCTGGCGATCATTCCAATAAAATAGTTATTTCAGCAGTTATGGTCAATGCACCTTGAATGGAAGCAAGCGCTGCCACAAGCAAATATAGACTCCTGGATGACTATATTAAAAAATCGACATTCCTCGCTTACTAAATATCACACCACCAACGAGTGAATTTCATGGGTTTGCCGATGCAAGAAGCACTGCTTACGTTACATTATAGATCAGTTGGCGAATTTTCAAAAGTACACGTTCTGTCAATTGTGGCCAAAACAAGAGCAGCGCCGATCATAACAATTTCTGTTCCTCGACTCGAGTTATGCGGTGCCTTGCTATTGATCACCCTAACTAAATCTGTTATTAAATCCATGAAGTTATCTTCTATTCCCGTATATTGTTGAACGGATTCAGAGATAGTCCTGCTCTGGCTATTCGCACCATCCCTCCAAGTGGAAAGTATTCATCTCTAACTGGAATACATAAATAATAAATGTGCCGCCGACAGCAATTAGCATATGCCCTCATGTTACAACATCGCCGACGATGCCTCAACCTATCAAGGTTGAGGATGCAATTCAACCTATCTGCTCGCTGGTAGGATGGACCCACTAGATCAAACAACATAAACAATGATTTCTAACTTAAGCATTTGGACAGCCAAAGTTAGGATTGGGGCATGAGTCAGTCCTAGCTCTATTTGCTTTCAGACCATAATGGTTAAGAAATAACTCTTTAGAAACTAGTAGGTTACACCAAAGTTAGTCGCACGCGATTGTTCAACCATGTTCGAATAACGTCTACTCACGTCTAATTTGCACGTTATTTAAATAAAGTTTAAATATGGTTGTGCAACCGCTATTGAAATATTAATCGTTGCTTAGGTAGGCAAAGTTTACTCGGCCTGATTTACAGTGGTTATAACTAGTCGTTAAATTGAAACCGAGATCAAAACAATATAATACTGGATTGTCTTCATGCGAGTTTACATTTTTCTCATTTTTAATTTGTTTTCTTGCTCCTGTCGCAAGTTTCAAAGTTTCATAAAATACCTTTTCTTGTTATGTTGATCCATCATTAAAAGCTATGAGGGCCGTTCTAATTTCAAACCAAATTATCAGATACTTGAACGGAATATACAATAAACAACCATTACTTCCGACGACCACAGCTTATTGCCCACTGTCTAAATTTTATGAACATTTGAAACCTATAACTGTGAATTTTGGCCGAAAATACTAAAACTTTCTGTTGTGATTACTCGGAAATGGTATAATCTCGTTCTGACAATACAATTGGTACAACACCACTTGTGCCAAATTAAAACTGGTACAGATAGAAGTTTACTCACTAGCACAAATTGGTCACCAGAATTATTTAATGATCAGCTCATTTTTGCGGAATCTTAGGTGTTACCGTCAGCATTCCCTCCACATTTTCAAAATAAGCTTCGTAAATATTAGCCATACCATTTTGGAATTACATATTTTTTAATTGTCTTAAATAATTCAGGCAGTTTTTGGCAGAATATGAAACTACCATCATGCATCTTCTTTTTTTTGTTTTTGTACCCTGTAATCTTTTCTAGGGCCGAAGCTCTCCCAACTCTTTCGCGGTTAATTTTTAAGGTCCTACCTTACGCCGTCACCGGCCAAATCGAGGGCGCACGAATGCAGGTTCGATTTTAAACTCATCTGCACTTTGCATTGCTTCAGTCAGCCTGTGGTGACTTGGACGATGGTTCGGCCCATGGATTCTGCACTCCAAGAGGGGTCATAGTTGTGTTCTTCGTCATCACCAATCGTAATCAGGTGATGAAAAATCCTTTTTGCAATCCTCCCCCGTTAGGATTCGAACCCGGTACCTCCCGTTCCAAACACCACAGCACCTTCTTCATTTCAGTTTTAATTGTTAGGACTTCACTAACCTAGGATTGATGATGTTGCTTGATTTTATTTTCTCATTCTTGCAGTTTGCTCTCGGCACTGTCTACTTACATCGTTACTCTTTCTTAAATTTGAGTTCGAATATTACTGAACTTTAAGATAGTGAAATTATTTAGCATTAGACTATCGTTATTATATTGTACTATAATATATAAGCGTTATATAATTTAAGTTGCTTTAAGCGTAAAGAGTTGTGTTTTAAACCAAAACTTTACAAATTCCTTTGCAACTGTCAAACATCAAATTCCAGGAAAAATTATACATCTATCGGATTCTAGATTTTTAATAATTTTCGTTTTGAATAAGCTAATTCAAAAAATTACAGATGATTCATCCATGTTTATTGTTTAGTTACCATACTATCAAAAAAATGTAAACACAACCAATATTTATCTAAACAATAATTCCAATTGCCGATGTACAATTATCTCCATTAAAATGGTGAATCAAAAACTGGTTAGCTCATTAACCGCACTATTGT
Organism: Tipula confusa; assembly: GCA_963556175.1. Lineage (NCBI taxonomy): Eukaryota > Metazoa > Arthropoda > Insecta > Diptera > Tipulidae > Tipula > Tipula confusa. Next base: position 44,457,986 of record OY744477.1, on the reverse strand, counting down.
TAAAAACAATAAACAATTTAGTCATAGTTCTTACAGATGGATTAAAATATATTATATGGGGAAAGTTTAGAGTCACAATTGAAAAAAATAAAAAAACAAATTAAATTTCCAAGAAAAACCATTATTGCAAATAATATTTACGTATCGTTATTATCATCACTATAAAACGCTATTGATAAAATACCAAAGTTTTTTATCACTATTGCGGTGTGAGCGTTAATAAATTCACTTGAATGGTATACGAAAGCAATGAGGTCAAGCGAATACAATTGCAAGCGTTGGTAAAACAAACAATTTATTTGTGTACTTTGACGTGGTACTATTAGTTTTATATGTGTGTGTGTATGTATATACATAAAAGTTCAATGTCATACTACACAAAAATTATAGCTATAATCATATTATATCGTATAGTAGAAGAAATTAGAGGCGCCTATAAAACCATTTGTATATATTTGCGTCGTTTATATAAGCGCAATACGTTAATTAAATTTTAAAGGTTTTTTGTTTATTATTATTTTATTTTTCTAACTACATAAATAATTGCTATAATTATGCATTTCAAATTATTATTTATAATTTCATTTGTACATAAAATAAAAACTATTTATAAATAATTATATATATATATATATATATATATATATATATATATATATATATATATATATATATATATATATATATATATATATATATATTACGCGACGTACTTTAAACTTTATTATGATTCCATATGTATACTCGTACATAGTAATTTTCAATGGATATATCGAACTGCAGTGCAACGATGATGATGATGCTATGATAAGAATAGTAGTAACGAATTAGTTAAATTGTTCCTTAACTTAATCAATCGTTCATACCACAACCAACCAAATAAGATTTTTCTGAGCTTTTAGATACAAGCCTACGAGAAGCAGCCAAAAACTTTATTCAGAAGTTACAATGCAAGCTTATAGCACAGCAAATATTCCTAACTCATAGAACTGGTTCAAGAGTGAGAAATTAACGGTGAGCATTATTAGCGTTCTTCCTGCTATTTCAAAATGCTGATAATTTGGGTTTGATATTCTATCAAACCCAAATTTTAAGTTATATAGATTCGATAGGATAACTAGAAGTGGTGGTGTAGCCAACTTTACTAACGAGTGTCTTTAGAATCTTCAGATGAGTGAAATTTGAATCTATATTGTTGCTATTTTGCAAGCTAATGAGATTGTACAATCATACTTTGGATGTGATATAAGTAAGCTTTGCTCAACAAATTCTGGAAATTTTATTATATGTGGTGATCTCAATGCCAGGCATACACATTGGGGTTGTGTTCTATAGGAAAAGTAAATTCTATATAGGAAAAGTTTTATATCAAGAGCTATTAAAATCGTATGTTCTTGCACGCTAGATGTAATTTTAACCAATATGAACCATAAATTAGATCAAATACATGTATCCCATGATTCGACCATTAAGCTGTAATATTTAACATTAAAATCAATGCAACAAAAACTGATACAGAAAGTTGTAGCCCATGTTTCTCAAAAGCAAATTGGCCTAAATTCCAACAAATAATTTATAGTAATATTAAACTGATCTTATCTCATCTTGCTGGAACCGTATGTCAAGATTATTGAGAACTACCGGACGTGAACAATTGTTCAATATGGTCTGGCATACCACCTCAGAGACGGTTGCTGGCTGATCTATTTCATTTTCTAAAAAATATGAACCAAAGGCTCTATCAGCAATAATTTTACACCAGACAGTGCATCTGAGAGTGTGTAACTATCCATGATGCGTGATAATTGTTTATCTGGAAACATAATAAAATTCAAAAATTTTATACGTTATTGCATTGAGTATGATATGATGACATCATAGAATTTTATAAAAATCTATATTATCTGCAAAAAAATTAAATAAATTTTTTTTAAAATATTAAAGTTATAAGCATTTCAAAGCAGTCCGTCTAAGTTGGCCCACCCTGTATATATTATAATGGAAATTATCGAGCATCTTAGGAAGAAATGGAGCCATTACTTGATAAATTTCGATCATATTACAAAGGTATTTTGGAAGTTGACTGAGGTAATCAAGAATCTAAAACCCTTTTTACCACCAATTGTAAGCATTGGTCATATGCTAATTACAATAAGGCAAACGCTATAGCTGAATAAATAGATAAATCGCACAATATATTTAATTTACTCGTGACCCAGACAGTCTGCCTCACAAAGAGGATTGAAGAAACCCTTGAATTAATTACCAGCCGTGATTTTTATATTAACCAAATTATGTTTACAACACCTAGACAATAAAAATGCATTGCTAAAAAGGTGAAGATTAAATTAACAAAATTATACTAAAAAATGGTACTAAAAATGACTTTATCTATTCCAAGTACTTACTAAGCTCATGACTTAAAATTAGATACTATTCAAATGCTTCGAAGAAAGGAATAGTTGAACCAGTTCCAAAGCCTCGCAAAGATCACTCTATACGTCTTACTGTGTCGATTAGAAGAGTTTTGTCAGTTTGGATTCAGAAGGAACTATTCAACCAATTATCAAGTAAAATGCATAACAAATGACAACTCATAAAACAGTCAATCGAAATATTCTAACGGAGTAATTTTACTCGATATTGAGAAAGTTTTTGGTAGTTTTTGACACCAAGCAATAGAATATAAACTTATACAACTTTGTGAAAAATAATTCGTTCTTATTTAAATTTTTATATTATTATATTATTATATTATTATATTATTATATTATTATATTATTATATTATTATATTATTATATTATTATATTATTATATTATTATATTATTATATTATTATATTATTATATTATTATATTATTATATTATTATATTATTATATTATTATATTATTATATTATTATATTATTATATTATTATATTATTATATTATTATATTATTATATTATTATATTATTATATTATTATATTATTATATTATTATATTATTATATTATTATATTATTATATTATTATATTATTATATTATTATATTATTATATTATTATATTATTATATTATTATATTATTATATTATTATATTATTATATTATTATATTATTATATTATTATATTATTATATTATTATATTATTATATTATTATATTATTATATTATTATATTATTATATTATTATATTATTATATTATTATATTATTATATTATTATATTATTATATTATTATATTATTATATTATTATATTATTATATTATTATATTATTATATTATTATATTATTATATTATTATATTATTATATTATTATATTATTATATTATTATATTATTATATTATTATATTATTATATTATTATATTATTATATTATTATATTATTATATTATTATATTATTATATTATTATATTATTATATTATTATATTATTATATTATTATATTATTATATTATTATATTATTATATTATTATATTATTATATTATTATATTATTATATTATTATATTATTATATTATTATATTATTATATTATTATATTATTATATTATTATATTATTATATTATTATATTATTATATTATTATATTATTATATTATTATATTATTATATTATTATATTATTATATTATTATATTATTATATTATTATATTATTATATTATTATATTATTATATTATTATATTATTATATTATTATATTATTATATTATTATATTATTATATTATTATATTATTATATTATTATAATATGGATGTCATCAGTAACCGGGTCGAGTCTGTCATTACAAACTTTCCTATCCAATCGTTTGGTTTTGTTATATATAAAACGGGTGTACGGTGGTGCACTGCATTCCGGAAGTTTCTGGTTAAGTCATCGTCGTACATTCGTATTTCTAGAACTTTTTAGTATTTATAAACTTAACGTTCCGTCTTTGACGTCAATTCTTATTCAAAAAACATATATGGAATACATATATATATAATCCATTCAATATTGAATGAATTGCGAAGTCATGATGATTCATTTAAATATGCATATTGTGTTGCTAAATTATGATTATACTAAAGTAAAATGGTGAATTTTACAAATAAAGAAGTTTTTAAGTGTAAAACTAAAAAATAAATTAAAATTAAAATTAAAATTCATATAATGATTTCGACAATATGTTTTAAAATTAATACACATACTACTTGCGTATTAAAATAAAATTAAAAATTAAGCAAAGACGAGATTTTGGGTTTTCCGTTAAAACGTTAACACGATATATGGAATAAACAAAATACTTTTAAGCGTCACACAATTAATATATTAATGAATCGTAACATGAACGTTAAATATGTACACAAAATGACACCACCTACAATACCAAAAAAAAAAAAAAAACAACAATATTTTTATAACAATAAATAACAACATAATATACACAGGCTCGATTACTACTAATATTTCATTGACGTATAGCGACAAAATTATATACAAAAATTGGATCATGAACTGAATTCAAAATAAACGCTGCTGCTGATTGATTACGAGACATGCCAAATTAGCGTATACATACGTAATTACTACATAGACATAATTAGTAATGTCAATAATAATAACGGTAATAAATTGCGCGTGTAAAATTTATGTGGCGTCACTCGATTAGCGTATTACATACATATAAAATACGTCTGGCTGGCTATTACATCCGAATCGAAATACTTTATTTCATTTACGATATTAAACCGATCTATTCTAATTAAACAAACAATATAAAATTTTAATTAAATTAGAATTGATTTTTTTTTACTCAAATGATCATTTAATCGAAAAATCAAGTTTCAAAGTAAAATGTTTGTAGTTTTTCCAAGAATAAAAACATTTAGCATTAATTTTTTTTTAATAGTTAATAAACTACATATCGTTTTTGAAGAATTGACAAAATCAAGGATAAACTAGTTACTTCTAGAGATATGTCACTGAACTGTGAGGCATGTGGCAATAAAATTCATGGAACTAAATATTGAATCACAGTTTTTTATTTACACGCATGTAAATATGTAAAATGTTGTTGTTAGTATTGTTGTCATCAAATAAATAAAAGTTGTATTCGTAGTTTTCGATCAACAAAATCGATAGTGTTTAAAAATTATTATGATACATCAAAAAATGGGAAAAACGAGCATCTTGTTCATACTTTACGGAATGTGAAGGACCTAAAGATTACTTAGTATTTTTTTTTCTGATCTATGTATTTTAGTATATTGTCTAATAACTTCTCCCCTTCTAAAAGTATGAACATGACCGCCTTAAATCACTAATTTTCTAATTTTAGCTGCATTTTGTTAAATATCAGAAGTATTCGTGAAAACTTGAACTTGGCTTTATCGTATATAACAGCTTGGATGTTAAACCTGTTGTAATATTGTTATAACAGAAATTTGGATTTCTTCCACTGAAAAATATTCAATCGATGGATATAAACTGCGCACTTGCAATCAAACTAGTTGAATATCCTACAAAATTTCAATGGTAGATTTATATTAGGAGGTGATTTTAATGCAAAACATGTTGACTTTGGATCTAGGCTTACAACAACCAAAGGTAACGAACTAAAAAATACAATAAATGGAATGGGATGTAACATACATTTCACTAGCAAGCCGACATATTCGCCTACGGACGCAGTTAAAACTCCTGATCTACTGAATTTCTTTATATCAAAACTAGTTTCATCAAATTTTATTGAAGTAGATGATAATTCAGATATGGTCTCTGATCATTCTGCAGTAATAGTTACCATAAGCGACAAGATAATTAGGAAAAAAACAAGACCAACTCTTTTCAATAAAACAACTGACTGGGTTAGCTTCAGATCTGAATTAGAAAGCATTATTAACCTACAAACACGATTAAAAACGGTAACGGAGCTAGAGGAAGAGGTTGAAAACTTTACAAATATCATTCAATTAGCCGCGTGGAATAACACTAAAGAAACAGCATCCAAAACTACTAGTAAAAGCTACCCAACAGAAATTAGGAACCTGGTCTTAGAAAAAAGGAAAGCTAGGAAAAGATGACAACAAACGAAGAGTCCATCTGACAAGACGATCCAAAATAACAAATCACAGCAGCTTAAGCGAAAAATTCAGAAGCTAAATGAAAAATCGTTTTCTTCGTTTCTTGGAAAGTTGACGGCTGATGAAAATACAGACTACTCATTATGGAAGGCAACCAAAAGAATGAAAACCCTAATCATAAAGATCCCTCATATTAAGCGAAGTGATGGCTCGTGAGCCAGGGATAACAAATCAAAAGCTGATGTGTTTGCTGATCACCTGGCTGGTATTTTCCAACAGAATGAAACCGAATCGGATATTATAATCGAAAATGGAAGCAACGACTATGGGGGCAGAATCGCTCTAATAACCCAGAAAGAAGTTAATAGGGAAATATAATTCAATCTGAAGACCGGAAAGGCTCCTGTATATGATCTTTTAACAGGAGAAATTCTAAAGCAACTACCAAAGAAAGCTATTGTTCAACTAACCCATTTGTTTAATACTGTTATTAGATTACGGCATGTTCCTTCTGCCTGGAAAGTTGCAGAAGTTATTATGCTACCGAAACCAGGTAAACCACCAAATAAAGCTCAATCATATCGTCCGATATCCCTGCTTCCTATCATCTTAAAGCTAATGGAGAGACTTCTTCTGAGAAGAATGACACCAATAATAGAAAGAAGAAACCTAATACCGGATCACCAATTTGGATTCAAATGTAAATATTCAACAATTGACCAGGTTCACAGAATTACAGACATTATAGAAATGGCGTTAGAAGATAAACAAATTTGTTCTACCTTATTTCTGGATGTTGCCAGCAGCTTTCGATAAAGTATGACATGAGGGATTAATACATAAACTAAAAGTTATGCTTCCGGGACCATATGTTGATCTTCTGGAGTCGTACTTATCTGAAAGACTTTTCAGAGTAAGACAAGAAGATGAGTATTCTGAACTGAGAGAGGTAAGAGCAGGAGTCCCACAAGGCAGTATTCTGGGACCTCTCTTTTATCTACTTTAAACAAGTGATATACCATAGTCCGATCATGTAAGCATAGCAACATTTGCTGACGACAACACTATACTAGCAACAGGGCAAACTGTCGAAGAGGCGGCCAATGAACTTCAATATGCAGGTGAAGAATTTCACCAGTGGACCAAGCGATGGCAAATCAAACCTAATGAATTAAAATCTGCGCATGTCAACTTTACGAACAAACTATTGGTTAATCCGCCTCCAATCAGCATAAACGATGTCATGGTGCCATACGAGAACTCCGCCAAATACTTGAGTATGACACTGGACGTTAAGCTCAAATGAAAAGAGCATGTGAAGAAGAAAAGAAAGAAGCTTGATCTTAAATATAGACAATTGTACTGGCTAATTTGACGAAGGTCAAAATTAAGCACAGACAACAAAATATTGATTTACAATCAAATCCTAAAACCGGTCTGGCTATATGGTATTCAGCTTTGAGGCTGTACTAAAAATGCTAACATCAAACCTATACAAAACTTCCAGAATAAGGTACTTCGGAGTATAGTCAATGCATCCTGGTACATTCGTAATAAGGATTTGCATCGAGATTTGGGGATACCGGATGTAAAACACGAAATAAAAAGATTTGCAACGAAGCATGAATCGAGGCTATTGCAACATGTTAATGCGGAAGCCTCTCGGCTACTGGATAATGAACACTTGGTTAGAAGACTAACCAAACCTTTCGAGCTCGTCAGTATGTGAGCAGCTACCTATTAACGAACAGGCATTGGAACTAGTTTAGTTTTTAAGAATTCAGATGTAAATTGATGGTTAGTCTGAAAATACTAGTTTCAATAAATAAAAAAAAACTTGCTGCATAATGACAATTATTCCTCTGGGGCAATCATTCATCGGCATCATTCATCCGTAATGATATTGTTCAAATAACTGAAAACCATAAACTTGTGTCAGCTGATGTTTTAAAAATCTCCATCTTTTTAGATAAACAAGTAGTAAATCGTCTATATGTACTTATATATCGTCTATATTCAAAGCCAGTTTCAACTGAAGAGATTAGTTCCACGTGTTTGACAATAAAATATTGATTTCTTAAGGAAATCGCCTGATGTTGATAACAACATGATGACATTACCTGTCTTCGGCCTTGAACCTCTGATAATGACTCCTACTAGAATTACTGCAAACACGTCCACTTGCATTGACGATATCCTCGATTGAGATATAACTGATCATAGAACTATACTTCTCTCATAAAGTTTTGAAAATAATAATGTCAAGGGTTCACGTTCACCGCAAACTGAAGTTACAATCAATCAATTTGATCACACTAAGTTTGATGGTTTATTATCGGCCGAAAATTGCAATTATGTTTTAGCCGAAAAAAATGTATCTATCGCATATGATAAATTTATCATTATTCTTAATAATCACATGTCCATCAGGTTCGGTGGAAAAAACAAATAGAATAACAAATGTATAAAAATCTCTAATTCATTGTCCAAAAAAATTTCTAAATTAAAAACATCCAAATCGTAGTGCTCATAAAAATCAGATGGAGTATTTGTCGTTAAAAATAAAAAAATTTGTGTGAAAAAACTGGATGAAATTACTGGAGGGAGAAAAATAGATCTAATGTCATTTTGTCTGTTAAAAATAAATATGGTCTCACACAAAATGAACCGACTAAAATTTCAAATACAAATATTACCTTTCGAAAAACGAATGCTACAACTTTGAACATGAAATGTTAGATATTTTAAAACATTTGTTCAATTTGTGTTTATCACATAGTATATTTGCATGCGCGTTAACAGGGCAATTTTTTTACAAAAAGTGATAAAATGGACCCGAACTATTACCGTCACATTTCTATTTTAAATGTGTTTTCTAAAGTATTTGAAAAACTTATGAAGAAACATATGCTATCTTTTATCGATTCAAATTTCTAACCGGCATTTTGGTTTCCGTAAAAAATTATCAACTGAAATGCCCTGCTTGACTTTCTTTTCCTCGTTTACGATCACATTAATAAACGAAGTAAAGTGGCCGGTTTGTTTATTGATATTACAAAGGCATTCGACACTATGAATCCTAATATGTTGGTTAACAATCTTATCTCTTAAACTGGAAACAAAGAGTCAAAAGTGGTGATGTGTTAGGAGAAGAGTTACCAGTATCGAATGGAATATCGCAAGGGTCTGTTTTGGGACCGTTATTATTTATATTGTATCTTGAATCAATATTCCAAATTAAACTAAATGGAAGAATAACTGCATTTGCGGATGATATCGCCCTTATTCTTATAATAGTTGTGATACTCTATAATTGGTCAGATACGGCATGATTTATACACACATCGAAAATGGGTTGTTGTGCATGAAATGATTCTAAGTGACAAAACGAAAATAATGTTTTCTTAATTTACTCTCTGCTGCAATATGGCATTTCCTGTTGGGGCGTCTATATCAGTTAAGCCTTTAATAACTTTGCAAAACAAAACACTTCGTTCGAGTTATTAATTGTAAAAATATGTTATTCGATACATTTCTGTTGTTCATTAAGGATAATATTCTACCGCTAAGAAGATTATATATTTTCAAGGTCTTAAACATTTTTTTACTGATACAGAAATCAAAACACGAATTACAATTTTCGAGTTAAAAATAAATATTCAAACAACAAACCAATTTCTGAAAATTACAAGAAATTCTTCTTATTTCTCGCGCCGTTTATTTTCAACAAGTTACCCTTAAATATAATTTTCGAAACGATTTTGATTGAATTCTTAAGAAAATTGAAATTTTGACTAATTAATTAAAATCGGGTGAAATTGAAAAAAATTGAACTTAAATTCATAAAATCATAAGGTTCTTTTTTGTGCTTCTAATTTTAACACAAGTAGTCTTAAGTTTTTTTTTATTTCTTATATCAAATTAAAATAATAAAGTTTATAGCCAACAAAAAGAAATTTTATAACTTGTCTGATTGTGTAAATCTCGAGCATTCGAAGTGTTTTTCTATTAATAATTAGTACATAATTATGCTCTATATAATAAAAAAATCAATTTTTTTAGTTGCAAAAATAGTTTGTCAAATATTTGTTGATTTGTCCCCATCAATTTTTATACTGTTAATTCTTTATTTTAAACATTATTTATATAGATATATACCTCAAACCGTAAATTCAATGGTTGAATCTCGTTAGTAGAGCCTTATACAATATCGTTTTTACGAATGAGATAATTTTCACTGTTCAACAATCAATTGACCATAAAATCATTTAACATAATATGAAATAATCCATCATGAAGAATATATATAAGGAAAAATTATACTGTGTAGGGGACGGAGACCCAGTACTGGCGGCTGGAGAAAGTGTGCAAGCAGGTTCTCAGTTTTCGTTATACAACGTCCACAAAGTTTCAGCAGTGGTGCACTTGGCAGCTGAATCCGATAATATAACAAGCATTGTGGATAATACAACAAGCATTGTTTTCAAGTGGCTTCCTTATTCTAAGTCCATAACACCGCTGGTGAGGCGGCTTAAATGTTTGCAGCTTTAAACCAACTCTCACAACTTGTAGATCAGCCTACGAGGATACAGATCGGGTCAACGATACGGGTCATTTACTAAATCTGTTTTTAACTTCCCATGCGGAGAAATACAGTATCTCTGTCAGTTTTCCTTTGGGAAACTCTGGCCATCGGCTTATTACAGCGGAATTTCCAATGTCGTGGTCGTGTCTGTCAAATGAATGTTCCGCCTAAACGTCGATTATGGCACTGTAAAAATGCGGACTGGGAATGAATGAACAAGTTTTTTTCAAGAGTTCGAATGGTACTCTTGTTTTGCCTTCGGTAATATTGACAATGCAGCCATTCTGGTTTCGACTGTCATTCTCACGGGAATAGAACAGTTCATTCCTTCCAGTCTCTCTAAGCCAAATAAAAAAAAATCAGGCAATCCTTGGCATAATCATGACTGTAGAACAACAACCGCCAATAAAGAAGCCTCTCACCGCAAATATGTTAAGAACCCATCAAATGAAAATTTAGTTATATTTATGGCGGCTAGAAATCTGGCAACGCAAACAGTGTCCCAAGCTAAAAAAAAATATCAAAAAAAAAATTCGAGAAGAGTTGTGGCGGGTCTTAAAGCAGGGCAATAGCAATCGGACCTTTTGGCCCTTTGCCCGCAAAATAGAGGAAAAATTCTTGAACAGTATGAGACCATCAATACCACCTCTGAAAGATGGGGACTATATTTTTTCTACAGCTCAAGAAAATTCTAATCTCTTCGCCCGAAAATTTGCAGCAAACTCTAATTTACCTGATTCTAACTTAATACCCCCGATTATCTCTCTATAGCCAGTGCATCGATGCGCCGCATTAGATTTAGATCTAAAGTTTTCGCTAAAGTCTTTGCAAACACTGGAAAACTGCTAACATACATCCTGTGCCAAAAAAGGGCAGTAAATCGGACCCTTTAAATTATCGCCTAATCTTTATCGTCTCGGTGCTTTCTAAAGAACTTGAGACCATAATCATTTCCAGCTGATGAAATATTTGGAAGCTAATCATCTACTTTTTGATCGTCAGTATGGTTTTCGCGGAGGGCGTTCAGCAGGTGATTTAACTAATGTTGTTACTGAACAATGGAACAGAAGCATTCATCAATCTGGTGAATCCCAAGTTATTGTACTCGATATCTCAAAAGCATTTGATCGCGTGTGGCACAAGGGTTTGCTGTGTAAATTGAGGCCAGTTGGCCTTCACGGTTCGTTAATTTTATGGATTGAAAATTTTCTTCTTTGTCACAAAATCCAAGTGGTGGTGGATGGTGTGACTTTCGATCAACATCTTATAAACGCTGGTGTTTCACAGGGATCCGTCCTTTCTCCAACCCTTTTTTTAATTTTCATCAATGATCTTCTATCAGCAACTCTCAATCCAATATACTCCTATGCTGATGACAGCTCACTTTCCACCTCTTACAGTTTACCTTCTTCTTCATCGCGAAACGATGTTCTTGCAGAAAGAATGGCTATGAATGATCGACTTACGCGAGATCTCAATTCCATCATTAAATGGGGTCAAGCCAACAGAGTTGAATTTAATCCCAACAAATTTCAATCCTGTAGTTTTTCTGGCCGAACTGATGGTTATGAACCACCTTTTCTGACTGGAAAATCCAGCTTGGATACATCTGACACATTTAAGATTCTCGGTTTAACTATATCAAAGAGAATATCGTCGGCTGAACAAATAAACAAAGCAGCGATTGGTGCAGCCAAATGTCTTGGATTTCTACGACGATGTAAGTTTTACTTTAATCCATCCGAAATACTTACAATATATAAGACCTACATAAGACCCAGGCTGGAGTATAATTCTCATATTTGGGCTGGAGCACCGAAAACTCATTTGACTGCACTCGATTGGGTCCAAAACCGAGCATCTCGAATGATTGAAGACGTAAAATTATTATCTGATCTTGATTCTCTTTCACATAGAACTTTATGAATTTATGCCTGGTTTGTCAAAGCCCGCGCGTAATTTAAGACGCCTGGTACACCGATATAATCTGGAAATTAAATTCGCGAATACCAATAAATTTAAAAACTCATTTTTTGTTAGGAGTACGCGTGACGTTTCCCTTGGAATACAATTTACAGAGATTCAAACTTAATATCAAAAGTAAACAACTAGAAGACTGAAAAACTTTATTCCTTTTTTACCTTTTTCCCTCCTAATCCTTACTTTTACCTTTTGCAGTAGTGCTGTGTGTTTGTTCCTAAAACTTTCATAGAAAGGATATACATACCTATATTCTAAGTGCTCTGAACATTAATAAAAAAAAAAAAAAAAAAAAAAAAAAATGCTACTGCTGTGGAAAACTTGGCTGCAATAACAGTAAATTTTCCAAGGAAAAGCGAGAACTCATTTTTAAGGGCTAAAAAAATATTGACATCTCCAACAATTAAAGCAGCCAATTAGATAAGAGATATTAGGAAGTTAATCCCGTATCCATCAAGATATGATAGTAAAGATGAAAATAGCTCACGCATATGAGTGAAAACTAAAAGCTCTATGGAAATTTAAAAAATGGTGTCAAAAATAAAGAATTTATCTTATTAAAGACAGGAAATGAAGATCTAAAACTCATCGAATAGCATCGAATAGCACACAGATAAAGTCAAACGAGAAATCCATCCGAGTAAGAAATCCGAAAGTGATCGTCAGTGGACACTCGTGGAAAAAAATCTAGAAAAAGAGTGACCGACGACAAAAAACTACTGTTCACAAAAAAAAAAGAAAAGCTGAATTATCGTTAGAATATATAAGAAAAGCAGCACCCAACACGAGTAATGAAACTCAACGTAATGAAAAACAAAAGCAATCAGAATTTATTGAGCAACTAAAGGCGATGTACAAAATGTATCTGATAGACATAAATTATAATCGATTTGATTGATTGAAGGTCCGCCATATTTTTTTATCGTAAGACAAAAATTAAAAATTGAACATTGCATATTTTGCATAAGATATCGTTTAAAACTTGGCCAGCTACGTGAGAACAAAATTACCAAAAAAAATTTTTATAAACAAAAAATTTAATAAAATGACATTAAAATATCCTTACGATAAAAGCACTTACATATGTATCGCTTCCTGTGAAATTCATTTTTATCGTATATGACATAAAAATATTATCCAATCAAAGCTATTATAATCTATGTCTATCAGACAAATTTTGTACATGAATCACCACCTTAACCCAAACATCTTAATCTGGTAATGCAACAACTCAGTGCAATAAAGATCCTAAACCAGAGTCGATAAATCAGCCACCACTTATTGATTCAGTGGTATACTTATGATTATGAAGATAAGCAAGATAGACCAATTAACGCTAGAGGGATACACTAAAGCTGTAAAAGCATTGACACTTTAGCATAGTTGCAGCATAAAGGTTTAAATATTCAGAATGCTGTCAATATTATCAAAAAAAACTGAACTGAAATCGATAAAGGCAACCACGACTATTGCTTTCTTTCTATGCTTACATTTTGCATAAAGAAAACAACCAAAAGATACATTATATTCGGAAAAATCAAAACATTAGTGCATAAAAAGTAAATTTAACATAAATAACTAAGTAGTAAACGGCAACACCCTAAAAATTACCGTGATTATGAAGTAGCTAAAAAATTGCAAAAAATTGCAATAAATTCTAATTTTTTTCTTTTATTCTAATAAAATGAAAGAAACCCTGGTACAACGAACGAACAGACTAATAAACGACTATACAATCTACGATGTAATGCATCATCTGCAGACCTAGCTAAAAATCAACAACCAACCACAAAAGTAATTAAAACTGGTCAAGTTTAAATAGATTTCATCAAAATTGTGGAAGCTTTAAATAAAAAACTTGTCGAGCAGTCCAATTGAAAATCCGGTCATCGGAATATTCTAAAGTGAATAAAAATAAAAATTAATTTACAAACGCTGAGAATAGTAACATGAAATGCAAATGGGCTAATAGAGTGTTAAAACATTTAATTTGTTGTAAATGTTCGTAGATATTCGTAATCGGTTGAGGGGTGGTTTTTATTTTGAATGGTGTGTTTTGTTAGCGTTGTTTGTCTGGAATTAGGATGGGTTTTCGGATTCGAGTCGTTTGGATGTCGTGGATATTGGAAACGTTTTGCGGTTTTGGCATCTTTTTTTCAACATTAAGAAAATTATTTATTTTGTTGAGAGTAGTCCATTCGAGATTTTTTCTGGACGTGGAGGCAGGCTGATTTATCTATGACTGGTTGCATTAGGGATGATTTGTTGGGTTTGTGGATGGGAATGGCTTAGGTAAGTTTCCGCGGGAGGGTGAGATGTAAATGTTTAAATGTATAATCATTTTTAAAAAATTTTATATTTTTTGTATTTTTATATATTTTATATTTTTAGGTTTTTTATATTTTTTATATTTTAATATTTTTTATATTTTTTATGTTTTATATTTTTTAAACTTTTTATATTTTTTGTATTTATATATTTTTTATATTTTCTATATTTTTTATATATTTTATATTTTTTATATTTTTTATATTTTTTATATTTTTTATATTTTTAAATTAATTATATTTTGTTATATTTTTATTTTAATATTTTTTATTTGTTATATTTGTTATATTTTTATAATTTAATTGTAAATTTCAAGCGGAAGCTAATTCAATTTATTAAAGCCTACGGCTTGCAGACAGTTTGTATGTTTTTTATTTTTTTTTATTTATTATGTTTTGTTATATTTTTATATTCCAATATTTAATTATAAATTTCAATCGAAAACTAATTTAATTTATTGCAGTCGGCGGCTTGCAGAAATTAGCCCATTAATAGATTTTTTTCAGAGAAACACTGCAAAATTACAAAAAAATGGATGCAGATTGAAGTTCCTGATAAGATATGACAAAATGCAGAGCAGTTCATAAAAATTGTGGTGGTCTTGTGCTAACTAACAGTAGTTTGAATATTGGCTACCGGACTACCGGGAAACCGGACCAGTGGATTCAGAATAAAATATTGTTAATCATTTTAAATTTGTGAAATTCTACTAATAAGAACACTTTCATTTATTGTTAAAACCAAGATTAAACTTTGCTGTCAAGCTTCATATAATCGTTAACTTACCAGTAAAAAAACAAAGATATGCTTTTTTTGTTTTTAAAAAGTGGACACTTTAAAATGCTATTTTAAATTATTTTTTTGGCGAATTTAAATAATTCTTAACGGTTCAGATTGTAAATGTTCGAGACCAGAGAAACATTAAAGTTTTTCGCAAAAATGTGAACTAGAGATATTAGTTACATAGCGATAGAGCTATTATTAAAAAAATTGCATAAAGCTAAAAATAATATCATTAAGTTGATAAATATTTCAATGCTGAAATATATCAATAAAGGAAACTATAACGTTAACACATGTGTGAATTGTTACTTATTACATTCCGCAAATAATTCAATAAATTGTTTTAAAATTAATATTTCTGCAGTTGGTGAGCTTCATGTAAGTGAGGTAATGAGGTGGGAAACAAGAATGTAAATTTATGTAACAATTACTATATAGATTATTCAACGTCATGTACTTATAAATTGTAAATTAGTTGAATTTAAGATGCATACAACTTTGCAGATCGAAAGTTTATGTTTTATGCCATAAGTATACATAATACTCGTATTAACTATAGTCAATATTAAATTTATGAATTTCTATAACACATGCTTTAGTAATAAAAAAAAATACATATGCCGTAAATAAAACTGCAACTTTGTGCAAAAGACATTTTAATTTTACTAATCAAACAAACAACTCGAACTACCTATATCCTGATGTAATGTATAATACACGGTACTGTGCAATAAAAACCGGCCCGGCATTATGAATATTAAAAGTTTAAAAGCAATATTTAACTTTCAAAATTTTATTTTGAATTTTTTTTTATCAGTAGGTCGATTTTGGTTTTTAATATACTTACTTTTCTCGTTTTTTAAAAATGAGAGTTTTGAAAACTCTCACCGAAGAGTTAACGGAAAAATTTATCAGCGAAAAGTACTCATCAAACAAATCAAATTAAACCAATCAAATTAGCTTCAGAGCTTTTATATTAGTAGCACGATAAGCGTGTATTATAAGCGTGGTTATTAGTAGCGATGCGATGAAGAAAATATTATTAAAATTATCTAAAGATATTATCAGCTATACCTTTTTTGGTATGCAGAAAATGGGTCGGATGAAGCTGGGGTGCGATTATGTAAGCATTTCGAGTTTAGACAAGATGGCAGATATTTAAAAAAAATTATGCTTAACATGTTGAAATTGCGTTAAGTTGTTGTTGCTTTACTCGAACACTTTTTAGGTTGCGAGAGACATGTTGACATGAAAATAATTTTTTTTTGCATAAAACATTATCAACATATTTTAACATGTCGAAACTCGAAATGCTTACATAACACTCAAATACAATTTGTCCTGAAACGACTATTATTCCCAGTCAGATTCAATGACAGGACACAAAATAGCAATGTCCTCATCAAATAAAGAAACACAATCCTGGCATTTTCCTAACACCACATTTCAGTTGGCCGCATTACAGATCCCCTTAGACGACTAAATTTAATCAGCCAGGTTACTCAAGAGTAAATTATTATACGAGAGATTATCAGTTATGGGGAAAATCCAATGGACTCAGCAAAACAGGATCGATGCCTGAGTCGACAATCTATAACGATACCAAAATATTGTTTCTTATTTCAAGAATATTGTTTCTTATTTTAAGAATATTGTTTCTTATTTCAAGAATATTTTTCTTATTTTAAGAATATTGTTTCTTATTTCAAGAATATTATTTCTTATTTTAAGAATATTTTTTCTTATTTCAAGAATATTGTTTCTTATTTCAAGAATATTGTTTCTTATTTTAAGAATATTGTTTCTTATTTCAAGAATATTATTTCTTATTTTTAGAATATTTTTAGAATATTTTAAGAATAATTTAAGAATATTTTTTCTTATTTTAAGAATATTATTTCTTATTTAAAGAATATTTTAAGAATATTGTTTCTTATTTCAAGAATATTATTTCTTATTTTAAGAATATTTTTTCTTATTTTAATAATACTTTTTTTTATTTCAAAAATATTATTTATTATTTTAGGAATATTATTTCTTATTTTAAGAATATTGTTTCTTATTTCAAGAATATTATTTCTTATTTTAAGAATATTATTTCTTATTTTAAGAATATTATTTCTTATTTCAAGAATATTGTTTCTTATTTTAAGAATATTTTTTCTTATTTTAAGAATATTTTTTCTTATTTTAAGAATATTGTTTCTTATTTTAAGAATATTGTTTCTTATTTCAAGAATATTGTTTCTTATTTTAAGAATATTGTTTCTTAATTGAAGAATATTTTTTCTTATTTTAAGAATATTTTTTCTTATTTCAAGAATATATTTTCTTATTTTAAGAATATTGTTTCTTATTTCAAGAATATTGTTTCTTATTTCAAGAATATTGTTTCTTATTTCAAGAATATTGTTTCTTATTTTAAGAATATTGTTTCTAATTTTAAGAATATTATTTCTTATTTTAAGAATATGTTTCTTATTTCAAGAATATTGTTTCTTATTTTAAGAATATTATTTCTTATTTTAAGACAATTTTTTTTTATTTTAAGAATATTGTTTCTTATATCAAGAAAATTGTTTCTAATTTTAAGAATATTGTTTCTTATTTTAAGAATATTGTTTCTTATTTCAAAAATATTATTTTTTATTTTAAGAATATTGTTTTTTATTTAAAGAATATTGTTTCTTATTTTAAGAATATTGTTTCTTATTTCAAGAATATTATTTCTTATTTTAAGAATATTTTTTCTTATTTTATGAATATTTTTTATTATTTTAAGAATATTATTTCTTATTTTAAGAATATTTTTTCTTATTTTAAGAATATTGTTTCTTATTTCAAGAATATTGTTTCTTATTTCAAGAATATTATTTTTTATTTTAAGAATACTTTTTCTTATTTTAAGAATATTTTTTCTTATTTTAAGAATATTTTTTCTTATTTTAAGAATATTTTTTCTTATTTTAAGAATATTATTTCTTATTTTAAGAATATTTTTTCTTATTTCAAGAATATTGTTTCTTATTTTAAGAATATCGTT
This sequence comes from Tipula confusa, assembly GCA_963556175.1. Taxonomy (NCBI): domain Eukaryota; kingdom Metazoa; phylum Arthropoda; class Insecta; order Diptera; family Tipulidae; genus Tipula; species Tipula confusa. The sequence continues at coordinate 44,439,212 of OY744477.1, read as the reverse complement.
TATTTCAGGAATATTATTTCTTATTTTAAGAATATTGTTTCTTAATTTAAGAATATTGTTTCTTATTTCAAGAATATTATTTCTTATTTTAAGAATATTATTTCTTATTTTAAGAATATTATTTCTTATTTCAAGAATATTGTTTCTTATTTTAAGAATATTTTTTCTTATTTTAAGAATATTTTTTCTTATTTTAAGAATATTGTTTCTTATTTTAAGAATATTGTTTCTTATTTCAAGAATATTGTTTCTTATTTTAAGAATATTGTTTCTTAATTGAAGAATATTTTTTCTTATTTTAAGAATATTTTTTCTTATTTCAAGAATATATTTTCTTATTTTAAGAATATTGTTTCTTATTTCAAGAATATTGTTTCTTATTTCAAGAATATTGTTTCTTATTTCAAGAATATTGTTTCTTATTTTAAGAATATTGTTTCTAATTTTAAGAATATTATTTCTTATTTTAAGAATATGTTTCTTATTTCAAGAATATTGTTTCTTATTTTAAGAATATTATTTCTTATTTTAAGAATATTATTTCTTATTTTAAGACAATTTTTTTTTATTTTAAGAATATTGTTTCTTATATCAAGAAAATTGTTTCTAATTTTAAGAATATTGTTTCTTATTTTAAGAATATTGTTTCTTATTTCAAAAATATTATTTTTTATTTTAAGAATATTGTTTTTTATTTAAAGAATATTGTTTCTTATTTTAAGAATATTGTTTCTTATTTTAAGAATATTATTTCTTATTTTAAGAATATTGTTTCTTATTTAAGAATATAATTTCTTATTTTAGGATATTATTTCTTGGATAAAAATCCTAGAATAAACATACTAGGATAAAAACCCTAAGATAATAATCCTAAGATAAAATCCTAAGATAAAATCCTGGGATAAAATCCTAAGATAAAAATCCTAGGATAAAAAAAAAAGGATGAAAATCTTAGGATAAAAATCCTAGGATAAAAATTCTAGGATAAAAATCTCTTAGTTCAAGAATATTATTTCTTTCAAAAATATTATATTTCTTTTAAGCCCAATCCTCTTATATAAAACTGACTGTTGCAATACAACTAAAAAACTTAGCGGTCCCAAACCGAAATTTCCTACCAATAATATCGTCCAATCAATAATTAAAAAGAAAATTCCAAATATCACAACTACAATTCAAGCATTAAAAATCATATCAAACTTCTATTGACTAAGAAGTCAAGCAATCATATACTCTTGAATCTAAACCCTGAACGTTGCACCAAGCAACCTAGCATTTAAAACGAAGTTAGATATGCAACACACACCGCCAACACACAAATTAACTAACCACAACACCCTAGCTATAAAACATTCCTTTGTTTGAAATTCTGCTCAAGAATCAACACGGTCGAACTCTGCAAACTTCTGCAGCAAAACTTCAAACTCTCATACTTCTACTTGATTCTGGTGCATATGTACCTTTAGTTAAGCAAGAATGCCTCACTAAACCTGCTCAGATCGACAGAAGTTCGAATCTACTTGCACGGCAACGGCACTCTAAAACCTTAAATTTAGCGTCATATGACATCGAAATCGAATGTGACAATACCGGATGAAACAATATTTAATGAGACTAGTACTGAAACCTAGTTTCTGAAACCTTTACTGAGCCTGGAAGAATTTCACAATGCACAATTGCGGCGGTTATTCGGGAATAAATAGTACATTTAAGAGAATACGAATGTTTTACTTCTGGTCGAAAATGCTAAGGGACATATCCCGATTCATTAACAATTGCACACTATGCAAGTGCAGAACAAGATTCTTAAGGTTAGCTTTTGATTATTCTAAAAAGGTTAGCTTTTGACATAGTAGGTGCTCTTCCGAAAATAAATCCATTTTTTCTTGTGTATCAACTGTTTTATTGTTGGTAGCATCTTGGTGTCAGTTATTAATTTTATCTACTTCTTCAAAAGGTAAATCGTTTGTATTTATAGAATTCTTTATGTTCTGTTCGAAAATGGTTGCAGAAACAAATATAGGCAATAAAACTACCTTATATAAAAAGCCTAACTTATATAGTTTTCATAAAATAGGTGAGAATAAACTTGAAATCGGTTGAATTTCAACCAAAAGTTTCAGTATCATAATGAGGATAACCACAGAATCGACTCTCTATAGTGTTATTATTCTTGGGTTTTTCTAATTAAAAAAAAATATAAACTATCCGGATTTCATTACACAGTAATGTAAAATACTCGTATATTGTATGTGTATATAAAATTCTTATGAAGGTTGACATTCTACATATATAAACAAAAAAAAAATTAAATGTCAATACAGCGTGATCGACAAAATATTTTACTATAAAACTATTTAATCGATTTGTTTAAAATAAAAAAAAACTTGAACAAAATCTTTTTATAAAATCTAAACAAATCTGTACAAACGATTTATTGGTTTATGCATACATTTTTTCGCCTTATTATATATGAATTACTTAATAAATTGCATTTATTTGCCTTATCATGAAATAAAATCTTTTACAATAAAAATTAGTATTATGTTTAAGGTAAATCTTATGCACAAAAATCAAAAACTTATGTAATCATGTAATTAATTTATATAATAAAATTTAGAAAAAATAAAACAAATTATCTAATTATCTTATTATTTTGATGTCATGTTCATACATCGTTATTGAATCGAATATACTCGACTAACTATGTATATGTATATATATATATCTCGTTTCTATTTAGTAGTTTCGTTTTTTTTTTTTTTTTTTTTGTTAATACATATTAGAAATAGTAGTAATTCTACAATTTCATGTCTAGCCATAATATCATACGAATAAAATAAAAAAAAACTATCATACTACAAATTTATTATTATTACTATTACGATCATTATTACATTACATAAGTAATTAGATAAAAAATTTATATATAAATTAAAATAAAATAATAATAATAATAAAAAGACATTGTCAGAATTCTTTAGGTTTTTTGTCTAATGAACAATTGAACATAATCATAATCATTTTTTTTTGTGTTGTTGTTGTTGTACAGTAATGATTAAAATAACAATTATACACAAGTTTAATATTATCGTGTAGTTGTTGTTTTATAAGCTTATTTTATATTAAAATATGTGTATACTATATATAAATACCAACTTGAGATATAAGAAATTCCTTTACTGGCTTTAGTTGATTGATACAAAATTGACAAGTGTAAATTATTGTGTAATGTATATACACTGGTTGATACACATAATTAGAACTAATAATTGTTTCTGTTTACAATTGAAATAGTTGTATGTGAACATTGCTAGCAAGTATAATTTAAAACTTGTACATAGTTTTAGTTCGATGCAGACTTCAACAAAATTCCCAAAAGTATAATTTGTAAAAATTCGTTTATTAATGAATTTTAATTGTTAACGTTAAGTCTGAAGTTCACATGCTGTTATCTTAAAGGTTATTTTACGGTTAAACTAGTTTTTTTGAACCGGTATTTTTTAACATTTTCAGAAGTTGGTTGGAAGTTTCCTAAAATTTACCGAAAGTTTGCTAATTGGTTTTATTAAATTTTTTTTATATATTCATATTAAAAATAATTATTTATTAACAAGTAGTTGTTCAATGTCTTAGATGGAAGAATTTGTCAATCGTTCAAATAATGTCATAGCACAAAATACCAAATTTGGTTGGATAGGGGTCGGAATGTGTGGACAAGGACAAAACGATTCTTAAATAAAGACCTATCTTAACGTTGGCAGTGATATTAATATGAACCATTAAGACGTTTCTGGGAGATAGAGGAAATCATCAACTCCAAATTACTCAAAAGATGATTTACACTATATTGAAAACTTCGAGATGATAATAGACAATTAGTCGTAATTCTTCCATTTAAGCCATATTCCGATTATTTGGGCATTTCATTAAAACAAATTTACTTATCTATGTTATGATGTAGAGGAAAAACTAATAAACGACTATAATCTTCACCACCAATATATTCAATTCATTAAGGAGTATATGCGTTGGGTCATATTGTGGTAATATGTGCACGTTCTTTAAGCTAGACCACAATTACAAATTACTTCAAAATTGTCGACTTTCAATTTATCACATTCGTGAATATCAATATTCAGGTTTTTGTAGAACACTCTGTCATTTGACTCGAAATTTTGACAATATCAACTAACTCGATTGCCTTTATGATATAGCTCTGTTTTGCGAGCACAACGGCTCCAATTAGAAGTTAAAACTCAATTTAAATACTTGGATTTAAATTCGTTATTTACAATATTTAAACTTCACACTACAATAAATATTTACGAAGTCTAAAAACAGCAAGGTGGTTTGCTCACACGCCGGCTTTAGTAACAGTAGGTTTTGAAGAAGAACTAAAATGTGGTATTAAATCGAAAGTAACTTTTTTTTAAATTGGTTTCGAATTAGAGTTTGCCTTTTCTGTTGAAATAGGTAATTTAGACTTAGGTTGTGATGCAATTCGTTGATTATTCCACTGATTCTCGAGATAACAGGGTTTAAGTCTATCGATCGAAATGCTGCAGTGTTTTAAATTAATTTCAATGACAAATGACTTTTCCGCACGACTAATAACCAAATGTGGACCGGTGTAAGGAGGTTGTTAAGATTTTCTCACAGAACCGGTTCTAAGAGACACGTGAGAACACGAATTCAAATCTTTGTTGATGAAAATTTTTTCAGAGCAATGTTTGGATGCTGGTGACGGCCTAATTTCGTCATAATGATGTTTAAAGATTTCACGAAGTCATATTGTGGAATTTTGCTTAAATCATTGTCGAAAAATTGACCAGGAACTCGTAAAGAAGTTCGGAATATTAATTTAGCTGAAGTGGCTTATAGCTACAAGTAGCAATCTGTGCGATTATGACACATAATGGCAGATTTGATGATACGGTGTCATCGTTCGATCATGCCATTACATTTTGGGTTATAAGCAGTTGTTCTTTTTCTCTCGAATCCAAGTAATTTAGATAATTCTGAAAAAAGTTGGGACTCGAATTGTCCACCCTGGTTTGTTACAATAGACACTGGAACACCGAAACGAGATATTCATTTGAATAAACATAAAAACGAACGGGACAACAGAAATATCTGTGACTGGAATCGCCTCAGGCCCACGTGTATATCGAACAATCATCGTAACACAATATCACTGATCTTCAGAAACCGGTAGCGGACCAATGATGTCGAGATGGATTTCCGAAAAACGATGAGAAGTTAATTAAACGTGCCAACAGGTGATTTTGTATGTCTGGTTATTTTAAATTTTTGACAAGCTATATACAATTTTGAGCCATAATTTTTGCATTTTTATTAATTGAAGGCCAAATAACATTTTTAGTTAAAATTTCAACGGATGCTTTAACGCCTGGATAAGATAAATCATGAAATGACTCAACTATTTTTCTAAAATTTTGAGGAATAAATGATCTTGGTGTAGCTGTCGAAACTTCACAATATAATAATTTATTTGAATTGAAAGAAACGGGAACCTGTTTAAATTTATAAAGCCGAATTATTATTTAAAATATCTTGAAGCTCTACATCATTGGTCTGCGCATCTGCAATTGCCGAGTAATCAATACTTTCCGGTAAAGAAATTTGATCAATACGAGACAATGCATCTGCTACAACATTATCAACGCCAGAAATATGTTGTAAATCAGTTGTGAACTGGCTGATAAAATCCAGATGTCTAAACTGATGAGGTGAGGTTTTTTCAAAATTTTGATTGAATGCGAAAATTAATGGTTTGTGATCAGTAAACAATGTAAAAATTCGCCTTCCAAAATATACCGAAAATGTATGATGCCGAAATATGTTGCGAGTAGCTCTTTATCGTATGCACTATAACGTTGTTGTGTATCAGTGAGACGCATAGAGAAAAAACTAAGTGGTTGCCAAGAATTTGAAATTAGTTGTTGTACCACTGCCCCAATTGCTGTGTCTGAGGCATCAACTATAATTGCCAAACGAGCAGATGAAGATGGGTGTGCCAGACAAGTTGCATAGGATAATTTAGATTTATAATTTTCGAGAGCTTGTATTGAAGATTCTGTCCATGTAATTGGAATTTTACTATTTTTTTTTATTTTTTTAATTATTTTACGGTATGCGGACGTTCGAAATTAGTGATCACATTGACTCGATTGTTGTGTCCTAAAAAATTAACTTGGGTATTGGCGAAAATGAATTTATCTACGTTAATAACTAGACCGAATTTTGATAATCTTTCAAAGATAATTTTGAGGTGAATTAAATGTTCCTCGAACGATTTTGATGCAATTAAAATGTCATCCAAATAGATGAAACAGAATGATATCCAGAATAAAACAGAATGCATAAATCGTTGAAATGATTGAGCTGCATAGCGGAGTCCAAAAGTCATTTTACAGAATTCAAATAATCCGAAAGGTGTTGAAATGGCTATATCTGAAGGATTAATAGGAATTTGAAGATACGTTCTAATTAAATCCAAAGTAGAGAAAATTTTGCACTCATCCAATTGATACGAAAAGTACTGAAGGTATGGATTTGGATACCGATCAAGTACTGTGACGTTATTTAAGGCTCTGTAATCCCCACAGGCTCGCCAAGTTCCATCTATTTTCTTAACGAGATGCAATAGACTTGACCACGCACTGTTACTGGATCTACAGACTCCTTGTGTCATAATTTTTGGAAATTCAATTTTAGCGTCCTCCAATTTATCTGGTGGCAATCTACGCGTTTTACAAGATAATGGTGATCCACGAGTCTTTATCACATGTGAAACCTCATGTTTAACGGGACTCAAACCAATTGTGTCTTTCATGAATTTTGAAAGTAAATTTGTAATCTCTGCAGCCAAATTGGATTTATAAATATTGGATAAAGAATAATTTTGAAATAGACCCGACCGAAAATAGAGAAGTTAACGGATCAATTATCCTCTGTCTCAGCAAATCGACCAAGAGTCCGGTTTTTTTTAGAAAATCTGCACCAATTATAGCCAACTAGTATTAATTGAAGAAATGGAAATAAATCGAAAACAATTGTAATTCAGAGTTCTCCGATGCGTCAAAGGATCCATATGCCGCGGTACTGTATGAAAAAATAGCGTTTCCAAATGAAAATATGAAAATTGATAGTAGCGAAATCAAAGGTAGTGCCTTTTAAAACCATAACAATCTCAAATTTAGAATTTTGTGCTGCGACCTTATTATTAGAGTCAACAGTTAGATCTTTGGAGTTTTAATCAAAACCTAAATTATTCTTGTACAAAGATCAGCAATAGTTCTAAATTGGCTGACCAAAGAACCAAAATCCGACTGATTACAAGGGCCTCAAGGTGTATTTCACCTACCGAAATAAAAATTGCGACCTGTGGTGGCAATGCCCAACTTGGTTGTAATTCAATCCGATATATCTTCCAGTTCAAATTATTGGCAAAAACAACATTGTATAACCTGAAGAATCTACCCCCTTCTAAAGTCCAGTGTCAGCAGTTTCCTTTTAACAAATGTAATATCCAGAAATACTTTTGTGTAGCGTTTGGTCGTGATAACAAAAAAACCAAAACTGTGGTGAAAGTGAAAAATGCTGATTTGAAAAAATTTATTTTGAAAAAGTGCAGAACTATCAAAAGTTTGTATTTGTTCAAGCGGCTGTTATTCCAAGAAGCGACTAAGTTGAAAGCTTAAGATCGTTTAAATTTTTTATGGACTCGTGTTGAACAAATAAAGATGCGGAGTGGTAAAACAGATTGGCATCGTTATAACTTCAGGTTGTCTTTTATTTTTAGATTATCTTCTTTTCTTGTATAAATATTACTAACACCATTTAATTATGACAATAAAAGCTTGTGCTAATCATGTATGCAACAGAACACACAGAGCATGCGCGCTCATTTTGATGAATTTGTGTGCAATCTGGACACATTTCCTTCTTCGATTTTTCTGATAGAGGTCTAGATCAAGGACTATGAGCTAAATTATAAACACAATGATTTTCAAATTTTTTTGAAATGAATACCTTAAATACAGCAGAAGGATTAGCTGCCCACTGTTCCATAAGAGGATAAGACTAATGTCATTTGCCCATATCAGCTTCATTGTTATATGATGTGTATGATTTTCTAAAAGCACCGAACAATTTAATGGTGTAAATAAAACAATTTTATAGTGAATGAATATGGTATATGTATCTTATTCCTGCCTAAGGCCCCTAGTTACACGCTAAAAAACCTACAAGAGTCATTGTAATCTGGATCACTGTTTTGTTAGGCCAAATATTTGTTTTAGAGTCCTTTTTAAGAAGCTCTCCGATCAAATGAACGGCAATTACTTTGCTTCCTTAAAAGAATAAACAGTAGAGCAAAAATATAAAATTCGGGTGTTGTATAAAAATAAATATCCTTGAACTTTATACGATTACCTTATTTGTCGAGACCCAAATATTACCGATGGGGTATATAAATCAGTAGAGGTGGATATAAGAGAACTAGGATTTCTGGTTAATAACCTCTTAACAATCTCAGTGAATACAGCTAAGCCTTGTATATTTTAGACAAAAAATATTGTACATTTTTCAGATATTTGTCTAATTTAAAATTTATGGAACCTCCTTATAATTTATAGGCTTGTCAAGACAAACTTCCATTCGAAAAAAAAATCGAAATTAATAGATTTTATACAGCCTCATATTTTAAGAAAAATGTTTTAACATTTTTAGTATGTCATCTGATTCTAAATGGACCAATTAGTAATTGATTTAGAATAAGTTTGATAGAAAATGTACTGTAACGAAGATAAACTATAATCCAATGTTAGCTCGTATTGTTCCATGGTTTGTGAGACCGTAACAGCCAACGGCTGTTTTATTTCTTACTGATAGGTATATACCCCGAAAATCATCACCTGTGGTACGATTGACTCAGTCTCACGATATTTCACTTTAGGTTTTTTGGTGGTGGTTAATTGCCAAAGTGGATTTCAGTCCTAAAACGTCCATTAGGCAATTATTATTAGAATTATAATAATTGAATTGGAATTTTCAAATAAACAAAAAGACCAATCAAAACAAAATGGCAGGTGACTTTTCAAGAATCTTGTGCTAAAAACTGTCAAAATTATGCGTATTTGATACGCACTATTGCAATCAACTAAATGTGCTTGATTTTGTAACAAATCAATTAGCAACAAAGTTCGATTCCTAAGGAGTAAGGGATGTTGAATGGCCTTTTAACCTTATAAAGATTATTTAAAGGTCAAGCTTGTTTAATTAAGCAACCTATATTATAAATAAAAAATAGAAATTACTATTACACCTTCTTGCTACAAATGTTGACAATTAAAATTTATTATTCTCTAAAACCGAACAAATTAGCAGAAAACAAATTTCTCAAATTGTCAATTTTAAACGATACCGTAATTTAAATTTAAAGTTTAAGGAAATGAACTTTTTAAATTCAATTAGTTGCAAATTGTAAATTTATAAAATTTGATTAAATCACGTAACATAATTCTTAAATACATTTTGCACTTACATCACCATAATATATGCTACATTACAATACGATCTATTGACAGCCATAATAATATTTTCCAATATGATCGTAAAATATAAAGTATCACTCAAATCTTGTTGATTGAAAATAATAAAAGAATACTGCCAAATGTCATTAAGGCTAATTGATTTTATATGGATGGAAATTTTTTATTTTTTTTTGTTAATTTATTACCACAATGAAGTCATTATTATACCATTTATCGTTAGAGGAATTTATAAATAATTAAACATGATTATGGTGTTTTAATTAAATTTTACAAATTTTAATTACTTTAATTTATTTTAAAACTATTACTAACCCTTATGATGGAGATTGTTTAAACATTTCGTTATTATTTGGTTTCGCAATAATAATAATCATAATTAAACGAAAGGTATCGCCAAAACTAAAAACGGCAGTCAAATTTCCAATAAAAGTTTTTTATAACTAAATTGTAAATAAATTTTTTTTTTATAAAGGACGAAACACGATTTATAATATTTAAAGCTTTTAGATTGTTTTATCAAAACCTAAAATTTTCAAACAGTAATCAACCCCAAGCAGTATCATAAGGCATACGGATAACCAATGAAATTTCAATGGATTAGTAATTTAAATAATATTTAATTACGAGAAATAATATGGCCGATGATCGCTTAGTATATTACAAATAATCTTGTCACCAGGCGTCTATATAATTTAAATATAAAAAAAAATAAAGTAACACAAATTGATTAAGCCCAAGAAATTATTATTATCTTGAATTTGACGCATTATTTTTGTTTTATAATTTAAATATTTCGGTTTTAAAACAATGAATGCAATTTAACGATAAAATGACAATTGTTTAAGTGCATAAACATATATGCGATAAGATATTGCAGTTTGATTGAATTTTGATAGCGGCATTGCTTCGTCAAAAAATTTTTCGATTAAAAAATAGCGCGTGCGAATATTATTTTTATATTTTAGTACAAAGTCCATATTTATTGCAGAGTAAAAGTGTGGCAATGATAGTCTAAAATGTTCAAGGGCTAATGTTTTGCTATCAAAGCGTGATATCCAAAATAAAATTGAAATTATTTTTACGAATTTATTTTAGTAATGTTACTATCAACATTGTCGTAATATTGATTCAAGTCGAGTTTATATATATATATATATATATATATATATATATATATATATATATATATATATATATATATATATATATATACACGTCTGAAAAAATGTATTAACATATTGTTTTGGGGGTTTTCATATAAAAGTCTGGACTATTCGAATTTGTAATAATAAATAATATATTCTAAAAATGAATTTACTTGCAGTCATTGTAGTTACAATAGACTGACGCCATAGTTGCCGGTCATGACACTTTCCTGACAGCAATCACAGATTAAATATGCCTTTTCGGATTAATTTATTCTGTGCAATAAAATCAAACACATTTCAAATTACGCAGGAGACACAAAAGTGTAAATGGTAACCCTGGAACAATATTAGGCATCTATATTACGCTGAGTGTACTTTTAATATAATTTTGTGGAAAAATATAACTTCCTTTAACGAAATGATGGACATTTTTACCGTTTCAGCCTTTTGTGTTAGGTAATGTAACTTCCGGGACTTAAAATGCTTATCTTTGCTAAAAGTTAGCTAAAAGTAAAATTTAATATCCTTTTATATTTAGACGCAAAATGTCACTTTCAAGAATTAATATTGGATTGTAACGGGTTACGCGCAGATTGATATCGACATATACATATCGGTTTGAACAAAAAAGATACTTTGTTTGTAATGAGGCAAAGAAAGTCATGTTTGACAACTTTTGTGATTTAACCCTAGCTACTAAGCAAATCAAAAAGCCAATCATAAAAAATACAACTTTTAGTATAACTATTTAAAAAAAAGTTTAATTATCACTTTAATAGAACACATAAGGAAGTTTCCGGATAGTGCAAGGAATTGTCCGCAAAAAAGGTAACACTAAGTAGTTGTCTTTAGAATTAAAGGCAGCAGTTTTAGAAAGCTTTTCTACCGGAATGCCTATTAAAGAGTTAGCTCAGATGTACAACAAGGGAGAGTGCCAAAACGAGCTTCAACAGCAAAAAATAAAATAAACTTCTAAATGTCCAGCATTTTATTTTGTAGCAAGACAACTTAATTCAAAAGAGTAATTTAATCGCGAACTTTCTAAAATATTTGAATCAAGATACCCTAGATTGGAAACTGCAAAGTCTAGATGTAAACCTAATTGAGAATATGTGGAATTATTTAAAGCAAGAGATGGAGGTAGAATTTGGAAGGGAGCCAAATGACACTTTCGCTGCATTAAAAAATATCTAGGATCAAATTAGAACAAAAAAATTAAAATAAAAAAAGCAGTCCAATAATATGTATTTGTTACACATACGATCTTTTGGATCAATATGACCCGACTTTGATTTTATAGAACTCAAATAAATTCTACATAAGCTCAACATTTCTAAGGAACATACAATACAAATTTATATATTTATAATGTGTTCGAACATGTTCAATCCAAGCAATCCAACGTTTTTCAAAATTCTTATAAATACGCACCGCATTTGTTTTACAAAAATCATGTTCAATCATGTTTCCATGAATTGAGAAAATTTTTTTTATTTCTTTCTAAAATTCAGTCTGTGGTAAATTGCAATAGTGAGTAGAACAATAATTTACTATGAAGAGTGTCGATTGCTTAGAAAATGGATAGGATTTTAGACGAGCATTTATACATAACTGATAGCGATGAGAGTGATGCTTTAGAAGTTCAAGATAATTTGTCAGAGTTTATTACTGACGAAGAATTAAACAAACGCGCTCATTCAAGATATATGCAGTATAAATGGATTGAAATATTACCAAAGCCAATGGAGGATTTCAAAATACCTTATGCCTACAATTTGCAAGTTTATACTGTGAATGCACCGAGAGTTTTAACAGACAAAAATCAAGGTTTGAGAGTAGTTTGGGAGCTTACCAGTGGACTAACTAAACGGTATAATATAACATGTGATAATTTTTTTACGTCATACCCATTAGCACAAACTCTGCTAAAGAGACATCTGAAAGTTTACGCATCATCAGAAAAAATAAAACTGAATTGCCAATTCATTTTATGGATGACAAAAGAGATGTTTATTCTTCCAAAATGTTTCTTCAATGAATCATTTTCAATTCGGTGACGCTAATATTTACAATCCACAAAGACGCTGGCGTAAGTCGAAGAGATAAAAAGAAACAAAACACGATCCTCGATTATAATAAAAGTAAAAGTGCCGACATATTTGATAAGTCAAAACTTTCAATTTACTCGAGTGATTTGTTAAATTTTTTCGATGCACAAATAATTTTTGTACGGATTGCAAACTATAAAACGAAAAAAAGAAATAGAAAATGATCTAAAAGTGACAGTTATTGTAAACTTAAACTATAGGAATAAACCTTTTATCAAGTATTAGGACAATATTTAACTTATTTAAGATTAGCGGCCAAAATTTGTCAATAAACATAAAAAAAATAATAATTAATGCAGTTTGATAGTTAATTTAGTTAGAAACTTGTAATAGATTTATCGTTTGAAGCGAAGTCGCAATAATTTACCCCTCAAACAAAAGCATGAGGTTATAAAAATTAAAAACTATAAAGAAACGTCGAAAAGTTTAAATGTAGAAAAATCTTTGCTCGGATGAGGAAATTTCATGATTGTAATAATTTAACTGTTAATGAAAAAATATATATTTTAGATCGTATTTTGATAAAGATTTCTAAACAATAATTTATTTGTTTGATCTACATACGTATTCAGTTCATCGATTGTGATCGTCTAAGTTATTTAGGAGGACGCAACTACTTTTTTCGTTTTACGTAAATTGTAATATTTTATGTTTAGTAGTTTTGTGTTGTCGCGCCTACACGCTTGTTGTTGAATAACATGAAAAATTACACAACATAATATGTTCTATAAACAGACGATCGAAATCAGTATACAAAACGATCTTAAAATTTAAAAAAAATTACCAATAAATGTTTTTTTTTTTTATAAATTTTAGGAAATGACAAATCTTGTAATCTTCGGCATATAATCACAGCATGTTAAACGTAAGTGATTGCGTAAAGATCGCATAAGGTTATTTATTGTGATCAACCAAATGTTTCATGTTTGTTTTTGGGTTCTTCCGCTCTGCGATATTATATTGTGTAACTTTGAAAATTAGCATAGTTATTTTGGGTTTTGGAGACGATCGAATAAATTTGTCGATTATTCAAATGTCCGTTGTTAGTTTGCATGCATTATATATAATATTCTAACAATATATCATTGAGCCAGGTTGTTCACATGTACTTAGAAATATTGCGGTATGTCCGGTTTATTCGAAATAATATATACCCACTTGAAATAATTTTCGAGAAATCTATCTTTAGACGATCACGATCGTCGATTGAGTCACGTGAAAGTGAAAATAGGTTGTTTTTTTTTAAATTGCAAGTTAATTTCTATTTATATTTTATAACACACAATCGAAAAACATATTTTTGAAAATTACATTTTTCTTATCTTTCTAGGTAAAAGTCATATCAACAATATATATATATATATATAATTTTTTTTTATTATTATTTTGATTTAATCGGAGCAAAGTAAAATTGTGAGCAAAGTATACTTTCAGTTACATATAAATATAACCTATATAATTCCGCGAAAAAATATAAACACCGGCATTTACAATCAAGTGGATCAAAACATTTTAAATAACGGTTTATGCGAATATAGTGTATCACTGATAAGTGGGAATCACAGAATAACATGAAAAATGTAGGCGTTTCATAAATTAAACAGTTATGATTTATGAAACGATCATAAAAACTGACAGTTTTTGTTAATGGACTTGTAAATTGGATAAATAATATAAATATATCTATAAGTGACACTCGCGAAATGTCGTTTATATAGCTTAAAACTTCGTTTAATATTTTTATTGTTTGTAGTTCTTGGAAATAAAGCAAAACTATTTGTTGAAAACAAATATATAAAGAATAGAAAAGATTTTTGTAATTACACTTTAAGATGACATGTAAATATATATTTTTTAATTTTTTGTTTCTGCAAAATTATTAAAGTTCTATGAATTTTGGATTTCATATGAAAGTATAAAAAATAAATAAATGAGATTTCAAGGAATTCACGTTTTCGTAAAATTGTAAATAGATAAATATGTACAATGTACATACATTTTATATAATATAAACGAATATTTGTATTTTTAGATTAACACAATTTGACGAAATCTTTTCGTTTTGATTTAAAACAAACAAAATCGTGATTGGAAATACCCAAAAAAAAAGCGGTATTCTGTCAAGTGCCAATTTGTATTGTGGCATCTTATCGCCACTTTTCGCATTTCGATTTCGTTGTTATTTCACTTTACGCTGTTTGATATACACGTTATCACGTTATAATATGATAACTCAAAAATGCATGTAATTTAGAAATAATTACTTGAAAATGTTTATGCGTATAAAACGTCAGTTATTATAAATTTCGCATTTACGAGTATAAATTATGAGTATAGATATTATCGCTTTGAACTTGAATATAGGCGCCCTTTCGAGTGGACTATGGCGTTGCTATTTTGTTCTTTTTTTGTTTACAGTATGCGCTCATTTGTTTTTGTTATTATATTAAAACAATTTTAAACAAAAACCTATTATGGGAATTGTTCAATGAAAATATTGAACTTAATTGTGTAAAAATTCCCCGTTTTGAGGCTACTGAGAAAAAGAAATCTAGATTTTCTTTGACCCTATACTGTTTAAAGGAACTGCAATTTTGGGACTTTTCAAGTATTATTTTACTTTATCTTTAATGTTTGAAATTAAATCGAGCTAATATCTTTAATTGCTAATTCAAGTTTCGAGAGCAAATTAAATAAATCAGTTATTTCTTACAATTTACAGAGTTTTACCTCAGTGTTAAAATAAGTTAAATTGGTTTATGTTCTTATCCTAAGAAACAATTTTTTTAACCCGCTAATATCCGTTTAAAAAATCATATGGGATAATTGCATACTCATCGTTTAAATAAACCAACTTTTAAGCTTTATCTAACAAGTTTCTTTTTGATTATAATTGGCGATCCACTGAAAAAAGATAACCGAAAAAAATATCACTTCCTTATTTCTATATAACAGCAGCGACGAGTAATACATCGAAAATAGTTTTAATCAAAGACCCCCACAAAAGTAAAATCATATGAAATAAAATAAATATATATTGGAAAATACAACGGGGTGCACGAACTTTTCTAAAGATTAAAAAGCAAATAATAACATCTCAGAATTAGAAAGTTCCAAAGATCAAATTACTCAAACACAATAACAAGCCAAAAAAATTGTATTTAAACTTCGATGGCAAATTGTACTGATAAGAATTCTTTGATTATAAAATAAATATTTAAAATTTAAAGAAGTGACTCAGTATATGGCTAACGTGTGAAGAATGTGAAAAACATAGTTAAAAACATCCTGTTTGATCGTAATTGTATGACGGTATTATCTGATGAGCCATATTTAAAGGTAACCACGAAGTTACAAGAAGAACGATATAAAGTAGGATATTGCAAGGGAAATGTGAAAGATTGGTTTGTTTTTCGGCTCCAGAACACTCAGTTTAGAGATTAAAACCACCAAATAAACATGCCATGTTAATTTATAGGGTTGTCCAATAAGAAGTTTCATTTTGACCAACCTGCTATTTGGGCAGCTGTCAGTTTTGAAGCTGTCATCTTTTGGCATTTGCTAGAAAAAATTACGCCATTACTAAAAATGGTACGATACACAACAGCGCATTGAAATTATTAAAGTCCACTACAAAACTGGTGAAAATTTGGCAGTTCGCAAAATTAAAGCACTTTTTGGTCGTTGTGAAGCACCTTCTCAGCCAGCAATAGTGAAACTGGTAGACAAATTTGAGCTGTTGGGACAAGTTAGTGATGTGAAGAATCAAAACCGTGTGCGTCGCTCAAGAACAACTGAGAATATTGCTGCTGTAGTCCGTAGTTTTGAAGAAAACCCAGGTTTGTCCAGCCGCAAATTTGCGAATTAGTCATGGACTAATTTCAGGAAAAGGATATGGTGCTGCAAGCGTAGCGGACATTTGATGATATCGTTTTCATATGTTAATGGCATACCTTCCTCTTTACAATGAAATAAACATTCATTGATTTCTATTAAAAATACTCGTTTTTTTAAATATCAAAATGAAACCTCTTATTGGAAAACCCGTTGACATACTAATGTTATACCATTTTTCTTTCTCCATTGTGTAAAAAAAACGTATTAATCGAAACTTCTGTGCGTGATAATCAAAACATAGTCGCAATTCATTGACCGTGTTCAATCAAATCCGTGTAAATCAAGTACCATGTTAATCGATGGATCAATTCAATTCTATCAAACCTTTACTGAAATCTGGCAGAACTAGAGTACAAATATTACCATTATCGTTATTAGCTTGCGGATGACATCATTGATGTGAACTAGGAGCTGTGGTGGTACTGTAATTTACTGTAAAGCTTTGATAAGAGATTTTCTAATTTAACATAGGAACATTTTTGTGTCTGTGGTATATTTTTAAAAACATTAGACAGAGTCGGAAGTTAACGTCGGAACAACAATTGATTGTTTTCATATCGATGGAAAAATGTAGAAAGTAATAAGACTTTTGAAAAAATGTAGCAGATAGTAATGAAGGCTTGGCAAAATAAATTTTACAAATTTAACTAGCGTTTGATTTAATAAAATTAAGAGCACCCATAATATTACTGAAACCAAAGATGCTCTCCAACGATATTGAGTTCTTTAGTTCATCATCATCAAATACTAATTGAAATCATTTGGTGAAAATTGAGCAAATGACGTACATTTTGTTGATGGAAGGGAATTTACAAATTTTAGATTTTTTCAGAAAACTTTGGAAGGTAAGGATGAATGTAAAAAAGAAGCAAAGTATTTATTCGTAACTCATTTGATAATATTGCTAGTTCTATTTCTGATTGCCTTGTATTCATGGTACAAGTTAACGTTTTTAGTGCACTTCCATCGACAAAAAATGAAGTCTCTAAAATTAATCATTTCTCTAATTACAATACCGAACCAAGGCGGTTGTTTTGATTTTATTGTAAAAGTCTTCAATGGTAAAAATTTTCTCAAACAAGTATTTATTCAATAGTGTTAAGTATTCTACCTTATCAGACGAGTTATTAAAAGCATAAAGCATGTCCCAATTTAAATGATCACCTTTATCAAGCGTTACAGAACGTTTCTCCAAAATTTTAGGATCTTTTATTTTATCTACAGCCGTTTTATTTTATTTTGTTTTGAAATATACAACATTTTGGTGCATGTATAGGCCTTTACTCCGGCTTCTTTTAAACGACATTTACTATGCATTTGACTATTTTTTAAAGTTTAGGAGAGACTTCACTAACTTAAAGGACGATTTGTAAGCATACATCGAGTGATGTACGCAATTTTTTGCCACCCAATATTTTGCACCGTTCAGTAAATAATTTGTTTCCGAAATTGATAGCAAATGGCATTTTTATGGCACTTGTACTTTTAACAGTTCGTCGGCTGACTTTTTCGACAGCTCCTCGGCTGAGATTCCCAAATTATATTCAGCCACAAGTGAAGATTGGGTTTCAATACTTAGTTTGCGGGAAAACTAAATGTGGTCATATTAAATTAAGGAGGGCAGACTAAATAATAAATTTGAATAAAATAAAGAAAATGATCCAAATTAGTAAGATTTTTATTAAAACTGTCTCATCACAAATATTTTTGCAACAGTAATTTGTAACAGAAATAGTTTTGCGACAGAGTAAATTAATTTTTTTATAAGTAAATCTTGCGAATTTTTTAAAAAATTAATTAAATTGTAATATTAAAATTTAAAAAAAATAATAAGATTAACTCAATTTCAGCAACTAGTAAACATATAAACAAAATTATTTTTGCATGAGCACAAATCTAAATGCAACACATAGTAAGCAAAATTCTTAAAAGAAGAACTGCAATTTGTTTGACTCTTTCTCAAACTTCAGAATATTACATAATTTAACTGCCTCTAGTTTTCCCTATTATTCATAAAATACTTGTTTATATATATATATATATATATATATATATATATATATATATATATATATATATATATATATATATATATATATTTATATATATATATATATATATATATATATATATATATATATATATATATATATATATATATATATATATATATATATATTGATTAGAGTGTACGGCCAAAGACGAACCAGGAACTCCCGGAATGCCGGGCACCACCGTACACCCGTGTTACATATAAGAAAACCGAAGGAATGGAAGGAATGTTAGTTGTGATAGACTCGACCCGGTTACTGACACCTAAGCGATCGATAGTTAGTATTTTTTTTTTGTGTAAGGAAGGAAAAGGTTTGTTAGCAATGACAAAATTGGTCCGGTAGCCAAAATTTATTTATTATTATTGAAAATATAATAATAAAATTAATATAAAAATATAAAATATAAAAATATAAAAATATATAAAAATATAAAAATAAAAAAATTAAATTAAAAAATTCCAAATTCGAAAATATACAAAGTATAACCTTCTCAAGTCAAACCAACTAAGGTCCAAGACAAACCGACAGATGTTCAAATAAAACTAACAAGTTCCCACAACAAATCAACAAACATTCAAAACAAATTTGCAAACCAAAACAACAAATTTTCAAAACAAATTAAATCATTTTCAAATACAATAAACAAAAATCTTCAAATCAAATCAAATTAATTTACTTTTCAAAATTTATGCCGATTTTCATTGGTTTCTGTAAAAAAAAATCGGATTTTTGTCTCCAATGAAAATCGTAGAAAGATTGATTTTACCTTGTCATTGTAGTGGTGAACTGCATTTTTTTTTTGACAATAAAAAACAAAATTTACGAATGACATCTAAAAATCGAGAATTTTCATACTTAATTGACATTTCTTTTTATGGTGGTGTTGAACATATCCTGCAAAAAATCTAGATTTCATATAACTGATCGAGATAAAAAAAAAAGATCAATTGTCATAGATCAAATCCAGATCAAATCTAGATCAATTTTTTCACCTATGAAAATCGACATTAGTAAAATGTAAACGTTTAAATATTGTAAATCTACCAAGCCGCAATTTCTCTTATCACGGATATCTTATTTTCGGAATATTTTGTAAGGTTTAATCCGCCTTTGTAAACAAAGTGGTGTATCTTTCCAAATTTAAACAGCTGTGATGCATTTTTTGATGTTAGTTAATGATCGACAGAAATACGAGGGAAATCAATTTCCGAAATCATTAGAATCCTTACTAGATCTCGTGAAATAACACCAGAGAACGCAAATAAAATCTTTGGTCGCATCCAAAATTGAGGATGCTTAAAATATTTTAATCGAAAAAAAATCGTGTTATTACCTTTAACGAAATGAAAAAAAGGCACTATTCGTTGACGGTTGTTGGAACATATTATATTACGTTGATCAGCAAGTGTAAATTTTACAATCAAAAAATTATTAGAGCAATGATAATTTTTGCTCAAAATTTCATAATTTTTACGACCTATACCGATATAGAAAAATGGACGTAGATAATGTGGACCGATGCACAGTAAGTTGATTTGATTCTAATTGCTGCGATTATGTAAGGCGCCCGCCCAATATACAAGTATGCTACTAAAGTATACAATAATTATTGATAGTTTCTAAAATAATTCCAAAATGTACCAAACTATTTCTTTTACCAACACTTTAATATGATGATTTGAAAAAATTATCAACTTGGATCGAAAATCACCGTTAATTCCACCCGAAAACAACCCAATCTGCGTTGTACATTCGCCAATTCAGTCCGAAAAACTGTTATTCTGTCTCGCAAACCCGTTGACTTGGTCCGAATCCCCGTCAAGCTGCTACGAAAATCCGCCAACTCAATCCGAACACCCGCCAAATTGGTCCGAACCCTTGCTAATTTGATCCGAAAAACAGCCAATTTGACCTGAAAAAAGGTGTATATTGCGTTCGCAAACCCTGCAAGAGGCATCGGATCTCAAATCGCAAAAAATAATATATATATATATATATATATATATATATATATATATATATATATATATATATATATATATATATATATATATATATATATATATATATATATATATATATATATATATATATATATATATATATATTATATACCTTAAAATATTAAATTGTCATCGTAATTTAATAGTTAACAAGTTCGTCATTCGAGCATATAAATTTAGAACCCTCGAATCATAAATCAAGTTATCTAAATATTTAAGTAATTCCTAATCAATAAACCAATTTAATCCAGCAATTACGATGAGTCAAAATTTAACCCATCACAAACATTTCCTCCAATTCAAATTTCCATACTCCTGACCCTCGTGTGACTCATAATTATAAGTTTACCCAATCGCCTACACATAATATAAGCAATAAAATCGTCTTACCAATTCGTATAAAAATACCAACAAACACCAAACAGAAAAAAATAAAAAAATTCAATTTACGTATACCCTGAGTAATTTCAAAATTACCGATAAATAATCGGTTCACTCTATTTATAAATTTCCGCGTGTGTTAAATATTTCAAAATACTAAAATCACCATTCGCCTGAACTTGAAAATTACAACAACAAAAAAACTGTTTAATTAACATTAAAAAAAAAAGAAAATTAGTTTAAAAATAACAAAAAAAAAAAATATTTGTATTTTAGATACAAACACACAAATTATTTTGTTGTTATTATTACATGTATGTATGAATATGATAAGAGCAAAAAAAAAAAAATTTTTTTTAAACGCGCCGATTTTATACGTATGTCATGCATACGTCAATACGCGTATGTACACTCGTATAATGTAATGTGCTTTCACGTGATTATGAATATAGAGCGTAATCGATTTTTTATTAAAAATAGCCGTGTGTTTCATTCTCAAACGTATATATATATATAAAGACGTATGTATATCGAATTTGGTGTATTGGTTGTTGTTGCTATTTTATTCGAGGTATTTTAGTAAGACCTCCAAAAGTTAACATCTTTCGAGTGATAAAGGATGATTGTTTGTTTTCGTTTTTTTTTTTGTGTTATGTTCCATTATCAATTTTGAAAATGTCAATAACTTTTTTTTTACCACATAAGAATTTTATCACCGTAAATCCGACCGCAAAAAAATTTACAAATAAATTAATTAAATTCGATCATAAATTATTGTGACTTGCGAGTATGTATATGTATAATTTATATATGGTAGGACTATACTTAGTATACTAGAAGTTAGACGTCGCATTATTGCTGCGCCTGATAATAATAAATATAACAAAAAAAAAAAAAAAAATTTAAAATGTTGTTGCTAGTATGTTTGGCTAATCATTTTTATTAATTATTGTTGTATTATATTACGCGGTTTTTAGTATTTTTAATTGTTATTATCTCAAGGTTTTCTATACACGCCAAGTTCAAGGTAGTACATTTGAAATAAAAATAGTATACGAATTAGAAAAAAATAAATAAATATACGTATATAATATATAATATACATAATAGCGGACTAGTCGGTATATGACGACAGCAACAGCTCAATTCCGCAGGATAAGACGGTCTATATGGTCATTTAATAAAAATATTATTTTGAACAAGACGAGAATTACCAACAAAAATGCAATGCAAATTTTTCTCCAAAATTATGAAACCACATAGTATAATTTCTCATAGTTTTTGTTATAACTTTTTAATTTCGGGAAAAAACAAGACTGGACATAATATGACGTCAGTGGGCACATCCAATGCAAGTAGATTCATTAAAGACATTCTTATTGCGTTTGATGAAATCGATATATCTCAAATTTAAATTTTAGTAACTATCTTTCACTTTGTAAATTTTTAGTTAAATATTTTTATTGAATGTTAAAGAAAAAACTGTTTGAATAGCGAATATCCAAACCAAAGAAAATATCTACTCAAAAATATGTAGACATAAGTATTTTTAGTGTCACAGAATTACAAATTTTTTTGTGGGATATTTGTATGTGTTAGACCTACTTTAAGTGGTAAGTAATAAAACTGGAAAACCTACAGCGATATTTTATTCATCAAAGCAGACATGCTGCAAACATCTCTGAGTTCAATTAGTGACCTAGAAACTGCAGCTTGTTTGTTTAATGATGTGCTCATATTTCTTACGAAAGCAGCTATGTGGCGCGTAACGTTGTGGTAAATTGAAAAGTTTCATGGTAAAACGAACACCTGGCTAAACTCCGTAAGAGAGTTAAGAAATAATTTAATAGGACAAAGCATTCTAATGAGTGGAATGAATATAGGCAAGCTCTAACAAATTACAACACTGCACTAAGGCATTCCAAAAGCCTTACGTGGAGGAAAAACTGCGGTAATATCGAGGAAATATCTATAGCTGCTCGACTCCATAAAGTTCTAGCTAAGGATCTGTCCAACAAGATTCGACTTCATCTGAAATCCTATGGTAACTATACATCGAGTCGCAAAGAGTCACTTGAAACCCTGCTTCAGGTGCACTTTTCGGGTTGCACTGTTTTCGACACAAATGCAATTTTTTTTTTTTAATTTTTATTCCATGCTATCTGTTCTGAAGCCGAAGCTCATCCAACTCTTTCGCGGTTAACTCAACGTCCTACTTTACACCATTACTAGCAAAATCGAGGACGCACGAATACATGTCCACTTTAAATATCCACCTGCACATTGCATTGCTTCAGCCAGCCTGTACTGGCAAGGACGATGGTTCATCGATGGATTCTGCACTCTAACAGGAGATCATAGTTGCGTTCATCATGATCACTGATCGAAATCAAGTGATAAAAATCCTTTTTGCAACCCTTCTCCATTGGGATTTGAACCCGGTACCTCTCGATCTAAACACCGCAGCTTTAACTACTGAACCAATTGCTAGGTTAAATTCAATTACTTACCCCATATTAAGTACACATATGGGTGCAAATGTGAGTTGGGTTAATAGATTATCCGGTAAGCTTTTTACTCCGAAAAAAGTCACATGGACCATTACTCTTTTCAGCCGTAAGGCTCCAGGCGGAGATGTAATCTTCCAAACCCTCCTCCAAAAATGGCTTGGGCTTAATTACCCCTGCTCTGGTAGCCTTATTGAGAACTATCTTCAATTTGGGTCACATACCACAGGCTTGCAGCCAAGTCAATGTGGGTTTTATCCCAAAGACCTATCAGACTTACATCGCTTATTCTTCATATCAGAGACTGGTTAACTATAACCCGACCTCTGATTACTAATCAATTCGCCTACAGAAAAGGCAAATCCTCAAATAGGGAGCGCTTTTTTGGATATTGAGGGAGCTTTTGATAATACTGGATATGACTCAATTGCTAGTGCAATCACGCGTAGAGGTATTGACGATCCGACGACTAACCACTGGATTAGTTCCATGTTGGTTAGTAGGAAGATTACATCCAAACTAGGTAATAAGTCAGTCATAATTACGGCAGGAAAAGGGTGCCCCCGCAAGGTGGTGTCCTGTCACCTTTGCTGTGGCCACTCGCGATCGATGAGTTCCTTGAATGAGTTACATCTTCCTTAGTTCATGAACCTTGGTTCAGTTAGTCTAAATGATATCATTATCGGATACTCCAATGAAGTTAAATATCTGAAACTCTCATATTAATTCAACTAGCAAAAGCGCGGTCAGAGCCATGTGGACCTATCGGCGTATGTTCAGCAGGACTTGGGGCTCAGCTCAAAAATTTACTATAGATATATATCATGATAGTGAGGCTAATTGTAGCCTATGAGGTCATAATTTGGTGAGCCTTTCTGTTGCATCCCGTGGGCCCCTGTAGCTTGCACAATTAGTAAATAGGAAAAAACACACTTCTTGACCTATTGGAAATGTATTCCCGACCTTAGACAAGCCAAATCTTTGATCAGACCATTCCACCATAAGGATTTGGCGATCAACTTCAGTAAAGAAAATATCAAGAAACTAACGAATTTCCTTTCAGGTCACTGTAACCTGAGATATCATTTGAATAAAATGAACCTATCTACAGAAATGAAGTCCCGACTCTGTTTAGAAGAGATAGAAACCGCAGAGCACATACTATGCGAGTGTGTTGGTCTGTATGCACTGACGTGGCTTCATTTTGAAGAGAGGTATATTGGCCCCCGGAGAAATGTAAATTGGCCTCTGCAAGCAGTATTCTTGCTTTTATTAAGAAGGTGGAAAAGCTCTTAGACGAATAGCACAAAAGATCTTTTAGGTCGCAGTGCTGGCCGTTTTGTTCAGAGAAAAAAAGTAATAAAAAAATTGCTTAGCTTTTTTTAAATTAATTTTAAAAAGAGGAAACATTGTAGGTATTAAGAAGCGATAATGATAAAATAAGCAATATGGAAAAGGTCACAAACCGTAAATTATCAAAAGCCAAGGTCCGAAGTACTTATCTTTAGAGCTTTAATATTCAATGACACTTGGTTAGAGATTGGCCAAACAATTAAATCTGTTAAATTGTTTGCAAAGATGAACTTTTCCAACTTAAGGACAAACCGATTCTTCTATTACACCATACCTGATAAATATTTCACTGATGTGAATGCTTCACTAGGTAAGACGTATCCAAAGAGTCTTGATAAAACGAGACTAACCAAAGGGAACAACATTAAGATAGTATAATTAGAAATTCTGTTACGCCAGATAAATGCATTTACTTCTATTTAGGAAATATTGTACCCAAACTTAACCAAGTTATTAGTGGTGACAAATTTAGGTATAAAAAAAGGATTTATTGGAAGTAAAAAAAATATTTCCTGGAAAATTAATGACAATGAGATAAACTATTAGCTCTACGCTATAGATGCCAGTAAACATTAGATAATTGTATAGTTACGAATAATAAAATCAAGAAACGTAAAAATTCCAAGCGTAAGTGAAAATACGATGATGATATAAGGAAGCATAAAAAATTAAATGATTTGAAAAAAGAGAATTACTTATCTCAAAGATAAGATGAAGCTGCACAAGCAGCAAAAAGAATCGCTGAATAACAAAGTAACAAGCTCTGATTTTTTATGAATAAAATTATAGTAGATTTTATAATTTTTTTTCTTAAATCTGCAAGGAGCCGGATGCCTCCTTTTCAAACAAAAAGTTTAAAAAGTGATTTTTTAATTATAATTTGTAAGTATTCCTCCAGTCATGTCTTAATGCATGGTTTTACTGTTATCAGCACAGAAAACCCAATCAAACCAAAGTTATTAAAATCAATCACACTGCACCAGAAAAAGTTTCTAAACTTATAATCGATACTCAATATTTCAATGATATTTTTCTCGCGCTCTGAGCATTAGTTATTAATCGTTTACTTGTTACATTATTAAATGACATCTACGACGCATAACTACCATTATTCTCACATTGAACCTAAGTAATCTATACGGGGTACAATACTAGAAAATTATTTTTGAATTGATTGGAGTACACTTTGTATGTAATGAAGTAATATTATTTTTATATATTTTAAGGCCGAAGCACACCCAATTCATTGACAATTCAGTTTTAACACCGTTTTCGGTTTATAGGGTTTACAATCTAAACATTGATCCTATACTCTAATACGTCATCGGTGATAAGTGTTCATCGTCATAACCCGTCAAACTATTCCAAGCATGTTAACTTTTCATAAAGATACACAACTATATCAACTAAAAAGCTCCAGCTAATTTCTCGGTAAATCGTTTCATTACTATATCTAACATCATTGCTCTCTACCCACCTACTCGTACGAATATCTTCAGTTCGACTTAATATAAAAACATAATATATAAACATAAAAACACTGTAAAATTGAAAGTTTCTTTTGTTTTTCGACTCCTTTGATTTTCTTATGTTTTTGGGTGTTTGTCTGTATATATGATATTTATTCGCGCAATGATTACGACAGTAAAATAAAAAACAAACGTTAAGTGAAATTTTATTTCTTTTTGATATTTTGCGAGCTTTTTTTTTTTTTTTTTGTATACATATTTCATTTTGTGAATGAATTGAGAAATCAAATATCATTCGTTCGCGTTATATGTCTACAATATAATATATAAACGACTTGTCTAAATATAAATAAGATGAATTGAAGAAACAAAAAAAAAAAAAAAAAAACTAAACAAATAAAATCTTATTTATAGACTTATGATTTGGTGTATGAATTCGCAAAATAATTGTGTACATATATAGCAAACATTAAGTAATTGCGCACGAGACTATTTGAACCCGCGTCGTAGGCACATATATAGTAAGGTTAGAAATTATGCGATTGCAAAATGTAAATTTTTAATTTTTATTTTATTTTAAATTTGTTTATATTTGATTTAAAATCTATTATCTGTCTTAATATTGTGAAGTGATAAGAAGGCGTTGATATTATACTTATTTAGTAAAAGCGTCGGAATTACGCGTGGCTGTCTAAAAAGGTTATTAAATCGGAAGTTTAATAATAACAATTTTGTAAATAAATTGTGATAACCGAGCGAAATGAAATACATTTGTTTTATATGCAACATGTTAAAAGATGTGCGCACATCACGTGATCAAAGCTTTGTACAATTTATAAATGAGCAATAACGTTTCTATGTTTTATGGCGCAGCGTTTTAAATAAATTATTTTAATTGTATACGCATTTGTTTCAAAGTAACGAACGAATAATAGGGTCAATATTCTAGGAATACATTTTATTTACATTACATAATTTTTATTTTAAATAGGCTTCTTAAGTTACCAAGCAAAATAAATTATAGCGAATTGGTCGAAATATTAAAAAAAATCTTTTCAAGCCAAAAAAAAAGAGCTGAACTATAAAAATTTGTGAATTTTTACGGAATCAGCAGCTTAAACACGTAATTTTTGGAATTTTATGGATTATGCTTTATCAGATAGATTCATTGCCAGTGGGTTACCGACTAAAACATGATCGAATCCAAAAAAGTTAGCGGTTTCAAGAATACAAAAATGGCACTTATTTGATCCTTTACAACCATAATATATAACATAGCCGATTAAACCAGATGTGTAACGAAGGTAGATCTTTATATCAGAGACTGGTTAACTGTAACCAGACCTCTTAATTCTAATCAATTTGCCTACAGAAAAGGCAAACCCACAAAGGGGACGCTGCATCTACTTGTTACCACGGTTGAAGCGGCTTACCGCTCGAAAGAAATTGCACTGTGTGCTTTTTTGGACATTGAGGGAGCTTTCAACAATACTGGGTACGAATCAATTGCTAGGGTAACAACGCGTAGAGGTGTTGAAGATCCAACTAACCACTGGATTAGCTCCATGTTGGCTAGTAGGAAGATTACATCGAAATTAGGTAATGAATCAGTCACGGTTATGGCAGTAAAGGGATGCTCACAAGGTGGTGTTCTGTCACCTTTGCTGTGGTTTCTCGTGATCGACGAGTTACTTGATGAGCTACATCTATTCGGTTATGACGCCATTGGTTATGCGGACGATTTGGTTATCATAATCTCCGGTGGGCATGAATGTACGATGTCTGACAGCATGCAACAGGCCTTGCTTGTTATTTCGAATTGGTGCACTAAAGAAGGCCTTTCGATAAACCCTAACAAGACAGTCCTGGTACCATTTACCAAAAGACGTAAATTGAATTTTGGTTCAATTAGTCTAAATGATATTACTATCAGATACTCTAATGAAGTCAAATATTTGGGTGTTGTCGTAGAAAAGAAACTGAATTGGAACTCTCATATTAAATCAACTAACGAACGCGCGGTCAGAGCTATGTGGGTCTGTAGGCGTATGTTCGGCAGAAATTCGGGCCTCAGCTCAAAAATGATTTACTGGATGTACATCATGATAGTGAGGTCAATTGTAACCTATGGGTCCATAGTTTGGTGGTCGAAGGTACAGCAAACAGTTATTATGAACAAGCATGTGTCGGAATCAGAGGTACTATGAGCACCTATCCTACGGCGGCAATGAAAGCCCTCATCGGACTCACTCCTATTTATATTTACGTCAAAAAATTAGCTACTACTTGTGCAGCTAGATTACAGCTGTTAAATCAATATAGACATGATGATCATATAGGTCATCTGAACATTTTGAATGAACTTTCTGGCTTGGATATGTTCTTTAGAGTCTCGGACGTGATGCCCAAGAAACTCTGCTTTGGCAGGAATTTCGGGGTAACAGTCCTTGATAGAACCGTCTGGGATACTGATGGACATCTTTTGGAATCCAGCAGCATAGTCTGGTTTACGGATGGATGAAAAATGGATAGTGGAGTAGTCATTGGTGTCTTTGGGCCCAACAACAAAATATCGAAATCCCTGGGAACTTATCCCAGTGTTTTTCTAGCCGAAATTCACGCCTTCAAAACCTGTGCCTCAACTATTATGACTAAGGGTCTTAAGGGCGCCTCCATCCACATTTTCTCCATCAGCCAAGCAGCATTAAAAGCATTGGCTTCCAACTGCCTGGATTTAAAGTCGGTCAAAAGCTGTTATACAATGCTACAATCTCTCTCTTGTCATAACAAAGTTAGGTTGTGGTGGGTACCTGGTCACAGGGGTATCACTGGAAATGAGCTAGCCAACGAACTTGCGCGGGCAGGCTCATCAGCTACATCAATTGGCCCTGAGCCTTTCTGTGGCATCCCGTGGGCCTCAGTAGTCTACAATATTAGTAAATGGGAAATGTAGTGCAATAGGTAAATACCTATTGGAACTGTATTCCCGGCCTTAGACAGGCCAGATCTTTGATCAGACCATTTTATCACAAGGACTTGGCGGTCAATTCAAGTAAAGGGAATATTAGGAAGCTAGTGAGTTTTTTTTCAGGTCATTGCAACCTGAGATATCATTTGAACAAAATGAACCTGTCCACAGAGACGGAGTGTCGACTATGTTTAGAAGAGACAGGAACTGCAGAACTCTTACTATGTGAGTGTGTTGCTCTGTGCACACTGAGGTGGCTTCATTTTTAAGAAAGGTACTTGACCCCGGAAAAATGTAGATTGGCCTCTACAGGCAGCATTATCGCCTTTATTAGGAAGGTAGAGAAGCTCCTGGAAATCCCAATAGCACAAAAAAAATTTTCAGGTCGCAGTGCTAGCCGTTTTTGGCAGGGGATAAAAAAAACTCCATACGGTTATATGAAGCTGTGCTTAAAGTTTGTACAAAGCCAAGGAACGTAAAAATAATCTAAATAATTAAAAAAAAAACAAACACTGGAGTATAATCCTAGTAACAAGAGATCTTACGGATATAGATATTTCCACTCCTCCTAACACGCAGGTTCCAAAACTAAAACAAAGCATTGCACAAAAAGATTGTGTGGGCCTGTGATTTTATATGTTTTCTATAAAACATTTTGAACCTTAAACAAACAAACTTAACCTTAAAGCGACCTTCAGTTTGAGTTCAGTTTAAAAGTGTAAATTATTTAAAAAATTAGGTTGTAACTAATACACTGAAATAATTATTTAAAATTTTGCAATTTGAACCATATCTTTGATTTTCTCAAACTGATTCTAATTGAAACTTATTTAAATTACTTAAATTATCACTAATCACTAATTGTCAAAACAGTTACGAAACTTTCATACTATGCAAAAACAAAAAACCAACATTGAACAAAAAATTAGTCATATGGGAAGAATTTAAAAAGAAAAAATGAATTTCAAAAGTAACACATTAGATTTCTGAGACTTTAACACTTCGATTTGTAACCATGATAAATATACAATGAAATCTTTAGCTTCTTTGTAATCAAATTTCTTCTAAATAGTATATAAACAAACGTCGCGATACGCATACAGAATTTTAAAAGAAAACGCGCAGTTTAAGCTGAAAGTGAAAGTTTTCAACTGTTTTGTAACAACAACAAAATAAAACAGAAAATAGAATGGGGGCGACTATCTCTCATAAATATACTTTACACTACGATTTATGAATGTAAAAAATAAAAATAAAAATAAAAATTGCAAATTTGCGAATTAATATTATTATAGTTAGTGTAGTAATATAATTGAAGAATCTCTTTCTATAATAGTATCGTTATATTTATGTATTGCATTCGTTTTGTACAAAACAAAATATTAAATAAATTGAAAGTTTTTTTTTTCAATTATTACGTCTTATTTATTACTAAGATGACCTAATTACCCTAATATCCAAAAATGAGAGTTGTTATTTCGAATGACTTTGTTTAATTTATATATCTATAATTTAATATTGATATATATTTTATTATATTCTAGTTTACTCATTTGGAATTCAGGTTGGGTCTCCAACCTACCTACCCCAAAATAATACAACAAAAATAACAAAAACACTAAACAATATTTATAAGCAAATGAAAAATTCCACCTAAACACTAATGTGAAAGTGAAAGTTGCATTTTTGCATTCACATAATAATACATAAACAATATGTAACGGATATAATGACTACATAATCACAAAACTATTTAGTTTTACTATCTACTATACACATTCTTATATATATATATATATATATATATATATATATATATATATATATATATATATATATATATATATATATATATATATAATATTATAAATTTTTTTTCTATAAACGACCTTCTTTATTGTCTCTAACCCAATTACCTAATTTGTTTAAATCTCGATACGTAAAATAAAAAAATCTTGAAAAATCTAATATTACACAAAAATATAGCCACCAAACACAACAACACTGAATGAATGTGTAGCTACATAAATTATTTACAACAAAACAATAACAACAACAAATACATAATGCAATTGTTGCTTTTAATTTCATTTATTATTATTTGTTATTAACCAAAACAAAAATATTATGCTGCTTTTTATGTATGTCTTGTGCATAAAACTACATACAAAAAAAAAATTATGTATGTCAATGCCATCGTCACAACAAACACACGAAACATATACAATACAACATTACACACAGTTTGTAATTTTTTGTAATATAATATTTAGTATAGTGTACACTGTACAGTATGTAGAAATATATAGCTACTGTATAATTGACACATTATAGTGTATAGTTGTATAGTGAGCGCAAAAACTGTTTTGCACCTTGTGCGTCCTAAAACAATCAATTTTTTGTGGAAATTATATTGAATCATCCACATTTAAAGATTTAACATTGCGAAACGTTTAGCCACATTTCAAACTTTTTCAATCGACATTTCATCCAAATCTTTAAATATGGACTCTATAATAAAATTTTGAAAAAGCTAATTTTATATTATTATAATATTGTATATTGTTAATTTTCCAATTTTAAGATGTTAAACGGAATATTTCCGTTTTCAAATAATATGAATTCTGGAAAAACTGAAGAAGAACGCGGTGTTATAAAAATTTAAACCAAAACTATAATTATACTAGATGAACATCTGGTATGGCTCAAATTTACACAAGTAAATTTATACTATGAAAATTAATGCAAACGAAATCTAACCAAACGAAAAATAGATGTACATATAAAAACGTATTTTTCCTCCTTTTTTTCGCAAGACTATTTGATGTATAAAAAAATTCAACAAAAAACCAAAATACGAAAAACATTTTTTTTTGTTTTTATTTATATAATATAAAATAATCGTGTGCAAAAAAAAATTGAAAAGGATTAAAATATGCGTTTTTAAATATACATTTATTTTTCGGTTGGTTAGATTTCGGTGGTATTAATTTGCGTGGTATGAATTTACTTGTGTATATTTGAGCCATACAAGATGTTCATCTGGTATAGTTATCTGTGTCAAAACATTAAATTTTATATTCTAGAACATAAGTATACGAATTAGTATGTGTAAACTAAATTTGTTTGGAGCTCTAATCATACCACTACATGCAAATGCTTTCCAAGCTCTAATCAAAATTTATCCGAGCTTTCAAATAGAAACTAAACAATTTTGTAAAATATAATTATTTTTATAGACTATCAAATTTCATTCAAGCTTTATTGTTTTCAACATGAATGATTATAGGGCTAAGCTGCAAGTCCCGCATGTATGACTCGAATTATTTGAGATGGGCGGAGACCGGAAACTTCTGCGTTAGCCTCTTATGATTTTCTTCTTTAAATATTGTTTAAACTCTTAATTTGGATGTTTTATTTGTACGTTGGCACTTCCGAAAATTATTATTTTGCATCTTTTTCTCCGTTACTATTTAATTTGCCATGTTTAAATGATTTAAAGTGAAGATGGGAAGTTTGGAAGAATATCTCCCTTTTACCATCTGCAAACTAATCATAGTATACATTTGGCTATTGTAGACGGTATTATACAAATCTCTTTATAAGCCTACTTCTTTTTCTGATGATAATGATATTTTGGATGAGAATATAAATACACATATGAACAATTTCCAATATGACTACGTTCAATGCATATTTATATGCTGAGTATATTCTGATTTTTGATGAGTGGACGTAGGACCTGTTAGTTTTTTTTATAGCTAACGCATTTAGCCCCAACCACTTTGTTTGGTCATGATTAGTGGTCATGTTCCAACATATGAGCAGTGTCTGTAATTTTGAGCAAGACATGGCAATGTTTCCAAATACATGGCATTTAAACCACTTTGAAACTCTGACATAATCGGAACTACGACACAAGGACCACTCAAGAAAGAAAAGTATTTTGTGCTTTTGGTGACACTTCAATGACCTACTGGACGTCTTAACTGCTTCTAGGCCAAGTTTTGAAACCAAGCTTAAGGTTATCTTTTGTGATTTTTTATTAGTTTTGGTTTAAAATAGCTCCTTTGATGTTCTATATCCTTTCTGAGTTCACATCATAAACAATAATTCTGGGTAATCATTTTTCAGGTAGCATATAAGCAAGTTTTTGTTTTTCTAGAAGAACTCAATGTTTTCGGCCTTACCAGTCTTTTTGATGGCTAGTCCAGAGAACGCGGGTTTAATTAAATCTTACATTTTTATGTTAACTTCCTCGCTCTTGGCGAAGGGAGCGTGCTTAACATCGATGGGTTGTGCTCTGAGAACCTGAGGTAGCTTCCATTGAGTTTTCTTGGTTTTGTTCTTGCTTAAGGCACTCTTCGCTTAAGTACCTCAATTGTGTTGTAACATTCATTTTCAACCTTAAAGGCTATAATCGAATACGTTAAGCGACTAACATCATTTCCTTTTGTTTCGAAGCCCTTTTATTTATATTTTGAGAAGTTTATGTGACTGCAACACTAGGTTGCACTGTCACTATGGGAGGTAATAGTAATACATGCGACTAAACCTTTCTCCAAGAATTTTTTGAAAGCCAACGGGCACGGCAAACTATTTAAAAAATTACCTTTTTAAATGGTTTCGCCGAGTTACAAATCTCCCGTTAAGCCCAATGTAGTACACCACAAAGTGACTACAGGACATCTTCCGGTGTCCAAACCAAGAAGATTGGATACGATCTGACACAAAGCGGTTACAAAAGAATTTCAACACACGATCTGTGTATATGTCGACATCAACAGTATCATGTCCCAATACCGAACCATTACTGGATGCCCTACACTCAAAATTTTTTCATTAACCCACAAGGAAATCACTCCATTTTAAAATCGCGACAATTTCATCAATATATGTTGGTGTGCTAATTAGAATATCTAGAGAAGTGCCCTGTTCGACCAGCTTCCTATATTGCTTCTATATCTAGTTCACTTGTTTGTAAGAAGCTCCACCGTTTCTATCTTTAGGACATTGGTACTCAACATTACTATTACAGTTAAAATGATTAGACGGTTATATGTGAAGATGACGCGGTTATCTCAAATTCAACAACTTCAGATTTAGAGTCAAACAACGACCAGTTTAATTTTGGAACATCACCATCACTAGAGTATGAGATATATTGTGACTGTAATAATGCCTTAAAAAGTATTCAGATAATTGCAAAATTTTTTAAATCACCAAAGACTAACACTTTACGAATAACAGAGCGTCGGAACAAAGAGCTCATTGACGTTGTTTTTATAAAGTGTAGTGTTTTTACACATTTAGAACAACCTCAACACCAAAATTTACCAATTTCCCTAAAACATATAGTATATAAACTATAGCAAGAGAAATTTATGCTTATCTTTTTATAGATGATGACTTTGAT
This sequence comes from Tipula confusa, assembly GCA_963556175.1. Taxonomy (NCBI): domain Eukaryota; kingdom Metazoa; phylum Arthropoda; class Insecta; order Diptera; family Tipulidae; genus Tipula; species Tipula confusa. The sequence continues at coordinate 44,404,327 of OY744477.1, read as the reverse complement.
AGTGACATCTTGTCAGAGTCGGAACTTGTTGATTTCGATTGTGGATTATATCGATTTTAAGTTAAATCTTTCCTGAGAAAACCGTATAAATTAGCTGAAGAATTAGAAGTTTTAGTTTATCTTTCGCAAATGTGGTTAAAAAGAAACAATACATCCATTAAAGAAATCCAAATAACTCCTAACAAACTGACGGCAAATTTAGTAAAATTAGGTAAGGCATTGAAAACTACTCAACCTAGTTAAGTTATATTTGAATGAATTTTTTTTTTAATTCACAGGACAAAAAAAATAGCAATGCTGATTCACGGAATTTATAATTTTTCGGGAATTTGCACCCTCTAAGATTCTTACTATCATTTAAACTTTATTCAAATTGATTTCAAACTACTATTATTTGAATCAGTTTAAGAATAAATTGGAATTTTATTTGAATTTGTGCTTTTCAAATTTATTTAATTTAATTTAATAAAAAAATCATTTAAATTTCAATGTAATTAAAATATTTAAATGTAAAACTGTTAATTAAAATAAACCTAATTTTCCTGAATATGTTCCAATTATTCGAATTAGATTTGAACAACCAGCAATAATTTTGCATATGAGCACGAGTACAGTTACTAAAGTTAACATTTTATGGTCACGTTTAGTACGATGATTCAACACTTTATTTTAAAACTATACCGTAATAAACTTTAACTATATATTAATATAAAACTATACCCAAAGAACGATAATAAATTTAACGATTACCTGATAATTTTGGCGCCAAATATTTGATAACATAACTATTCTAAGTAAATGATATACCAAATTATCGTTGTGCTTCTTTATTGACTTACCTAGAAATAAATAAAAAAAAAACTGATTAAATAAAATGTAAACTAAAATGAAGAAAACTGTTGAAATTAATTTAACATAACCTCACAATATATATACATATACATTATATATATATATATATATATATATATATATATATATATATATATATATATATATATATATATATATATATATATATATATATATATATATATATATATATATAATTTATTTTATGATTTAGAAAAAATTGTGAACTTTTAGACCAGATATATTAATAATTTTCTATAAGCGTGATAATGTCTTTCAATCAACGACAAAATTAGTACTATTAGTACAATTAGTGTTATAACATCAAGTGGTACCAGCATATCATTTATTAGTACTGTTTATGTATCAAAACACTCAAAACGTCAAACATTTTTTATTCAAGCCGTCATTATTTGCTGTCGTGACGCTATAATTAATTATATAGTACTAAAATTTAATGTTATGCTCATATTTTGCATTTTAACAGTAAATAAAATATAGTTCTTCGCTCTTTGATATACTCTGGTCATATTTTTTTAATTTCTTGTTTAAATGTGTTTTCTTTAATTTTGAAATTATAAAATGGCTGCAGCCGAATAGTCGGGTAAATCGTTTAGTACAGTAAATTGAAATTTTAGTACACATTTACCTCCAGTAGTGTCCGAATTCTTTGGTAAATCAATTTGTCAAAATCGGCTGGTAGAGTAAAATATATTGGTTTAAAGGGTTAATTTCACACCAGTGAAATAACACAAAACATTTTAAACAAACACGAAACATCTTGTGTTTGTTAAAAAATGGAAAATAATAATGATACGAGTAATAATGTTTGTGAAATATCATTTCAAGATAAAATAGATATGGCATTAATGATAAAAATGTGTGGAGAAATTACCAAATTAATAAAAAAATATTTTTACGGAATCGAAAACAGCTTTTGTATAAAAAATAATTAAACGTCAAACGCACAACAACAAGAACTCATTTACCCAGCTATTTAGTACAGTATTTTAATTTACCCTATACACTGTTAAAAAATAGTAAAAAGTACCATTTACCTGACTATTCGGCTACAGCCCATATACTTAATTGTATATTTAAAATAAATTATAACCTATAAATAGTAAATATACATACACATATATTTTAACATTTTCGAATGAGGCGATATAAGTACACGTATAATTTCAAAAGTACAAATATGATTAGATAATATTTTCTGAAAGAGGCGCCACGAACAAAGTATTTAGTGTACGATGTTATTGCAAGAGGCAGCACGATCAAAGTATATAGTATGCCATGTCTTTCCGAAAGAGGCAGCACTATTCAAGTATATACATAGTAGTGTTAAACAGAAAATATTACAAATCTATAATAATTTATAAAATAGCTCCAAATAGAAAATGACAGTCGGCTGTAATTTTTGCTTGTTTTAATTTGTTGTTGTTCGAGATAATTCCAACAGGAACGATGTTCGTTGTTTAGTGTATTTATGTACAATTAGACACTATTCGCACACGACACTTTGACAGACAACTACTTAGCGTCATAATCAATGCACTAGGGCATACGTGTAAAACAAACCACTTTATGATGACAAACCACATAAGATGGAAGTATAATCATTTGTAGTATAATCTTGACAGACCGATATGATCTATTCGTTTAAGATCATTTATTGTAGTACTAAACAGTACTAAAATTCAAAAAGTTATAAAGTTATGCTCCTAATTGTAATTTACTGTATAGCTTTACACTGTTGAACAAAATTATGTCTTAATTAATTGTAGCTATAGTGTCTTAAAACATTTGCGTTTGTTTCAAATTAATAATTTGAGCTTTCTCTCGACAAAATGTTTGTTGAAATAAGAAAAATTAACGATTTTTTCCATTTTCAAATAAGACGTTATTTATAAAAAGTACAATTTAATTACTACTATTTTGAGCATCGCGTAAAATTAAAGGCTAAGTATACACAAGAGCATCCTCTTAAATTATTTAACCAAAAACACTAACAAAAAAAAACTGATCACTTAACATACTGAAATAAAAGAAAAATAAAAGCTCAAACTTTAAACATAAACGTTAAATAAAAACAAACGGTTGTCAGCATCTGTTAAAAATAATTTCATATTACGGTAATAACATTTAACATAACAGTACGCGGTGCGGCATGGTGGTAAACAAGCATATATATATATATATATATGTACATACATATATAAGAAAAATGAAAAAGAAAGTTATTTGGGTTTTTTCTTTCTGTTTTTGGATTTGTTTACAAAACAAGCGGTACATAACATACCTACACACAGCCAAATACACAAACACATACATTTACAGAACGACAACAGAAAATATCTTAAGACATTCTCTTCAGTTTACTTTTATGTATACAATAAACGCGTCAACGTTTATTTTTTTTTATTGTTTTTGTGATTTTTAATTTATAAAACGCGAAATATAAAATTTCTTTTGCACTCAATATCTCTGCAATACCCACTACCCCTACCTAAGTCAGTCTTGTACACGCGTTAATATACAATCAGCAAAATAGTCTTTAAATGTTTTTTCAAAACTGTAATCTGAATTAAATATAGTAAAATCCAAATACATAACAATTTACTATAGAGTAATTGAGAAAAACCGAAAAAAAAGAGAAATTTTTATTATAAATTGTAAATAAAAACAGTAAATAAAAATAATTTCGCAATAATAAGAACAACAACAAATAATGGAAATTTCAACATTTAATTATCTGGAACAATTTACGTTTGCACAATGAATATCTGAAATATTAGGTCAGACATTTTTACTTTGTATCGCGACTTATTTACATTTTTGTATAATATTACCATCAACACGTTCTAATTTACACTTAAATTAATTTTTTTTCCGTTAAGAAAAATAAAATTATAATTTTCTTTATGTATTTATTTTTTATTGTATCATTGAAGAAAATATTAAAAAGTTTTTAATTAATTTTTGATTTATTTTTATCTCAAGATTTATGCGAACAAGAAAGTATTATATGTTAGCAAAAAATAAAAAACTTGTCAATGACGATTTATCACGATGTATGCGAATGATTCATGTATATGTTTTAAAATGTATAACAAGATATGTTATACTTTTGACATTAATAAATTTAACCCTCAATAATATGTCGAAACTGTCTATCTTATATAGAATCGTCAATTTCGGACACATATACTATGAGGTATATTGTAAGCATGCCAATTTTAAAATGTGTAGGTTTGTTATTTTGTTTAAGGAAGTAAACAAATTTTGCATGCATGTCATAGCCATGATCCAATTTAATATAGAATCATTGTTATGAATGTTTCAGGATTTCAGTGAATGATCAAAATTCAATGAATAATTCCTAAAGAGGAGAATCTAAGTTGGCTTCAAGGAAACTGAATCCTGGTGTTATTATTCATCAATTTATTAATCAACTACGTAGTTTAAAAAACATACTTTAAATTATAATCCAACAGCTGCAGAAATATTATATCTCGATCCAGCAAACATACAATCATTTCAGCGAAGTACCAACAAATATACGAACCAATTAGCTTTCACTTGAAAATTATATATAAATTAATTCATCCCATATAATCTAAAAAAAATATACAATGTTTAAAAATGACCTAAAAAGTATTTGCAGAAAGTTTACTATCGGGCTACATTCTACGGATTGTTTAAAAATATTGTTTGATACAGAATTTGTTTTCAGAATAGCCTTGATTTAAAGAAAGCAAGGACAGTTGAAATTGGGATCGATTAAATTGGGTCCACATACTCAAGGATTGCATTTTGATTTCTTTATAGTTGGGCTTTGGAACACGAAAACAAGGAGATAAGCGAATCCTTTCAATAATTCGCTGGGCTGCTGGAACTGTTTTGGTACTAGGACTACCAATGGTAATGCAGATCTACAATTTTCTATTTGTTTAGCTATGATTCAACCAAAACTTAGGACAGCCGATGTCAGCATATTTTTTTACCTAAGTATAGCCGATAAGTACTAACACAATGACAATATATTTCACTATTATATTTAAATAACGGTATTAGTTTGCTCAAATAGACGTAATTTTAAGTACAACTAATTGGGTGACTGCTGTAATCCTAAGAAGTCATCCATCTACTGGTGCTCCTACCATAATATTGTCGTATAGGTACAGTTCCCATATGCCTGGTTTAACCGTTACCGGTATTACTATACTATTTCTAATAAACCCAATTAAGCCCATAATTAAAAAGTAAGGCCTGTCGGTATTACCGCTCACCAAACTAAGAACAACGATTTTACTAACTTCGGAATAGTGATATGAAAGCGTTAATCTGCATAAACATGTATTACTACAGTAATACTCATTTTACGCAAGACGAGTTGATCTCAATAGAAATTCGTTCTCTGCTGTAGTGATGTAAGATATTCATTTTGCCATCGTTCCCAGAAATGTTGTGTCATTTGCTGAACCATTTTTCATCGACTAAGGTAATTCGATTTAATCTCTGTGATATTCAGTTCGGGAATCTTTGTAAGTGGATGTCCAATAAGGAAATGTGCTGGCGTTAATGGGTCGATTTCGTCAGCTGATAAAACACAAATAGGTCTAGAATTTAAACAACTTTCTACCTCGGTTAACAAAGTATTTATCTCCTCCATTGTTAGAATAGTTTTGCCTATCACTCGTCTTAAGTGAAATTTCGCTGATTTCACTGCAGCTTTCCAAATGCCGCCGAAATGAGGCGCACTTGGGGGAATGAAATGCCATGAGATGGAATTTTTTTGAAAGAAACTGGGAAAGATTAGTAGATTTCATTACCCTTTCAAATTCTGTCCGTATAGTGTTTCTGGCTCCGTATAGTACTTGATAGTGGACCAGCAAAATCGACACCAGTCTTATGAAATGGACGAACTAATTCGACTTGATGTCGGTAAATTGCCCATGATCTGTTGTTGCATCGTAGCTTTGTATTGCATGCAAACGACACATTGTTTTGTTACACTTTGAACGATGGTTTGCCCACTGGTTGACCAATACCTTTGTCGGAAAATTCTAAGCAACAAAGTTGGTCCTGCATGATTATGGATTCTATGAAGATCTTCCAAATGGAAATCCAAATGGAATTATGGAGATATTATCGGATGCTTCGTGCTGTATGATGCTGTACTATTCTCAATCCTACCGCCAACTCGTAATAGGTTTTCTCGATCTAAAAATGGGTTTAATGAATTTAAGCCGCTTGACTTGTTAACGGTACCGATACGTTTAAGAGTGAGCATTTCTTCGTGCTATGATTTTTCTTCCTCGTATGCACATATAATTTTGAAAGCAAGGTGCAACTCGTGTGGTCTTAAAAATTATCCACCAATTCTTTGCGTCTTTTGTTTTGCCCTTGAATTGTTGATAAAAACAAGTGATATATGCGATAACCCGTTGAAGTTTAAAATACGGTGAATATTTGGACAATAGTGTTTCGAGTAGTTCATTTGTCAGGAACCCTCCGAACACTTTGATCTTTGTTGGCCGTTCTCCTTGGTTGTTTCCATAACTGCATTCTTGTCGTGGCCAATGTTCATCGCTGTGATTTAGCCAATTAGGTTCCTTCCACCATAAATCGTGTTGTCGAAGTTTTGGGTAACATGCCTCTGCTGGCACAATCAGCAGGGTTTTCGGAAGATAGCACGTATCACCAATTACTGCGGAATAAGATATCCATAATTGCTGAAGTTCGATTAGCCACGAATGTGGCCCATCTGCAAGGTTCATCGGCAAGCCAATCGAGTACAATTTTCGAGTCGGTCCACAAAAATATGTTGTTAATTTTAAGACTTGTTTCGCGCTTTACTGTCTCATTCAACTTGGCTAATAGAACGGTAGCTCACAGTTTCAGTCTAGGTAACGATAACTGTTTAATGGGTGCGACTTTAGTTTTGGATGTCACTAGCTACACGTACATATCTTGAGACGTAGTGATTTTGAAATAAACCACAGATACGTACGCGCTCCCGCTGGCGTCGCAAAATCCGTGAATGTCGATGATGTTATGGTTTGACGAATGTATGAATTTCGGGATGGTAATGAGTTCTAATTCTTGCAGATTAGACCGAATTCTTTCCCACTGCTGCTTCTGGTCGTTCGGTAACGAATCATCCCACTTTAGGTTTAAGATCCAAAGTTTCTTCATACATTTTTTTATTAGGACGACGACAGGTGAGAGAACGGCGAGAGAACGGTGAGAGAACGGCTCGTTTTGTGACATTGGTGTGATTCTGGAGTCATGAATGGTAGTAGAGAACAAGTCATAAAATGACTGGCATTCTGCGTATTCCCCTGAGATATATGAAATGTTTATTCGTGGCAGCTTGTCAGTTTAAGTGTGCAAACCGCAAATAAATTAATACCACCGTAAATTGGTTTGAAAACTAACCGCTGAATAAACATCGACTACACACAACAATTCTACATGTCAAATTGTGATAAACAATTGGCTGTCATTTACAATCATTTATGACAGCAGGTCACTGTTTACAAACATTCTAATTTAATTTTCTTAGTTAAACACAGAAATTATTTAATTCAAATCTAAACGTGATAGTTAATAATAATATTTCTATTTCTTTCCAATTGTAGGTTCGGAACAATCGGTCCGATAGCCGTGTTAATTGCAGCAAAACATACCGTTGAGAGTTTATGCTCCAAAAATATGATTTATACAAAGCTGACATAACATTAGAGTTTATGTTGGAGTAATTGGCTAAACTGAATTCAAAGTTTAGTTCCCAAATTCAACAAGCTCTTCTGCAGCACGTTACTGAATTGCGTTATATTCATGCAGATCTTTTGCAGATTAATGCAAATCTTAATGCAGAAACTCAAAAATCAATTGAATTTACCGTTTTATGACAAAATAAGTCATGTGATCACACGAAAATCAAACTAACATACACTTTATTTGACAAAAAACTTTGTAAAATTAATATAAATTTGATTTTAGAATCCTTTAACTCCTGATTAAGAATCAATTGAATTTACCGTTTTATAATGTTTTATGACAAAATACTTCATGTAATTCCACGAAAATCTAACTTATGTACATTTTAATCGAGACTTTAAAATTAAAATAAATTTGATTTAAAAAAAAATTGATTAAAAACAAGAATCAATTGAATTTACCGTAACAGATAATCAAGACTATAGCACCACAAATATTGATGTTGAAATATTTTTATAAATATAAAATAGATCAAATCTACTAGTTAAACAGTTAAATTCATTCAACAGGAATTTATTATTTAACATAAAGCTCCTCAACAATTATCGATTGAAAAATCATTTTGAAAGTACTCCGACCACAGCAGCGCATTAAAGAGATAAACTTACGGAATAAAAATTAAAACCAAACAATCGGTTAACTTTATAAGAAAGCCAACTGTAAATTATAAATTCTATTAAATCATTTTATATAACATTTTTTTTTTCGTATTTACTTATTTGTACACATAAATATTTTCTTCCTCTTGAACGGAATAGACAAGACGCGATTGTTAAGAAATTTCTTTGGTTTTATTTTGTATTTTACTTTCTTTTAACAGTTTGTTGTTGTCTTAGAGAAGTAGTATAGTGTATTATAGCGAAAAAAAAAATAATAATAATAAAATAAAAAAATAAAAAGTTTAATTTAAAAATAAATAGAAACGACACATTATTGTTTGTTTTGTTATTGTTTCTATTTTATGTAAGACCTTTATTGGAATTTTAATTCTTTTTGTCTTTAGACTTTAGCTTTTTTTTCTATGCTATGTCTTAACGTTTGTTTTGGTTTTTTAAACAAGAGGAATTTCCGTTCCATTCACAAAAAAAAAAAAAAAAAAAAAAAAAAATTGAAATTTCCATGATTTTAAAAATAGAGAATACATTGTGTGTTGTTATGTATAGAAGTAAAAACAAAGCAAACAACAAAAAAACACTTTGTGCTGTCTATATGTATGAAATAATTGTAATTCCTTGAATATTTCTTCGATACAACTTTAAAGACGTTAGTGTTTGTGTGCATAAGTGTACGTGTACTTAAAAGATATCGAACATAGAAGAAAATTAGTGTTTGAGAATGAGGACAAAGTTAATAAAATAACAAAATTTGTAATAAATAACTTTAAATTGAAATTTACAGTATTTTATGTGTATATACTATAAACATTTTATTGTTGTTATTGTATTGATTGCGATGCACTATTGCTGCTTGTCTAGTTTTGACCTATTTCCTAGAATTTTTTATTTCTTTGTGGTTTATTCTTATTTAAGTTTTGTATCTGAGAAATGTTATGGAATAGCACACAAATTAAATATTTATGATGTTCTATTGGCAATGCAGATACATAATTATTTTCTTTATGAGAGACTTATTCGGAGTTAAACAACAACAAGGGATCTTAAATAATACTGCATTGGCGGATTAAATAAGTTAAATTATGTATATTTTTACGGGTTTTCCATTTCCATCAAATTCGATATACATCGAAGTATCTTAGCATGAGCCTCGATGCTAAACTAAGAAGGACAGACTACGCCAAGAAAAAAAGTTAAAGAACTTAAACTAAAATATAGAAAATCTTTACCAGCCAGCACTGACATGAACCATGATGGTTCGGCCCATGAGTTCTACACTCCAACGAGATCATAGTTGTGTTCATCGTTATCACCGATCGCAATCAAGAGAAATTATTGAAAAAACCCTTTCAACCCTCACCCGCTTGGATTCGAACCCGGTACCACCGACCCAAACATCCCAGCTTTAATCACTGCGCCAATTGCTCGGAACAAAAACTTTTGATCAACTTCAAATTGCTTTCAAATTTTGTACGAATAGTTTTTAGCAGCCAAAAAAAACAAAAGAGGTTTAGTGATCAAAAAGATTACTCCGTAGATCGATAATGTCCTAAACCCGGAAAATGTCTTTATACTTATCCTATCAAAACATAGAAATGTAAGCCACTTATCGAAAATGTCCAAAATCCGGAAAATTCATGATGGTAAGCCTATCAAAAGTGAGAAATGTATGCCACAAATCGATAATGTCCAAAATCCAGAAAATGCATGATGTAGTCTATCAAAACTAAAAAAAAGTATGCCATAAATCAAAAATGTCCAAAATCCGGAAAATCCATGATGGTTAGCCTATCAAAAGTGAGAAATGTATGGCACAAATCGATATTGTCCAAAATCCGGAAAATTCATGATGGTTAGCCTATCAAAAGTGAGAAATGTATGGCACAAATCGATATTGTCCAAAATCCGGAAAATTCATGATCGTTAGCCTATCAAAAGTGAGAAATGTATGCCACAAATCGATAATGTCCAAAATCCAGAAAATGCATGATGTAGTCTATCAAAACTAAAAAAAAGTATGCCATAAATCAAAAATGTCCAAAATCCGGAAAATCCATAATGGTTAGCCTATCAAAAGTGAGAAATGTATGGCACAAATCGATATTGTCCAAAATCCGGAAAATTCATGATGCCTATCAAAACTGAGAAATTTATGCCACAAATCGAAAATGCCCAAAATCCGGAAAATGCATGACCATCATGAGTCTATCAAAACTGAGAAATTTAAGCTACTTATCGATAATGTCCAAAAGCCGGAAAATTCACGATCGAATTAGCTTAAGAAAACTGAGAAATTTATGCCATAAATCCAAAATGTCCAAAATCCGGAAAATTCATGATGGTTAGCCTATCAAAAGTGAGAAATGTATGGCACAAATCGATATTGTCCAAAATCCGGAAAATTCATGATAATTCATGAGAAATGTATGCCACAAATCGATAATGTCCAAAATCCAGAAAATGCATTGATGTCTATCAAAACTGAAAAAATGTATGCCACAAATCGAAAATGTTCAAAATCCGGAAAATTCATGATGGTTAGCCTATTAAAACAGAAATTTATGCCAAAAATCGATAATGTCCAAAATCCGGAAAATTCATGATGTAGTCTATCAAAACTGAGAAATTTATGCCACAAATCTAAAATATACAAAATCCTGAAATTTATGATGGTTAGGCTATCAAAAATTAGAAATTATTTCCGCAAATCGAAAATGCCCAAAATCCGGTAAATGCATGGTGGTTAGTTAGGCTATCAAAACTGAGAAATTTAAGCCATTTATCGATAATGTCCAAAATCCGGAAAATTCATGATCATATTAGAAAACTGAGAAATTAATGCAATAAATCAAAAATGTGCAAAATCCGGAAAATTTATGATGGTTAGCCTATCAAAAGTGAGAAATGTATGGCACAAATCGATATTGTCCAAAATCCGGAAAATTCATAATGGTTAGCCTATCAAAACTGAACAATTTATGCCACAAATCGAAAATGTACAAAATCCTGAAATTTATGATGGTTAGCCTATCAAAAATTAGAAATTAATGCCACAAATCGAAAATGTCCAAAATCCGGAAAATGCATTGTGGTTAGTTAGGCTATCAAAAGTGAGAAATTTAAGCCACGTATCGATAATATCCAAAATCCTGAAAATTCATGATCGTATTAGCCTAAGAAAACTGAAAAATTTATGCCATAAATCAAAAATGTCCAAAATCCGGAAAATTAATGACGGTTAGCCTATCAAAAGTGAGAAATGTATGACACAAATCGAAAATGTTCAAAATCCGGATGTCCGAAATACATGATGGTTATCCTGCCAGAACTGAGAAATGTATGCCAAAAATCGATAATGTCCAATATCCGGGAAATGTATGATAGTTAGTTAGGCTATCAAAACTTAGAAATGTATGCCATTTATAAAAAAAGTTCAAAATCCGAAAAATTCAGGATGGAAAGTTATGCCACTTATCGAAAATGTCTAATATCCGGAAAATGCATGATGGTTAATAAGTAGTTTTTTCGTCTACAATAAGAACTGGTTTAATGGTCTCTGCTATAGTCACCCTGTCCCCATATAGTACCATTCTATACTTAACTACATAAAACTCCACATAACATTTATCGCGAACTTCAACAGCAATGTTAAGAAAACCGCACCTGTTATGAACGATCGGTGTAAACTATAATCAATTTCCTCAAGATATCGTAAATGTTTAAAATTAGATCGAGTATTTGTTTGTTTAACAACATATAGCTTATTGTAATTTATTTATGAAGATAACACTAAATGTCATCTTATTATATCATACCCTATACACCATGGATAAACACATAATATATGGACATGTAACGACATCGTGCGCAACATGTTGAAATAAAAACAAAAAAATAACCTTCACATCTGTTAAAAATTTAAAATGTACGATAAACGATATTAATCAGGATAACGGTGTGATTTACTATTGATCCAATTTCAATCATCATAAATTGATCAACTCTTTGTTTATACAAGTAACATTTAATTAGAAAGTTGTTGCAGCACACATACACTTGATGATCTTTTGAAAAAACATAAATTTTTTTCGATAAAAAAAAAAACTAAAAAAAAATTTCAAAAATTTATTGAAACTAATTTATCGATTATTGGTTTTAAGCAGGTAAAAAAAAGACGTATTACCGGCTTCAAAACTTAGTTCTCGATTATCGAAATCTGTATAAATGTCAACATTAAATTATGTATCGCTCGTGGATCGCGTTATTTATTGCATTTGCAAATGTTATTGATCTGATTGTTTTGTATATTTTCTTGACAAATTTTACTATTTATAGTGGATATAGTAATATTTTGCCAAAACGTGCAATATCGAGGGTTAATTTATATAGTAATTTTATAGTTTTATTTTTATTTTTAAAAAACTATCAATATTTATAATCAATAGACAGGTATGATCAAGATGGAACATCTACGTCAGTAACATAATAGTACAAAGAAACTTTTAATAGCTTTCTTAAAATTTGTATACACATTTTAAAGTCTAAATATTAGAAGGAAGGTCCAACAGGTTTTGACCTGCCCTATATCATAACATATTAAAGAAAACATATATGATGACGTCAAAGGTGAGAAAAAAAGCAAATAAAATGGTTTCAATGAATTAATTCATCAAAACAAACTTTTAGTGTACAGATTGACGCGCGAGTCTTGAATTTAAAATACGACCTTAAGTCGCGTAAATGGAATGTATTTCTAAGTCTAATATATAATACAGCACCAGAACAACACTACGAAAAATTATAATAGTGCGCAGACATTTTGTGTACAAACATTATCGTATTATATTTAGTTTTGATATTTAAAATTAAAATATTTACAAGAACTATAAATATACAGCATACATTTTTCTCATATTTTATGCATGACTCAGAATTTAAACGATGGAACGAATACATACATGAATTAACGGTGCTTCAGGCATAATTGGAATAGTTCGCTTTTTTTGTATATTATACTATAACTATAAATACGAGTATAGAGTTGCATTAGTTTTACATTACAAATTATATACAATAATTGATGAATGAAAATAATAAATAAAAATTCATTAACAGTAACATACATACGTTAGTTTAGTCTATATATTAGAAGAATGCAATACCCAATTAAAAAAAAATGTGTATAAGATTGAATTGAGTTGTTGGTAAGAAACGGTTTATTTAGTTTTATTTTTTAAATGATTTGTTCTGTTAATTAACAATACAATTCTTACGTTTTTTTTTATGGCCGTGTGGTTTAGTGAAAAACCCAAATATTCTTAAATTGATTCTCACATAAAATAATAATAAAAGAAGTAAACTGTAATTTCAAGTGTAACGAAATTATATTTTTAGTCTTAAACCATAATATGGTTATATAAATAACAGTAGTCGTTTAAAATGTTTTCGCTTTAATTTTATTAAGAGAATCGATTGCATGCCATTCTATTTTTAGCACAATTTAGAGTTAGGAAAACCCGCGAAAATATTTTAAAACTGAATATAACGGATATTTATGTAAAATTTATGGAATTTTTAGGAAAGCACTTATACAAATTCTAGTGAAAGGTGAATTAAGGTGACAGGAATGAAAATACCCAAAATTGATATGATCCAGCATAAGGTGAATGTTATACTCGACACATTTATAGTTGTAAATTCTTTCTAAAGCTGATTAGGTGATCAATAGATACGTAATCAGTAGTTTGCTTAAAAAACTGGTGTCGGAAGATTTTGAAATTAAACATTAATTACTAGAATTGACTAGTAAAGATATTGCAATGTTCAACAGTAAACAAAACTGAAATAATAATTTCAGTAATAATTCTGTGTGTACCATGATCCTAAAATGAACATTACAAAAATATCGCCCAAAAATAAGAGGCAATTTATGAACATTAGGAAATGTTATACGGAATAATTAGAGTTTGGAAAATTTGGCAAATCTAAAACTAAATCAGTGGCCTATAGAATATAATATGGACACGGCGGAAATTACAGTATATACATCTGAATAATGTCGAGAAACCGTATTGATTTATTCCTACACGCGAATTTCTATAAATTGCAAGTATTATATAATTTTTATTTTTACTGTAAAAATTTGTTTTAATATCCTTAATTTTAGGTAAATTTTTAAGAACATATAATTTACACATTAATAGTGGACAAAATATAAATTTTAATTAATGCTCTGAGTATACTCTATGTTTTTAATGATTAATATGAGGTGTATATAGCTAACATGTTGATAATTTTGGGTTTTATGGAGGTTCGCATTATCGGATGTGAGATTATTCACTGTGTCAAATAATACTCATGTGGTTGTTCATAGCATTTAATTGTTGTCTTGTTTGCTCACTATTATGTCTCATGATATTTATAGTTGCGTTAATAATCGAGGTTTGACTTCGTGCCAAGTTAAGCAGTGTTTTGCTTCTATCCTCCAGATTTGATCAGTTGTTCGTAATGTTCTGCGTCTCTCTCATTTAAAACACCGAATAAATCGCCCATGAGATGTCCTATAGTGTCACCAAACCCACGCTTAACACGTTTTCGGTCCTTCTTGGAATCCTGTATTGCTAAGTTTGCTTCCCTAATGTTTTCTATTTTGTGTGCGAACTGTTGAATAAAGGCCGTACATAAAACGGATTCATCCTTGCTTTTAGTATTTTCCTGGCAGACTTGTTTTAACGATTTATATTGCATATTTATGTGTTTCAACTCCATGTCAAAACTTCTAAGATCATAATATATGGTGATATTCCAGTGTGAACCAAGAGGATTCATTTCAGCTTGTTTTTTGAAGTAACATCCCGGCTGATTGTTGAGGTATTTTATTCTATACTATGTTGTATTTACCCAATCCGAATTTGCACAATAAAAAAATAGGCTTATCAGACATACAGTATATAAAATAAGATTTGATACCAGTTTTGCAGATTGCTTCGAGTTATCCTGCGAGTTGTTTTGGGAGCCCTTAAGCCAGATGAACCATCCACGGATGTAGTATCTGTCGGCTCGGATTTTTTTATCGTCAACTTTGTCGTTGCAGTAAGTTGGCATTGGACTGATTTTAGCGATGGATCTTTTGAGAGTTCTATTCTGTTTTCAAAGTAACGACTCTAACTAACTTATTATGTCCTGGGTGTGTTTCTACCACTCTTGCCATTATCCATTTAGTAGGTGGTATATTTTACCCTTATGAGAACTAACTGGTTCTTTTTTATATTTGGTTGTTGCATTTTCCATTTTGCGCATATTTGCATGTTCTGAAGGTAATCCTTGCTCCAGATTTTCCAAAAACTATTGTGCATCTTATCGACTAGTTGCCACCTAGTTAATAGTCGTGGTTTTAATTGAAGTGGCTAATCGTTAGGTGCGGAAAGCATAGAGTTGCCTATTATAAAATGTCCTGGTGTTAGGCATTCAAGCTCGTTTAGATCATCTGTTAATGGGCACAGCGGTCTAGAATTTAATGATGCTTAGATTTGACATAGTAAGTCCAGCATTAAACCTGAAACACTTGAGACAGTGGCGATTATGTTGTTTTGTAGCTTTTTTGCCTTGAAGAATCCAAAAGTGCTTCCTTATAAACCCAAGAGTTAAATCCACACCTCCATGCAAAGTGCTTTTATGCGCCCAATCAAGGATAAAGCTCGTGATATGGCATAGATGGTAGTATCATTGTGTAATTTTCGTTATACTGTAAAATTGAGCGCTGCAAGCGGCCTCCAATACGTATAACTCCATTCTTGTCCAGAAATGGATGTAAGGATAAAAGTTTGCTTTTACTGCCCACTGAACCCCTATTCTTGAACTGTTAAAATACCCTTTCTCCGATTATCCTTATGACGACTGTTCCAATAGAATCGCCAACAATATGCAACTATTCTTCTTGTTTTTGTGAAAGTCGAGAATATTTCAATTATAGTTGGATCTGTTATTATTGTGCTCAGTGTGCATAAAGGACGGACCTGCTTCTTTTCTAAATCCGTTTCAGCTCTGACCGTATCGAATGTAATATCAGCGTTGTTTCTAAGCCAATCTGGTCCCGACCACCATAAATTGTAATCACATAGCTTACCAGGATCTATGCCGCGTGTAGCGCAATCCGCTGGATTCTCCTTAAACTTAAACATATTTCTTTGTGCGGGGCTGATAATAGACTGAATCTGTGAAATTCTATTCGCGACAAAGGTTTTCCACTTACTTGGGTGTCCTTGTAACTAGGCTAGCATTCTTGTTGAATCTGTCCAGGCCTACATCTTACAATTCGTGATGCAATAAACAGCTGCTGTGTACGCTAACTCGGATGGATCACAAAATCGAAGAAGCTCCGTATTCTGGTCTTTATTTTCTGTGTTTACCCAGCGTGCAATTTTTATTTTTTACAGTTCGCAGAATGTTGATTTGTATTTGACCCAACTTCTTTTTATTTCTTCAGGTAACTCTTCGACTCACAATATTCTTTTTATCCATAATTCTTGGAACATAAGCTTACCAAGAATTGTAGTAGGTGAAACCTAACCTAATGGATCAAAAATTTTAGCTATAGTTCCGAGTTTTCTAATCGGATTTTTCTCTTCTAAAAGACCATCTGGATCGGATACACCCGAAATCCCGTACAAAAACATATTTTTTTTGATTTTCCAAATTTTCCGGTGGATTTTTTCAAAATTTTCTTTCGTAAGAACCATCTTCTGGCAATTGCGAGTCCAACAAAAAAATTGAGTTTTCAAATGATGCGCGCACATACATTTTTTATAGCATTGTATACATTTAGATAGTTAAAATATATTTACATTTTATTTTATGAATTAAAAAATTGGAGTGGTAAAAAGTAAGTTTGAAGTATATGTACTCCTAATTTAAAATCAATGCTAAATTTTTTAATATAAATAAATTATATGATTTGACCATTAAAGAAACTCGAAACCGTCAAAAATCAAACCAAAAATTGGAAAAATTTGTTGTTTTCCAAAATTTTAAATTTTTAATAGTCAGAAAATAATTATTCTTGGAGATAGATGCCATGCGGAGCAGTTCATTGTCTACACCAAAATTTAAATTTACCGCGCTATTTATTGTAGACTCCATTTATTTAGTATCAACATATTATAATTTTTAATTGGATAACAAGTAAAAAATTGTGGAAAAAAATATTTGACTCCACATATTTTATTACTATTGGGAGCCACTTTGGAAAATCGAGAAAATGCATGATGCTTCTTAGCCTATTAAAACTGTGAAATTTATGCCACAAACTGAAAATGTTCAAAATCCAGAAAATGCCGAAAGTTTAGCCTTTCAAAACTGGGAAATTTATACCACAAATCGAAAATGTTCAAAACCCGTAAAATTCAACTGGGATTTCCCAAACTGGGTTTTGCCACAAATTGAAAATTGCCACCAGAAAATACATGATACATGACATAATTGGTGTCACCAAGAAAATACATGACAGTAATGTGGCTTCTTGCTCATTAAAACTGTCAAATTTATTCTACAAATTGGAAATTCCGCCAATATATGATAATTACTTAGCCCATTGAAATTGTAAAATCGAAAGCATCCTAGAAAATAAATAAAAACTGTGTTAAACATTTTGCTGTAGAGATAGCAGCCTGGATTAATGAAAATTTTGTTTTATTGGGTTGTTATTTTTCTTCTGGGATTTATATAGTATTTTGAAAACGGCAACACATAAGTGTATTCAGAAAACTATTTTTGGACAAAATTTCAAGTTTCAGAACTAACGTTTACGCGTGGTGTTAAGTTGAGTTTCCAAAAATCCAAAGATTTTAACTAACCGGATATTGAATATTTTTACTACTAAATTTTCTGGATAATTCATATTTTAATCCGTTTTAAAAAAATCTTGTTTGTTACGTAATCCCAATTTAAAAATCCTAAATTGAAAATCCCAAAATAAAAATCTTAAAATTTTCTAAATTTCAAACTACGAAATTATGAAATACCGTTATTAAGGAGAATATTTAATCGTGCAAGTGTTTTAATTCTTAAGAATATTTATTTCGGGTAATCTCTCTAATATGCAAACTATACCGCAAGCAGATCAAGTACAAAATGATATCTCATCTTGGAAAGGAAATTATTGTTAAAATAAATACCGGTTACTATTTTTTAAAATTATATGGAATTATCAAATTTGAGATTATCGCCTAATAGAATTTATAGGATTTTCCTTTTGTGGATTATACTTTTTAGGCTTTAATTTTTTTTTGGGATTTTCTGTGCGAAATAACGTATCGTGTGAAATAATTTCGCCTTCAGAACTTCATGGCTGTGACTTGAACAATTTGGCCCATTACAAGTATTACTCCTTGTTTAAGTTTTAATGTCAGCCGATCGCGGATATAAGTAGCATCGTGAATATTTACTAGCTGTTGCATACGTCGCTGCACCTTCAACTGTTAAAACTGGTGTTAAGGTCAACACATTGTAAACTTTTAGATTGATTACAGCTTAAATATCTTAGTTTCAGATATCTTAGGGTTAGTGCATTTCTATAAATTGTAAGCGCAGCTACACATTTTTTTAAAGAAAATTGAATTTATTTACATAAATGTTAATGACCGAATTCAGCATTGAGATAAATTTAGACAATGTTGCAGCCTGTCTAAGCCTTCTTTTAAAAGCTTTACAAAAAATATATTTAAGCTGTTACCTATATTTAGTTTATTTATAACTTTTTTTCATATCATTTAACAACAGTATTATTTTTAATAATAAAAAAAAAACTATTTGCATACACTACAATTACAACAACAACAAAAATCTAAATCCGCATAGACAGAGTCAGTATCTCGCGAACACGTCAATTACTCAGAGATAGAGTGTGTATATTTTATATAGTCGTATGATTATTTAAGTGAGACAGAAGAATAAATATTTTTACATTTTTGTATTAATGTTTATTACGTTTTAGAAAAAAAAAAACCAAAAAAAAAAAAAAACTTTAAGATATCACAATTTGACAATGAAACCGAAGGTTATATGAAACAAGCGCAAGCAAAAAACTCTGAATAAACTGAGAAACGAAAACAATAAGATTTAAGGTGATTTCAACGTTTAATCAAAAAAAAAAAAACGTATACGACAAATTAAAATTATTAGTATATAATATACAAGAAAGTAACATTTTGATTTGATTGTTGCTTCCGTCATTCGAGCACAAAAATAAATGAAGTAAAGTTGTGAACTTTCGTTTACTTGCACAATCCAATTATCTTATCAATATAGGTAACATTTTATTTTATTTCATATGATTATGACTAAACGAAATTTAGTTTATATATATATATATATATATATATATATATATATATATATATATATATATATATATATATATATATATATATATATATATATATATGTATATATATATATATATATATATATATATATATATATATAAATATATATATATATATATATAATATATAATATATAGGATGGTATTTTCCATTAAATTTAAATCAAATATTTAGTGTGAATAAGTGCAAGTGCATTGTTATTTGTTTATTCTATGCGCGATTGTTGACTTGTTTTTGTTTATACAAGTGGACAATATTAAAATATTTTCGGAAATGAACTCAATGCGGGGATTTTCAATTTAAATATGTAGTTGTATCGTTTTTATGTGCAGTTTATAAATATATGTATAGTTTTCGATAAATTAATGACAAATATTAAGTTATCATATTTTTGAATTACATATATATTTGATATGTTTTCAGATTGTATGTTTATTATACACATATTAAATATATTATATCATACAACGATAGTAATTGATAACGTGATAGTATAGTACGCTGATAGTTTTATAAGATTAAAAGCAATTTAATGATGTAATCTTTCGATTTGTAATAGTTATAAGTAATATGCATTTGATGATATGAAACCTGTAAATTGACTGACTCATATTTTAAAATAAGCGCAAAGTGCTTATAGCTTTTATTAATCCATGAATATGCTATTTTTATTCTAGCATAATATCATCTAGATCTACTAAACACAGAACAAACTACTCGACAAACTACTTCAGTCTGTAAAACTACAAAGACCTAAAATACTGTAATACCGCATTTATTTGAATTAACTCGTAAATAGCTTTGTACTCGCACTTATATATATCCATTTGTAAAATTTCAGGCAAGTTCCTTGCATTCATAAATACATAGAAATCATCTCTAGTGTGCCTAACTTTGGTACTCTGTAGGAGCAAATGTTCAACGTCCTCTATACATACGCATTCATACAAATATCTCACTCATTTACTTTACTCAAATAACATTTATGCAGGAATTTATTCATTTTCCCTGATAAAGTCTTAATCGCTCCTTTGATTGAATCATTTTAGTGCATCCTTAGGGTCCTTATCGAACGGATTATTTAAAGGGACACTACACCACTCAATGTACTTATTGCCTTACAAATTTAAAAAAAAAATAACTGTACCAATGTTATTAAAAATTCAAATCCATAACAAGCTGCCATCTTTTATAACCAGTAGATTCTAGGAAGTGGCCTAAATTTGGAAACGTATCCGTTTCCGAAATACTAGCCTAAAGCGTTTACATCGAGGTGTTTATTATTTCGTTATTTATCAATCAACGTCTTGATATGTCCCGGATCAGATTCCGGAACATTTATGATTTTTTATTAGTTATGGTTTGGTTCCGAAAACGGATACGTTTAAAGATTAGTTTTTGAGCCGGACACTTTTCCGTTTTTGAATCCGGAACATATTCGAATACGCTCCAGTTCCGTTTTTGAGTATTAGTTTCGGAACATTGGCGGACATTGTTGGGGTTCCGGATTTATGTACGGAATCGGATACGATTCAAGATTTATGCCCGGAACTGGATCTGTTTCCGGAACTAAATCCCGAATATTGACGGATTAAATCCGGAATTAAACCCGAAGCATTGACGGTTCTTTTTCGAGTTCCAGATTTTGAAGCTGGACACGTTTCCATATAAGAATTTAAAATATTTTCGGATTTGGTTCTAATTCCGGTTTTAGGTTCGAGGTGTTTACGCTTCGGTTTTTTTCAATCAACGCCTTAATACGTTCCGGATTAGATTCTGAATTTTATATAAGTTCCGTTTTTGGATCTGAAACTGGATACAATTCCAGATCTGGTTTTAGAGCTGAAAACTTTTCTGGTTCCAGTTTTTATTTTAAGGTTCAGTTTAAATTTCATAATTGAATACGACCACGGCGCCTGCTAAATAAAAGTTTCTTCGTAAAGAACACTTCACCATATGTGAAGGATCCTTACACGGAATGGGGTCAAGCCAGTCTGCTTACAGACTTTTTACTTCGTGGATCACATTAAAAGTTGTCATTAACTTAGCAAAAAATACGATAGTTGCCCAAAAGCATGAATATACCACCAACTGCCGAAGAATTGTTTCTTTGATGCATCATAATATAAAATGACCCAGTTTCTCCCTATTATTTTTTATCCGTGCCTCATCTTGAATACCAAACCATGGTATGTGCTGTAAAATAATTTATATGATCTTCAATCGATTTAATTGTATTCGGTGGAATACCTTTTGTAATGCTGCTATGTTTTCTCGTTTGGCACTCCAAGCACCTATTTTCCAATTTTATTGTAGTTTTAAATATTTTCCTAAGGTTCCCGTTTCGGATTATACAGCGAAATATCATCAGCTAAAAATTACGTTTCATATGGTTTGTCTTTTGCTGTAACTGTCATTGTACTTTCAAACATCTCTTATTGATGGATATCCCATCGTTTCATGCACTGCACTTTGAAACGTTATCATACATATGGAAATGCAATAAAACTCTTAAAATTTGAATAATTCAAATTGTTGTTCTTGATCAGAGTGTAAATTTAACAGAACGTGTCGGAAGCTGTATGAGCTTCCTAATTCGATATGGGATATGTTTGCTTTCATATCTTGGAGAATTTCTTTATGCAATGTGGTTATACCACCTCGTTTGGTATTTGTTGTTTGAAATTTTTTCTGTCGTATACGCAATTTTCTTCAATTTTAAATGAGAGGTACTGTCACCATTAACTTTTCGTGGTGCGAATTCTTGTCAAGACGGCCTTGGATCCTTCTATATTGGAGCAAACGACTCATAATTTGTCCACATTGCAGTAAGCTTGCCGCTCTAGTTTTGTAATTTTTCATTCCAAATGATGTTCCGTGACCTGGAAATTTTCTTTGATTTCTAGTTTTTTGGAAAAATTAAAAAATGTTCCTTAACATATAAACATATTCCTTTACTTCCAAAATTGTCAGAATACTCGTTATTGTGAACCAGTCCAATATAGCTTAATTAGGTACTTAAAATTGGCTACAGGAAGCTCCGCATTAAGTGACAAAACAGGAAATGAATAAACATAACAGTAAACCCGTTTAGCGATCATTAAAAGATTGTATGCCGTTAGGTTTAGACCTCAAGGAATTATGCAGAATAAAACAAGAAGAAATTATGTATTAAATTGGTTTTCGTGTAATTCTATAACGTATTTAGTCAGTTTAACGGTTATTTCTTTTGATTTTAGTGTTAAATCAATTTTTTTCTACTAACTTTTCTTTGAAGCTATAAAGTAATGTGTGTATCGGGACTTTTGTTTTTGTTGAACTTTATTTGTTCGATATCTCAAATTTTATTAATTAATTTTTTAATTACTTAAACTAATTAGTAATAGTTAAACTTTCAGGTGACAACTAAATTTAATGTATTACAGCTTACGGCTTAGCGAAATTAATGACATACAATTTTATAGTTTGATTTATAGGAAATTTACAGATATCGACTTACATTGGAGTTAACTTGAACTAATAAGTTACTAAAAATATTTAATAAATGATTTCATTACAGATTAGATAAGAATTTTAAATTTTTTCAAAACAGTATCTGAAAGACGCAGTTGCAGATATTTTAAAATTAAGTTGTATTGCGCTTTACGAACGTAAAAATGTCGGTAACTAATGTACTTGGGCGTCTGCATACGTATGGATGTATCTAAATAATAACTTTAGGCTTGATGGATCTAAGGCTTGATCGTACAGTACAATCAAAAAAAAAATAATTGTGTCAACTTTTTCCATGTATAATACAGAACGACATATTATGTAAAAAAGGTCGCATATTTAACAAACAAAATCAATTTTCATATGTACACTACAAAAATTATTAACTAACGGCTATCAGACTCCAAACGATGTGTGATACATCGCAAATTGAATAATTTAAAACGTAATTCAAACAGACTATAAGCATGACTCGACACTATTTAGAGTACAAATACAATTTGCGTTTTGTAAAATTTCGCAATAATTTCACCAGTTTACTCATCTTCGATGTATTTTACTATACTTATATATAGATATATATACATATATGCCAACAGAAAAAAAAATCAGCTAATCATCTTCAGATTAAGGTCAGTTCCAAATATGTATACCAACAACAAAATTATTTAACTAAAGAAAATTTCATCAGAATTAATGTATTTTGATACATAATTTCGATATGTATGTATATATTGTATATTTATATATATATATATATATATATATATATATATATATATATATATATATATATATAAATATATATATATATATATATATATATATATATATATATATATATATATATATATATTCTACAAAAAGTAAAGCTGATGTGGAAATTCAAAAAAAAAATTTCAAACGAAAATTTTTTAGACAAAACACTTATCGCGCCGCGGACCACAAAATATTTGTAAACAAATTTCCAAAAATATCACTCTCTAAGTATAATTTCGAATTTCAAAGATCATCATTTTGATCTTGGAATTATATTATGAAAAAAGTACAGCATACGATTTGTTGTTGTGATTGTTGTTTACAAAACATTTATTATTATTATTAATAATACGATGTATAATATAAACATTTCATAGATGTAAGATCATCATCACGAAAAATAAAAATAAAAGTTGCTCAATATATTTACACTATAAAATAGTATTAGTAAATACTAAAAAAAAAACCCAATCCGCGGCGAGTAGTTTAAAAATACCACGAAATCATATGAATGCATACGAAATGGGTATCTAAAAATAGATGCAAACATAACAAGTAATAAAGCAAAAATATTTATTTATAGTTTTATTTTTGTATGTTATTCTCGCGCGCGCAATTCTTCTCACACAAAAATAAAAATATAAAAACTATTTATAAAAATATACAGTAACAATAATAATATAGTGACTGTAATCATCAAGTGACGTCAGTTTTGTCGATTCTCTCATACATAAATAACAAAAAAAAATATGTTTTTGGTGTACGCGAGACTCTCGAATTCGCGAGCTCTACAGGGGAATGTAAAAGAATTATCTACTTTACTCTCATGTGTGTTCAAAAAAAAAACTCTACAACTGTAAAGTGTTTTGATAGTTTTTTGTGTTTTTTTTTTTACTCTTCCAATCGTAATATAATAATAAATAATTTAACATTGCGCGAATCGTTGTTTTGTGTTATGTAAAAAAAAAAAATGCAAAAACGCCAAGCGCAAATTTTTTTTTTCTGTTTTGTTTGGTTTCATTTTATAGCAAAACGACCTCGTCTTTAATTTATAATTATTTTTTTTGCTGTTTTGTAAAATGCATTTTTGTGTTATAAGTTAATTAACTATTTTATTTTTTCATTTTATTTTATGTAGTTTTTTTTTAATTTTAAGTTTTGCATTATGTATGTGTAGTAAATTATATATCGTATATAGTAAAATAAAAATAAAAATAATAAAACGTGAATTCTTTGATTATGATGCGCGAACGTAATTTATTTTGGTTGGAATGTTATTTGAAAATACGTCAATAATGCATCCGGGTGTCGCAATTATACGAATATATGTAGTTTCACTTAAAATAATGTATATAGGCTTTAAGTAAAAAAAGCTTTTCTCAATTTGGACTATTTTAAAACACAATCTGAAAACACTGTCAAGGCTGTAACGGTATTTTGAGGAAAATCTACAAAAA
This sequence comes from Tipula confusa, assembly GCA_963556175.1. Classification (NCBI taxonomy): domain Eukaryota; kingdom Metazoa; phylum Arthropoda; class Insecta; order Diptera; family Tipulidae; genus Tipula; species Tipula confusa. The sequence continues at coordinate 44,378,980 of OY744477.1, read as the reverse complement.
AGATGTATAACTTTATTTCAGTTGTCTCGAGACAGATTTGACAAAATATTACCAGTACATATATATACTCGACGAATTCCATAACATATTTTTTAAAACCTGATCCTTTCCCGATCAGATCTTTTTAAATACGATTTAAATATTTAGATCAATAATTGTGTTCTAAAAGCAAAGTTGGATCATGTTTAGCATTTAAAAAATGACCTTTTATAGATTACTCGATTTCGTAGTAAACGAGTTTGGTCTGTTTTGTGCATTGAGAGTATGATGGGTCATTTTACAATTTTTTTTTTTGATTAATTCATCAAATGAATATCAATTGGATTTTCTTTGAATTCCCATGATGAGTTTTGTCTGTTTAATGGTTATTTCATTTAATTTTCGTGATAAAATTTTTTTTTTAGAATTTATAATTTATATACAGAATTTTGAGTTTATTGAAAGTGACTTTTAGGTAATAACTAGATTTAATTTATTACAGCTTACAGCTTGGAGAAATTATTAACATGCAATTTAAATATGTTTAATTATAGGAAAATTTTAGATAACGACTTAAACTGGAGTTTAGTTGAACTATTGTTTTAATCAGATCTATATTGTATATTATGTTTATTTTTCAGATAATTATGAGAAGTGTTAAATAAGAGATTTAAGAAATAATTTTAGATATAATCTTCGCATATACACACATACTTGTGTGCTCAAGCGTTTACGTAAAGATGTTTTTAAATAAAACTTTTCTCTTCTTTACCTATTGTTTTATGTAAAAATACTGTAGGCTCGAATTTATCCGGGAGTCTAGAACTTGGTGGATGGGATTGGTTGTAAAGTATTTAGGTCATGTGTTTGGGAACGGAGTCATCCACGTGGACCCGACAAAGTGCAAACTATCCGATTCCTTAAAATGTTAGACAGCTACGGCAGATTTACGTATGACGGGTGGCATTTGTGATTTATTGACTACTTTGCATCTATTACAACACTTTAAACAGATCTTCCAAAAATAAAAGAAAATTTAAATGAAACGGATAAGCAGATGAAGCAACTTATAATAGTACTTACATTTGCTCTTGTGCTTAAAAATTTCAGACATTTTCATCTAATGTGTTGCAAGTTTGTTTGGTATAGAAAGCGTTCAGTTACAAAAATTAGGCGAAGAGGCAGAACATCCGATCACTTTTTACAAACACAAGCTTCTAGAGCAGCTGTACCTGCACCTAATCTATATGAGACATTACAACACCCCGTTTAGCCAGATGACAACAAGTCAGGAACCGAGCGAAACGCTTCTGGAAGCGTTTTCTTAAAGATTATCTCAACAATTTACAACCAACGAATAAATGTCGGTAATTAAGTACTAATGATGGAAGGATTTCCAGTAATGAAGATGCGAGACGTTTTACGCAAAATTAGTAGCTCAGAATAATAGCAATAACAGTATTAAGATCGCGATTTCCTGCAATTATTTTAGGATCTATCATTGAACTAGGATCTATAACTATTGAACTAATAACATTTTGTTTTTTACCGTTAAGCCTCCGAATTTCATTGAATATTTCCTGAGAATTGTTGGGAGTTTTAGGCATTTTGCTTGTGAATTCGGAATTTTTCGCCAAACCAACAGAAATCACATTAGAATAGAAATTAACCTCAGATTTCAAAGTATATCCAAAATATATATTAAAAAAACTGAAAATTGCCATAGTTTCACATTAGCTCGAAACCAAATTGGCGCTAAGGAGATCTTCGAAATCGAGCCTCTTGACTTGTCTCACGTAAAAAGAGTGACGTTTCAGTTGCGGCTGTTATATATATTTTGGTTGGGAAGTGAGGAATGTTATTTTGGATTAAGATGGCAGTGCCTCCAGATTTGGCATTCATTGCACGTGGTATATCCAGCGACCCGAAATGTACCCCGGTTGGGTTAGGTGGGTTTCGGATAGAAAAACTAAGTGAAGCTCTTGACGGAAGAGTTGTTGTCGCAGGTCTAGTCAAAGTAGACTATTGACATTCAGATAAATGCATATAAGTTGATCTAGACTTGGAGATGAGGAAATGAATCTCATATAAACTAGAGAAAATTTATTCGAGGAGATGTTTAGTCTATAGAGCCGTGAAGGTTGCTAGTCTTTGCATTTGCATACGAAACGCCCACTTTTTGCCGTTTACACATGGAGGTTGCCGGTTTCCAGTGGTGTTCCTGCAGCTTCCACTCTCATATTTTCTGCATTTTATGCAGCGGAAACTTCTGTCGCAATTTAATGATGTGTGCCCGAATTTTTGGCAATTTCGACATTGAGTCATATGTGCTTGACCACGTTTCTTCTCCCAGGTGACTCTGTAATAGTCATGTGTTGCCTTGTCGATGACTACCAAGTGACATTGGGTAATTCTTTACCATATAAATGGGTAATTCTTTACCATACGTCATTGTTCGTAACTTGCACTCTTTGATTTGCGGGAGCGTTCTTGGTCGTTCGAGCCACTAAGGACAGACAACTAAACTAACATACCTAGGAAGTTGCCACAAAACAAAGACTTTGCAGAAAAACTACAATAAATATGGATCATAAAGAAAAACAAAAAATGTCTTGAAACAAAGGTCCAAACGTTAAAAGGGTTTTTCAGATGATTTACAAAAACCTCAACACCAGTACAGACCAAAGTTGACCCTTTACAGAGATATTTTACAAGATCTTTCAGGCCATATTTTAACAATTGGTGATCATTGCATGACCACCTGCCTAATGAGCGATTTAACACACAATTGGTCACGGCGTTGAGTTCAGCGGCGAGTATCGAACTCATGACCGCGGTATATTTAAGCCAACACCTTAATCATCACCATACGACCGGTGAAATTTTCGTTTGCGAAAACAGTCTATAAAAAATCAGAAAAAATATATTCTAAAATTTGTTTAAAATTTGAGTGATGTATTTAGATAGCATTTGATAATTTTAAACTTTTTGATGACAATTATGAATTGTGAAAGTGTGGACTATCAGAACTATCTTAGTTATGATAAAAGCCAACAGTAATCACCTAGAAACTAACGTAAATGATGACAAGCCATTAAAAATCAGAAAAAAATTTATTCAAAAATTTGATAATTTTTTGATGAAAATTACGGATTATAAAAGTGTGGACCACCAAAACCTTTTTAGCTACAAATAACACCAAGAAACTTCTTTTTTGTGGACGATAATGCCAGGCCATTAAAAACCAGAATTTTTTTTTTTCAAAATTTTTTTGAAAATAATAATGTAAATTACTTTTTTGATAATTATGGATTTTTTGATGAAAATTAAAAATTTTGGATTTTGAAAGTGTGGACTACCAGAACTGGTACGGTCTAGACATGAACCAAGTTTCTCGGGGTACTCACCTTTTGAAACACAAAAATTGAAAATAAGGACTAGAACAATTTAGATGCTACAAATTATTTGCTTCCGTTTCTACTAAGCCATTTCCAACCTCGATCGAATTAATAATATTTGTGCTAGGAGTTTAATATATTACTAACTAATTTCCCTAAGTTTTTATCTATATAATTTATTAGTGGCAGTACGAATCTGACATTCGAGTTTCAATTTAAATTTTAAGTTTGAAATTTAGTAACTGTTATTTAATAACTGTTTGTCGACGAGTTCAGCTTAATTAAATCCAAACAATCCTTGTTAACTTTCCGAACAAGCTCCTAGCTATTTCTATATGCAAATACGCCCAAATATCTAGGCAAGATGCGTAATTGAAATTAAGCGTGAAAATAATACAATCATTTATAGATATAAACAAATTAAAGCAGGAAGAGAAAACCTTAATAATTAAGTCAAATAAATTGACTCAAAATATTCCAATATAGGATATTAGTTTGGATAATACTAAGTTTTTTTTAAGTTTGCGGAGGGATGTAAAATGCTAAAATGTGAAATTTTGACTTTATAAAATTCTTAAAATGTAACGTCTATGAGACTAAATTTTCATAGTTAAATGATCTCTCCGATTAAGTTCAAAAATGTATGAAAAATAAAATAACAATTTCTGCTAGTTTAAGTTGATTACATGTAAGTTATAAAAAATGTTTTTTCTCCATTTCCAAATTATACATTTTCAAATTATATTTTATTACTATAATATGAGCTTCAAAAATTTGCACGACAAAAAATGTTTGGTAAAACGTGTCAACATAAACTTATTAATAAAATATAAATATAATTGTAATTGAAACAATTTTATTATTTTTTGGCTCTTATCCGGTTTCTAACTAATTTCGACAAAACAATAAATTAACGCGACACGTGTTATAAATTAGCAATGTACAAAATATAAAATTTGCAATAAAAATAACAACCGTGAAGTAAAAAAATTAAATCCACTTGTTTCATATACACGCTAAAAAATAATTTTCCGCTTTAATTAAGCTCATCTTATAAAAAGCACACACACCCAATTCTACAATGATTGTTTTTGTAATGCAACTACTATTAACAGCTTTTTTTTATTCATTTATCTACACGTACTTAAACGTGCTTAATAGCACTTTTTTCATTTTAGACTACTATCATTACTCTAAACCTATAAATATTATATATATATATATATATATATATATATATATATATATATATATATAATTTATTCTTTTTAGAGTTATCATGTAAAATACAGTTTTCGCACACTTTTTACTCTGTTCTATTGAATAGTATTTTCCAGAGTAAAAAATTAAAATCGTTTTTCTAATTTAATTTATTCATTAAATATTGTAATTATATTTACAAGAGTACTACTCAAGGTTCACTTACAGTTTTTTTGTTTAATTTGTATTAAATTAACAAAAGAAAGTCACGTTACTTAACTTTTTTTATTTTTGTACAAAAAAAAAACTATAATAAATATTTATTTACTTAAAAATAGTAATTGTAACAAATTGCAACACAGAACTAGTTTTCGTTATCAGTGAAAACCAGTTAAAACATAGCTTTGTTGTTGTCATTGTTGTAATAGTTTTTTTGAGGACAAATTTATTTATAAAAAAACGTTTTTCATGCATGTATGCATAAAGCTAAGCAAATAATGCACATGTGACCGTAATGAACGTAAGTTAATTTACGTCAGTCAGTTTTTCGGTGCATTACAAAACAAAAAACGTTTTTTGTGCTGCATTCGGTAACGTAACTCTTAAATCAATGTCTATACATTATATGGTGTTGAAGGATTATAGCACCTAATTCGTTTGTTTGATTGCATAACATATTCCGAGAAATAAAACGATTGCATTATGTTAAATTTGTGTATTATTTATTTAGTTAGCTGGATGATGATCATGCGTTCCAAGGTTATCGTTGTTTTTTTCGCGCATTTAACAATTGAGTTGATTTACGACTAAAGTAAAACTGGAGCTAACTTGAATTTGTTATTATGCTTATTAAAAGTACCTTTGGACTTATCTTTTGGTCATTTTTTTTCATCAGTCATACAGGACGAATTCATTTTATATTCTCCACATGGGTTGAAGTTCTGTTGACTGTATTTGTTTCATGCTATCCGTAAATTCGGATGATGATCATGCGTTCCAAGGTTATCGTTGTTTTTTCGCGCATTTAACAATTGAGTTGATTTACGACTAAAGTAAAACTGGAGCTAACTTGAATTTGTTATTATGCTTATTAAATGTTAATATACAGAGAAACTTATTAAATTTCTCATCTTTTTTTATATGTTGCATGTTATATAATATGGCCATATGTTATCTGATTAAAGATTTTATATATATAAAATTCGGCTGATTGATTATTTATAAATAAACAAACATAAAATTATCAATTTTTATGGACATTTTTTACAGTAAGACCATCAAAGTTGATCACCTCGCTAAATTTTATTGTTTCCTTAACATCATAGATTATTGTAAGCTGTTTTATATAAAAATATTTGTTTCGTTACTGTGTATGCCAGCTTTCAAAATATCTGGCTCAATAATCCAGGAAGCTGCCAAAATACTTGACAAACAATTTAAAATAAGCCACAAAATCTTTGACGAAGAAAATGAAGTAAAGAGTAGGTTGAGGATGAAATAATTGAAATAATTTTTAACAATTTGATTGTATTTTAAAGCTTCCAAATCAAAGGTTTTTTTTTTTAAATCTTACCACATTTGTAATGAGTATAACATAATATTTTGGTTCAGAAGATTCAGAAGGTTAAATTGTTTCTTAAAGGCAGGTAACGATTAATTTTTTTTAAGTTGTATCGGAATAAAGCTCGTTGGACAAGATTTAGTCCCGATGAAGGTCGAGTATTTTTTTTTTAATTTTGAATTGATGAAAATGGTAACAGAATGTCAATGGACCGCATTTAAGGCGTTTTGAGTCTTGTATCACGTGATCATCAAAATATTGTGCAAACATAACTTTAATTGTTTTAAATGTTCTAGGTTTATGGTCGTTGCTCTTAATTTTGGAATTCCTTTCCTCAATCTTTAGGTAAAACATGTGGTCATTTTTGGTAGATATTAACTGTAACTAAACACAACCAGTAACTTCATTATATAGTAATTGAATCAACAGTTGGTACTTGGTCGTCAATCGGCTTGTTATTGTTCATAAATTACCAATGGGACATTTTATCAAGAGATTCCAGTACAAACAAAAAACATATTTTTTACGAGATACCTGGACAACCAATATAACAACATAAAAAACGTCTTGATTTATTCTTTTTGCTCGGTAAAAGACGTCAATAAGCGTGGTGTTAAATCAAAAAATATTAAGTAAACAAAAATGTCATCGAAAGCTTCTGCGTTCTACTTGGCGAATTAGCGTTACACTCTGGCATTTGCAGCACGAAATTTTTCGGGCAAAATTATGTAGTCTAAAGATGTGGGCGCTTCTAAGGGAAAAGTTGAAAAAAATCTGGTGGTAGTGTTCTTAATGCGGTACACTCTCTGCTTTTTAGTTCGTATTTTGCATATGTTAGAGTTCAAGTGGAGTATGCTTTAACTGTCTGGAGTCCATGCTATTCAGTCCACACAAAGAGAATTGAAAGCATACAGAAAAAATATTTCCGGTTCTTGTTAAAGAAAACCAATCAGAGCTATGACTACGTGATCGGGATATTTTTTCACGAAAACGGAGTCAGATTACCACCATTGGTCAAATCGATCAATTCTTTTTGGATGCCGCTTTTATAGTTAACTTCCTACTTAGCCTTATGGACTCACCATAAATGGAGGAAAATATTGCAATTCATGTTCTGGACAGAAAACTACGACATCATCGGTTTTTAGACATTGAAATTCATTTCACTAACTATGGAGATAACAACCAAATAACCAGATTGGCCAAACCATTCAGCATGGTAGAATTGCATTTCGACTTCCATCTATCCAAGGATAAATTTAGTTTCTGGTTAGTTCTCATGCTCTTCGTTAAATATACATGCACATGAACCTTCAAAAGTTCTGATATATTGTAATTTTTTTTAAGTCGGTTATCTTACCGCATTATTACCAGCATGCCACCGTTCTTTGGCATAAAAAAATATTTTTAACTAGCACGAAATTGATCATTCAATTGATTTTCAATTTAAATGGCTTATGACAAGATATCCCAAGTGATTGCCTGAATTTTCTCATTTGGTGTACTTTGGATAAAGGATCATGATCCTAACATTGAATCACATCCTCTTTTACTTTCCATAGTAGCTTCGTTCAAAACAAGCATTTTTAATAGGTATCTTATATGAAAATTCAGCCTCAGCAGAGTTTATCCTCAATGATGAAAAAGAAGTTTGTAACACTGGAACCGGAATTTTAAATTGTGATTGATAAGTTCTACTACCTTGAAATATGTTTGCAGCAAATACCAGTTGATGTAGTTGGCAACCTTACGTGCTCTTCCCCTCTCATTGTTATTAGAAATATTTTGCACACATATTTTTTCACAGATTGCTTTAATTAATTTGTCAAATTCTTCTTTCTGATGTACATTCAAAGTAGTTTGCACGATGGCCCACTGTTCTTATTTTGGGTTTTTTGAGTTTTTTATTTTGGGTTTTTTATTTTGGGTTTTTTGGCTAAATAAATAATTTTCTGGAAATTCAACATACAAATAATCGCTATCATTTTCATCTACCTGATGTCAGCTATATTCCCTTTCAGCTATACAGCTTGCATATTGCCCTTCGTAATATAAACACTTTGTTTTTTAGGAATATGAACTTGAAGTCGCACGATGGTATGAGATTGTTTATGCATTTTGAAACCAAAAATCTTCCAAGGACGATAATGTTGTACCTTTGGACTTATCTTTTGGTCATTTTTTTTCATCAGTCATACAGGACGAATTCATTTTATATTCTCCACATGGGTTGAAGTTCTGTTGACTGTATTTGTTTCATGCTATCCGTAAATTCGATCCTCAATAGATGACTTTTAATTAATTACCAAAAGTTTTTAGAGTTAAGGAAAGCTGGCTGGCTGATTTTATGCCGGCTCTTTGTTTCTTTACTTTAAACATTTGTTGGCTAGATATACCCGCAACGATTCCGTTAGTAATTGTGTTATTTTTGTTCGACACTCATATTTCTGCATAAGGAATTTGTTTCGCAATAGTTCTACCTGAGACTGGTAGAGCTTGGATTTTCTTGCAGCTTATAGTGTCGTGGCTACCGCTACAATGAACGCGTGCAAAGGTCGAATTAGCCATCGCAATATGTGTTATACTCTTTTAGAAGTTTTGTTGTTGAAATACCCTCTTTTTATGACTCTTTCTCTTGAGAGGGCGTCTTATCTCGAGTGATTGAAATCTTGGTCTCAAAAAGATAATTCAATTATCCATTGATTTTTTATTGTAGTTAAAAATGCATTCGAGAGTATACTGTCGTGTATTGCCCTTAGACTGACGCTCGCTCGACCTGATATCTGGCGATAAGAGTTCTCCACGCTGTCAAATATGTATCTTCAATCAACGGTAGGTTACTAAACAGTTTCTCTTTCAACTATTGAAAGTATAAATACTACATTTTTTCTTCATTTGATACAGTTTCATTGCAGTGTACAGTTTTATTGAACAGATTGTAGAAAGCTGTCCACTGCTTACTATCACTATAACTGCATTTTACCAAATAACCAATGGGCTTCGTCTCTGTAGCTCCAAGTTATTAAACACTATAAAGCAGATTGACTGAATTAAATAATAGTATATAACATGAAGCGTGGAGGAATATAAACCGACTAACTCTGACATGAAAGCCAGGCGCATAAAGGAAAGAGAAATTATCAGAAAAAAATTAAGGAACATCCTGAAAATCAAAATCAAGTTTTTTTTATAAACACTGTAGTGCTAACCAACTCACATATTGTGCAATATGGCATGAGGCTACAAGCGGCAGAGCTGGAAATGATCTGGCGTGGCCTTTGGTTAAAATTCTGAAGAGTTATCGGACATCTATAACTTACATTTACGGAAGGTCCATCTCATGTGGTCCACAGAATATAAAAACTAGAATAACCATACTCCCGGTTTTTAAATTTATGGAAGAACATAAACATACAGTCACACCAATAACGTGACAGATTTCTAGGGGTGAAAGGGAAGGTTAAAATAAGTTAAAAAATATAAAACATTGAAAAAATTATTACAAGTTAGGAGTATTTTAAGTTCTTAGGGTGGCCATTAACCAAACTTTAAAAATTATTTCGACCTACGAGGGCTTGTTTTAAAGCTAATAAATTTTTGCTATGGGGAATTAAAGCATAGTATGATTAACTTTTTATTAAAAAAACAAAATTATCAATTACTTTACAGGAAAAACTGTGTCCTTTTCGTTTTGAAATTAAAAACTATGATATTGTGTTAAAAATCGACCAATCTTAAAAAAATTCAGAAAAAATTTTAAATTTTTGTAATTTTTGAAACAAGCCCTCGTAGGTCTTAATAGGGTGGACAGTTTTGTGCTTAATGGCTCCAAGAAAATAAGGACACTTAGTTTTTTGGACCTATTTGAACCTCCCTTATCATCCCAAGAAGTTTTTCATATAATTGATGGGATACATAGCAACTTTTAATTATAATTCCTTGCATTTAAAAGAAAATAGTTTTACAACGAAATTAGGATAATGCCTTGGAAATCGGTAAAAATAACAACCACATTACTAAATGATTTGAACCAATTCTTCATCCAAACAACTGCTGCATTTAAATAACGTATATGTATTGCAAAACTCATTAGAAACTTACACTGACGTAATAGTTCTTTCGACCAAATTAAGCCAAAACTCACCTGAAAATAAACAAAAAAAAAACATTAGAAAAGCTTCTTAAGAAAACGATAAATTAAAAATAACGTCATATTTATGCTAAGAATTATTTTATCATAAAGTTCATGTAGAAACGGGTAATTGTCTAAAGAAAGTTAAGATAACATATTATATAGCTTAATGATATTGAAAATCTTTAAAGAAAAGCTTAAGACAAAGAGACAACATATTTTTAAAACTGGTTTAAGTAGCAATAAAAACACTGACCTACATATTAGAATAGTGTTATAGTAATATGCAATGAATTTATAATTTATGAAATTTTATAAATTTTACAAATCTTACAAAAGTTAGAAAAAATCATACATTTTTGTAATTTTAAACGCATTTTTTCGTTAAAGTAAATTCTCCACAAAAAAAATATTTCCCAATGACCACCCTAAAAACTTAAAATACCCCAAACTCGTAAATTAAGCTGCTTATAAAACAATGTTGGATCGCTGGGCTAACTACACGCATCCGTAAAATATTTTACTATTAAAATTCAAACCGTCCCCGCTTATGTAAAAGGACACGCGGTTTTGGATTGGTAAGTGGAACTTGCAGTTGCTTAGAAACCCAGGTGCGTTTGATGGTACTATATTGCGACATGATCTAGCGATCGAAAATCGGGAAAGAATGATGAATGATGAATTTGGCGGTCAATGTGGTTAGCACATTCTTTCCTCATAGAAATATTCACTTGGAAACATGGACACACCCTTGTAAGACTTTTTTCCTCGTCCTATGAGAAAAAAGTTGAAGAAAAAGGAAGCACAATATCAGGATCAAATACGTTAGATGAGTCAATATCTGACCTATCAAAATTCAAAAGAGAATCTCTATATTTATTGTAAATATTCTTAACAATAACTTTTTTATTTTTTTAATTAATAATATTTGAGGAATTCAAAAATTCAAATTATGCTACGAAGATGAAATTTTGAGTATGCCAAAATTGGGGAAATTCAAATTTAGAAATAAAATAAAAATTTCTGTTTGAAAGTTGAACATTAGATTTAATAAAATGTTAATTACAATTATACAACCTTATTTAATAGTAAATTCGATTTTTGTAAAATTATCAAAAATTTTAATTAAAGGACAAATCAATAAATAAAATTCAAGAAATTTAAAAACGCATATGGCGCTTAGAAAGAAAATTTTGTGTTTTACCAAAATATTTAAATATTTTACTAAACCTAAAACCAACTTAATTTTGAAATAAATATAGTTTAAATATTAAAATATATATAAATTTAATTAATTTCGTATTTGTGAAAACGTCAATGTTCAAATTTGGCTTATAAAACCAAATTCTAATAAAATTGGAAAAATTTAGAGTACTAGGTAAGTAGTAAACGCAATATAAATTCATAAAATATGAAACACATAAAAATTTGGAATCATTTTTCAAATTAATATAATTGTTCTAAAAATGTTATGTTAAATTCCGGAGCCTGCAAACTTGTAACATATTTAACTAGAATCCAACTTTTTGAGTATTTTTTTAATTTTAGTGAGAAGCCTTTTTGAATGCTTTTGCATTCCTTTATTTATCGCAATTGGTAATCACGAATTTTCATAGGTTATTAACTCGATTTAAAAATTGACATAAACAAGATTATTATTATTCTAAACTAGTATTTTAAAATTTGATACTTTTCAAATTAAATGACTAAAGCACTCAACTTTCAATGAATTAGAATTGAAATATAATCAAAATGGAAATTGATATTGATAATCCATGTGCATTTCGATTGAACCATTCATAAAATATACGCAGACGTATTATATTCCAACTAATCCATTCTAACAATAATAAAACTAAAAAAAAAAATAAAATCCGTCTAAACAATAAACATATTGTAATAAATATAGAATTCGTGACTTATCTTAAAATTGGACACTTTACACAACATATCAAAATATATGACTGCAATCAAATAACGAACAAATAATCGAATACAAACAATATGCTATTATGCTTTCAACATGGATAGCTGTTATGGTCTATGTTTAAATTCGCTATCAAATTTGTATCATATACAGTACACATTTATGTGTAGCAAAATTGTATGTATACAACAATAATATAGTTTATATTGTGATACTATAATATATACTGAATAACAACAAATCCATCATCTCACATGGGAAACCCGTATTTCTATATAGTTTTGTGCGATGAGGTGATTTTTTTTCGTAGAGAAATTCATTTTTAAGCTGATAAATCAAAATGTAAACAACAACCATATGGGAAATTTCGGAATATATTTATATACTCGCATAAATATATGATTTGTTAAATATGATTTTGATATAAGTTTTTATTTTGGCTTGGTTTTATATTGATAACAACTTGTGTGTAATTTAACTGTGATATTCTTTGAATTGATAAATTATTTTGTATAAATAAACTTGATGTACGGTTTAATTCCAAATTCGTGCGAATTAATTTTAAATTTCAATTTTTTTAAGCTGAATTTTAATATTTGTAGTTTTGATTTAAATTCATTGAAGTCATATTAAAATTTACTTGCCATGTCAAATTTGTATTAGATGTTTTAGTAAAAAATATTGATATTAAATTCTCAAAATCCTGGAGTTTTATTCAAAAATTAAAATTATTTTAAAATTTTGAAAATAATTTCGTTCCTATCGCTTATTATTTAACGATGCAATTGTTAACAAAGTTTATTTTATGTTAGGGTTTAGTCAAGGAAACTTTAAAGACTTCACTTCTTTCGTCCTTTCGCAGCTTGAGTATGCTATTTTCAAATGATCCTCGTTTTACTGTTGTTATTCTAACAGAACTAAACGCGTGCGGAAACAATTCTTGTTATTTGTTCTTATATAATGATTTAATATATTGTTTAACGATTATATCATTCTTTATTCGTGCTAAATAATTTTTTATTTCAATCTGTTATACATGTACATTTTTGAATTTTCAATTTATTTTGCTGTTATTTTTTGATTAACTCACCAAATGTATAACAATCATTGGATTTTGTATTAATTACAATGACGTATTTTGTCTGTTTAACGGTTATTTAATTTAATTTTCATGCTAAATATTTTTTTTGAATCTGTTATTAATCACAAATTCTAAAGCTAGGAATCTAATAGAATTTGATTATTTTCTTAATCATATAACTACATACTGTGGCCGGTTAATGTGGTTTTTAGTTAATGGTTTGAAGGTCATTTTTAGATTGGATATATCATTTAACTCTCGTATCGATGGAATTGCCAAAATAGTTTTTTTTGTTTGGGTTTATGGAAATAAATTGGTGTGTACGATACATTGTATTTTATGTCACTGTATACTTCTTTTGGGAATTCGCAACTTGAGTACGCTACTGTTAATCGATACCGTTTTACTATTGTCATCCTAACAGTATAGCTACTATCTTTACAACGCAATAGGTATAAATCTAAATGGCTATCTGCGTACCCGAACCAACATTGGCTTATATAGGCGTAAATGTACATGTGCTGCATTTGGTCGTAATATTTGTGGTAAAGTAGATGGTTTCGATCTGCTTTTATATTTTAATATTTGTGTTCCTTAACGCACTTCGCTACCTTGTGCTCATCTCAACATTCTGACTGGGAAGTGGGCACCTGCCCACTAGATTTTAGATTTTTAGCGAGTTCGATTTGAATTTATGTTCTTTTTTAAGATTTGGATAAACAAAATTTGACCCGATGCGTTTTCGATGCTAGAATTCTAATAAATAGAGCATTCTAATAAGTTTAAAGCTCGGATAATTCACATAACTCGTAAAAATAAAAATAAAACTACTGTTTAATGAGCAGGCTTAAATGTGGAGTTAACATAAACAGTTTGAAATTACATTGTAGTAGAAATGAAAAGTATTAAAATTGAAATATTCAAAATTGTAATTTTAATATTATTAATGTTTTCCAATATTTTCAGGATTATGCGTTTATTATTGTAAAATATAATTGTTTGAATTTCCCACTATCAGCCTTAATTCTTGTATATAAAATATAAATTTTACTAAGTGAATTCACTCACAATGATTTTCCAATAAATTCATCTAGACAAACAATTTTTTTTTTTGACCTAATCGTCTTGGCTATTACTCATATAAAATATCCAAGAATATGTTATATCCTCCTCCAGTTTTCACCAAACACCCAAACATAAAAGCGTCAAAATACATGTGTCATCTAATACTTTTGGTGAATGCGTATTTTATAGGAAAATAAAATATACAAGACAACCCTCCGAAATGTAAAATTTGTATTTTCTTAAGAAATGTAATAAAATCGAATATCATGATTCAATCTTTGCTTGGAATATGCGTGTATTCCCCATTCACCATGACCGCTCGTCTACCGCACGCATCTAATATTATTCAAAAACGATTTCTTTTACGCACATTTGGGAAAGGGTATAATAATAATGTTCTTTGAATATTTTATGAATCTTCAATAATTCAGTTGGGCCTCTCTATTGGTTTATATATATATAGTTTAGGAGCATTGAATACGCAACATATACACTTTTATATTTCGTTGAACGAACACTATACTTTATACAGTATTTTTAGATAATATAAGTTGTGGAACATTATGTAATTCGTTAAGAGCGCTTATTTGTATGGATATGTACTTTTTTACCTAAGCTGTAATAATGACTTGGTTTAGTAGTCTGAAAAAAACTGGCACCATCCAAGTATAGTCTCCTTAAATATAAAATAATGTATCAAAACTTTACTAATAATAATCATCATAACCATCATTGGGGGGATGTCACTAAAATTGGCAAAATATTGGATTTTAATAAACGATTTTCGATATATGTACACTCACATACATACGCAAAGAGTAGTAAAGTGTATAACGATATATACAATTGAGTTTATTGTCAATTTTATATCGTTTTGGTTACAAAATCGTTTTCACTGTATAAAACTATACGTACAATGACAAAAACAACTCGAATATTATGTAGTTCGCCGAAACATGAAAATTGATATCATTTATTTTCATTATGTTTTTGGGAAATGTTTTCTGTGTAACATAGAAATCTTCATTGTTTTGCTTATATTTTTTTTATGTTTTATTTTGCACAGTGGAATATTTCTTCTCCTGGTGTATATATGTACTACACATATTCTATAAATATCAATTTATTTTTTTATTTTTTTGACATTTTATCGAATAACAACGATTTTATTTGTTATTTAGATAAAAGAAAGTAAAAATAGAAATTACTTTTAGAAGACTATTATTGTGTAACATCTTTGAAATATTTTTATTGGATCAAATTCGAATGCAACATTTTTGCAGTTTGATAATTAAAATGTGATGTTGTGTTACGCTTGTGGTTTTCCCAAAACATTGATTTACAATTTGTATCAAGTTCGTTTGTATATACTATATATGTATATATGTACTGTGTGGCCGATTATCATCAAGTACCGGATGTTTTCAATTTAATAATATATAAGGTTGGACATAATTACATACACGTGTATGATAAAGGCGTTGATAAAGCAAATTCCAGTTCCAGACATTTTTAAATTGATATCGCAAAAATAATCGAATTATACATAAAATGGGATTCCCTGCTTTTTATTTACCGTCGTAATTTAAAAGGTTACAAGCAGTATTGTGACATAAAAAACATTTGCTTATCACTATGCGGCTCCAAATTTATGTTACTAAAATTACAATATGGTTACTTTTTACAGAATTGTACCAAACGAGTTGTATCATTGCCATAAGTCGAGATTGTGACCATTTTCATATTATTATAATAATATAATAATATAATAATATAATAATATAATAATATAATAATATAATAATATAATAATATAATAATATAATAATATAATAATATAATAATATAATAATATAATAATATAATAATATAATAATATAATAATATAATAATATAATAATATAATAATATAATAATATAATAATATAATAATATAATAATATAATAATATAATAATATAATAATATAATAATATAATAATATAATAATATAATAATATAATAATATAATAATATAATAATATAATAATATAATAATATAATAATATAATAATATAATAATATAATAATATAATAATATAATAATATAATAATATAATAATATAATAATATAATAATATAATAATATAATAATATAATAATATAATAATATAATAATATAATAATATAATAATATAATAATATAATAATATAATAATATAATAATATAATAATATAATAATATAATAATATAATAATATAATAATATAATAATATAATAATATAATAATATAATAATATAATAATATAATAATATAATAATATAATAATATAATAATATAATAATATAATAATATAATAATATAATAATATAATAATATAATAATATAATAATATAATAATATAATAATATAATAATATAATAATATAATAATATAATAATATAATAATATAATAATATAATAATATAATAATATAATAATATAATAATATAATAA
Source organism: Tipula confusa (assembly GCA_963556175.1). NCBI lineage: Eukaryota > Metazoa > Arthropoda > Insecta > Diptera > Tipulidae > Tipula > Tipula confusa. The sequence continues at coordinate 44,362,161 of OY744477.1, read as the reverse complement.
TATAATAATATAATAATATAATAATATAATAATATAATAATATAATAATATAATAATATAATAATATAATAATATAATAATATAATAATATAATAATATAATAATATAATAATATAATAATATAATAATATAATAATATAATAATATAATAATATAATAATATAATAATATAATAATATAATAATATAATAATATAATAATATAATAATATAATAATATAATAATATAATAATATAATAATATAATAATATAATAATATAATAATATAATAATATAATAATATAATAATATAATAATATAATAATATAATAATATAATAATATAATAATATAATAATATAATAATATAATAATATAATAATATAATAATATAATAATATAATAATATAATAATATAATAATATAATAATATAATAATATAATAATATAATAATATAATAATATAATAATATAATAATATAATAATATAATAATATAATAATATAATAATATAATAATATAATAATATAATAATATAATAATATAATAATATAATAATATAATAATATAATAATATAATAATATAATAATATAATAATATAATAATATAATAATATAATAATATAATAATATAATAATATAATAATATAATAATATAATAATATAATAATATAATAATATAATAATATAATAATATAATAATATAATAATATAATAATATAATAATATAATAATATAATAATATAATAATATAATAATATAATAATATAATAATATAATAATATAATAATATAATAATATAATAATATAATAATATAATAATATAATAATATAATAATATAATAATATAATAATATAATAATATAATAATATAATAATATAATAATATAATAATATAATAATATAATAATATAATAATATAATAATATAATAATATAATAATATAATAATATAATAATATAATAATATAATAATATAATAATATAATAATATAATAATATAATAATATAATAATATAATAATATAATAATATAATAATATAATAATATAATAATATAATAATATAATAATATAATAATATAATAATATAATAATATAATAATATAATAATATAATAATATAATAATATAATAATATAATAATATAATAATATAATAATATAATAATATAATAATATAATAATATAATAATATAATAATATAATAATATAATAATATAATAATATAATAATATAATAATATAATAATATAATAATATAATAATATAATAATATAATAATATAATAATATAATAATATAATAAGTGAAGGAACGTAATTAAAAGGTAGAACATTCAATAACTTTTTCTGAGGTATGCATGACAATAATTGTACTTTTTTGTAGTGTCGATAATTATACAAGAGTGTTAGTATTAGTACTTCTTCAGAAGGGCTTCTTAAATGTTTTTTCTTTAACAAAAACGATAAAACTTAAAACATTTTTTGCAATGAAACAACTAAACTATTATAAAATGCTGTAAGATTTACTCATGCCTAAAAATTGAAACACTGACTTATTGTAAGTTTTCCTTACGTATTTCAATAATTGTAACCTTCTTACTAGTACAGATATAATTTTTAAGTTAAGAAATTAGTCATAAGTCATAGAGTTTAAAAAATTCTGCCTTTAATCAAAGTTTGTTGCCAACGCTATAAAGTGTTCGTCAGGAAGCACTTTGGCAGTCCATGTTTGGCAGGTTTTAAGTGAGTGGAAAATTCAAAAAATTTACTAAAAAAAAAACAACCAGTAAACAAAATTATTCCGCCTCGTTCGGATTAAAGTGATTATCATACTCCTAAATAACATTATGTATATGCATTTTGAAAACATGTTATTTCGCTCAAATTACGAACACATTACAAAACCTTGAGTAAAATTAAAATTTGTAATAAACAAATCAATCATACCTATATATAAAATAGGAAACTTCTCAAAATAGTTAAACGTCAGCGTCATTCTATGTCGTCGCAATTAAGCCGACAAAGTCGAATGATGTTAATATATATGTCATGTCTTTAGTTTATATATGTATTATATTATGGAGGCCTAACATCATATACATAAATGAATTCAAGGCAATAACTAATTACAAATCATGACATAAAATATTGTCAGATAGATTTTGATATATACGCAGACTTCCGTAATATTTGTCCAACTTGTTTTTTTATTAACAAAATGATTGTGCGCAAATTGTTTAATGAAAATGCATTTTACTTATATAGCCATCGTATACCACATAAAATAACAAATTCGACCATATATAAATACAAAGTTCAATGTCAATGTTAAAAACATATATAATGTACTTAAACCGGCTAATTAACTGATTATAACCGAAAATTGAAATGACGTACGTACGAATAAAACGATTCGCGAAACCAAACTGTTTAAATAAAACAAAAAGGTGGTTTTCATTGATTTTACTCTCTATATATTTGCGTTAAACACCCAACAAATATTAGTTCATCTGCGTTACAAGTTTGTATGCAATACGTGTAAATATTACACAAAAATATATTGGCGACAATCGAACGCTAAATCTAAGTACACGGATATACGTTACATGTTCTGGGAATTACAATTGTTTGTGAATCCCAATACGATAAAATTGACATATACATAATATTTATACTATATAGATGAAGCGTACGCTCGCGCTATATATGACGTTCATTCATTCAAATCGGCGCGCATAAAAACTATATCCAGATGATAACGCTGATATATTTTTAGAAAATAAACAAAAATAAAATAAACAAATATAAATAATATTGATAGTGTAAAATGTAAGGTAAGTAAATAGTGTATACAGGTAAATATAGTCGTTGTATATTTATTATAAATGTAGGTATAGATTATACAGGTAACATCGATTTGTTTTTTTTTTTTTTCAAACTGACTGACAGACCTAATGTAAATAAGAATTAAAATTGATATCTACAGGTTCCTACAAAATATGACAGAGAAAATATGTAAAACTAGAAGAATATCCTTTCAAAAAATCTATTAAAAGTAAGAAATTAAAATCAAGCTTATTTAAAATTATTTAGTCTAACTCGAGATTGGTTTTACTCGTATGAGCACGATATTAGATTAACGATTAGTTAATTAAATGCTAAATATAAGATAAACTAAAATACATTTTTTGATGGGCCTCGCCATAAAAAACGACCAACAACGGATAAAGACTGATGTACTATTTAATCGAACAACACATTTGGCTTCAACACTCAAATATTTACTTAGAAACATGTAAACATTTACTTATACCCAAATCCACACATGTTTATTTCCATAGAACAGTTTTGGCTCGTTTAAAACTATATGAGTTGCAAAAACTATTATTTGTAGTATTCATCAAATATGAAGGTATATAATAATGGAAAATTTCAAAAAGTGGTAACTTATATTGGAAATAACATAAGTCACAACATTAGAATGCAGAATACTAATGGAATAGATTTGGTGAGAGCCTGGCTTTCAAGTTGTGAATCTAAAAAATAAACACTCAATGAAGAGTAGAATTGAAGAAAATCGAAAGCAACCGACAGCCAGCAAATTAGCACTTGGAATAAATATTCATCATAATAAAAACGAATAAGAGCCGTTTCAGACATTAAGGACATAAACATCTTGACCTGACCAAGATAAAATTAAAGCCCGATTTATGTACTTTCTTAAGCAATAGTTTGAAGTTTTCTCAAAAACACATTCTAATATATAATGATTCAGTATAATGTTCTGCCGAAGTAAGAAGATTATTATATTATATTATTATATTATTATATTATTATGTTATTATATTATTATATTATTATATTATTATATTATTATGTTATTATATTATTATATTATTATGTTATTATATTATTATATTATTATATTATTATATTATTATGTTATTATATTATTATATTATTATATTATTATATTATTATATTATTATATTATTATAGTATTATGTTATTATGTTATTATATTATTATATTATTATATTATTATATTATTATACTATTATATTATTATATTATTATATTATTATACTATTATACTATTATATTATTATATTATTATATTATTATATTATTATATTATTATATTATTATATTATTATATTATTATATTATTATATTATTATATTATTATATTATTATATTATTATATTATTATATTATTATATTATTATATTATTATATTATTATATTATTATATTATTATATTATTATATTATTATATTATTATATTATTATATTATTATATTATTATATTATTATATTATTATATTATTATATTATTATATTATTATATTATTATATTATTATATTATTATATTATTATATTATTATATTATTATATTATTATATTATTATATTATTATATTATTATATTATTATATTATTATATTATTATATTATTATATTATTATATTATTATATTATTATATTATTATATTATTATATTATTATATTATTATATTATTATATTATTATATTATTACATTATTATATTATTATATTATTATATTATTATATTATTATATTATTATATTATTATATTATTATATTATTATATTATTATATTATTATATTATTATATTATTATATTATTATATTATTATACTATTATACTATTATACTATTATATTATTATATTATTATATTATTATATTATTATATTATTATATTATTATATTATTATATTATTATATTATTATATTATTATATTATTATATTATTATATTATTATATTATTATATTATTATATTATTATATTATTATATTATTATATTATTATATTATTATATTATTATATTATTATATTATTATATTATTATATTATTATATTATTATATTATTATATTATTATATTATTATATTATTATATTATTATATTATTATATTATTATATTATTATATTATTATATTATTATATTATTATATTATTATATTATTATATTATTATATTATTATATTATTATATTATTATATTATTATATTATTATATTATTATATTATTATATTATTATATTATTATATTATTATATTATTATATTATTATATTATTATATTATTATATTATTATATTATTATATTATTATATTATTATATTATTATATTATTATATTATTATATTATTATATTATTATATTATTATATTATTATATTATTATATTATTATATTATTATATTATTATATTATTATATTATTATATTATTATATTATTATATTATTATATTATTATATTATTATATTATTATATTATTATATTATTATATTATTATATTATTATATTATTATATTATTATATTATTATATTATTATATTATTATATTATTATATTATTATATTATTATATTATTATATTATTATATTATTATATTATTATATTATTATATTATTATATTATTATATTATTATATTATTATATTATTATATTATTATATTATTATATTATTATATTATTATATTATTATATTATTATATTATTATATTATTATATTATTATATTATTATATTATTATATTATTATATTATTATATTATTATATTATTATATTATTATATTATTATATTATTATATTATTATATTATTATATTATTATATTATTATATTATTATATTATTATATTATTATATTATTATATTATTATATTATTATATTATTATATTATTATATTATTATATTATTATATTATTATATTATTATATTATTATATTATTATATTATTATATTATTATATTATTATATTATTATATTATTATATTATTATATTATTATATTATTATATTATTATATTATTATATTATTATATTATTATATTATTATATTATTATATTATTATATTATTATATTATTATATTATTATATTATTATATTATTATATTATTATATTATTATATTATTATATTATTATATTATTATATTATTATATTATTATATTATTATATTATTATATTATTATATTATTATATTATTATATTATTATATTATTATATTATTATATTATTATATTATTATATTATTATATTATTATATTATTATATTATTATATTATTATATTATTATATTATTATATTATTATATTATTATATTATTATATTATTATATTATTATATTATTATATTATTATATTATTATATTATTATATTATTATATTATTATATTATTATATTATTATATTATTATATTATTATATTATTATATTATTATATTATTATATTATTATATTATTATATTATTATATTATTATATTATTATATTATTATATTATTATATTATTATATTATTATATTATTATATTATTATATTATTATATTATTATATTATTATATTATTATATTATTATATTATTATATTATTATATTATTATATTATTATATTATTATATTATTATATTATTATATTATTATATTATTATATTATTATATTATTATATTATTATATTATTATATTATTATATTATTATATTATTATATTATTATATTATTATATTATTATATTATTATATTATTATATTATTATATTATTATATTATTATATTATTATATTATTATATTATTATATTATTATCTATTGATTGCTTAGTTGTCAGTAACCGGGTCGAATCTATCATTTTTAACATCCCTATCCACTTTTTCGATTTTGTTAAATGTAACTCAGGTGTACGGTGGTGCTCGGCATTCTGGGAGTTATTGGTTAATTCTTGGCCGTATACGCTTATCAATCAATCAATACTGTTTGTATGGTCGGCTTCAAAGCAATTTTCTCGGAACATTTTCCGAAATAAATATAAAACTAAAGGTCATAATTGCGCAAAACTTGGTGTTCAAACCAACTTCTTAAATAAGAACCTAAATGAGGTTCAACATGATGGAATATCGCAATATCTAATCCATTTATGGTCAATCTCACAATACTGTAATGTTATTTGATTGCCTAAAAAATGGACAATTGGTTCAATTTCAAGAAAACAATATATAGAAAGTGCTTTGCGACGACCATTGGCCGCGTGCAAATTCCGAATCGTTATTTATTCAAAATTTCAAAATGGGAAAAGCGATCTATAAATGATTTTGATGCAAAACTATTGGAACAATAATTGCGATTTCACCTATAAATATATTGAATGTTACCATCTTCGATTAATTCTTCGCTATGTTAGAGGTACTAGATCTACGTTATTTGAAGTATAGTGAGCGGGAGAACTATGTGTTTACTCGCGAGCATATGTTACCTAAATCTTTGAGATCTTTAAAATTTTTAATTTGTTTTTTAATTTTTCGTTTGCGGTGGAAACGTAGTTGCTCGGTTTATTGGAAAGATAACTGTGACCTTCGTCAAGTTTTGCCAGTAATATGACATGGAAATTGAAGTTAAATTATAAAAGCTACAATTAAAATAAACACGGTTATGTCGGCATTTCCTTCCATTTTTAAAAAGGAATATAAAATCTTTTAGTCATCCTGAATTTAGTAAATGGTTATTAAATATTCGCAATGGTAACCAAGTATTTGCCGATTTAAATAAAAAAAACACAAGAATCGTGTTAAGGGCCAAATAAATATTTATTTATTTATTAATTCCAAGAATTACTTAGTATAATTGATTGGCTGATAGAAAGAAAATCAAGTTTGAGTGACAAGATTTACACTCTAATGGCCACATTACAGTTCAACAACTAGAATAATGCGCAAATGCATCTTGAAAGTTTTAATTTTATTTTAATCCACAAACACAGCCTTTTTATTTATGTAGCAACCTGTATAATATATATATTATATATTATTTTTAATTAGACGACAATAATATTAGTTTTATCGCAACTAACCCCTAATCAGATATTGTTATCGTGTTAGTGGTTTATTTTTATTTCTAATTCCAAATTTAAACCGGATATAGCCAGTTATATAAAAAAAACTATACTAATATTAGATGTTGGTCTCGGAGTTGACGCGACACAATACTTTATTTACTCTCTTATAACGAAAATATATGTAGAACGCATCGTCATCATTATCTAAACTAACAAATAAATAATATTTTTGAGACATATAGCGAATTAACATGTACTATGTCGTTCGCGCATATTATCACCACTACAAATTTTATGAATGAAAAACGCGCATCGCAGCAAAGGTTTAAAGTACAAACTCCAATTTATCAAAAAAATTGTTAACCACATATACCAATTTATTAGGTAAATATACCAAATTTTGTCGTTTCATTATCACATTTTCGCTAAACAATTTAAAATTAAAAACCTAAACCAAAAAATCTATCTAATAGCAAATTAATTGTGTGATATATGTATATATATAATATATATATAGAGCCAAACCTATCAAAACTAGATTAAATTAACTTAACTATATATACCGCGTAACATATTTACAAGCTTATCACACCTTTATCTTTATTTCGCATCTTGATTGCGCTCGCATGATTCACGATCAGCTATTTTTTGTATGAATTACGTATGATTTTTAGTCTGTATATAATCTGTAATTTCATTATTACGCGTATGTACATGATATGGAGTTATGACCAGAATACGATGCGGAGTAAAAAATTTCCATCGCTATATATATATGCATATATAAGACGAGTACAAATTTTTTTGCACAGTAATATTTGCTGATCATGGTACAATGATAATGAACCGGAACAAATGGACAAATTTCATTGCCAGATATTGCGAAATTGATATATATATATATATATATATATATATATATATATATATATATATATATATATATATATATATATATATATATATATATATATATATATATCACTGGATTTAAGTCGTGTTTGTCTTATCTTTTTACTGGAATGGAATTTACACAATTTAATGATTGTAACGGCGCGGTGGCACGACGCCGACTTAATCGTATGTCAAATAAAATGTTAATATATGATGAATTAACATAAATTTTCGTACGTGAATCGACTAATTAAAGTTAAAGTGCTTATAAGTAGGTGATATGGCATTAATTTAATAATGTGTGATTTTCAAATAATTGTAAGCCGTATAGAACCCGTTTAATTCCTTAAAATGTTGAAAGGTCAAAAAAAATTTATATACGAAATTTTGAAGATATTAAAAAGTTCAACTATATATTTTGTAAAATTAAAACGTGTTATAATCGTTTAAAAATCTTTCAATATTTTTTTTTGTTGTAAAGCTGACCTATTTGACCGTTCCGTTTGGCTTGGTTAATAGGTTTATAATTTGTATGAGCCAACTCGGTTGCGGTTTCTAAATATATAAATACTTAAAATATAGTTGTGTGACCATTAAACTTATTTTTCAGAACTAGCTAAAATTTGTAAAATTTTGTAAAATTAAGAATACTGAACTTTCTAAAATAAAAAAAAAAATTCAATAGTTTTTAAAAAAATGTTTTGTCTAACTTATACCAAAATTTGTCATATATATTGGAAATAAATTAGAGATCAGATAACCCTTTTTTTTGGTCGGTCTTAAATTTTATAATATTGTACAAGCTTACCAAAATTTTCAACCATTTTATTTTGTCTGAAATGATCATACTTTGAAAATATTACTAATGATTTTGTCACGAGACCTAGAAATTCCAAGTATTTTACTCGGAATCAGAGCAGCAGTAAAAGATCTAAAATTCTAACTAGCTGAACCTATCTACTAGATCAATTTTATCAATTTTAAAGTTTTAATTATATTAAGTTGTTGGTTTACGAAGTTTTAAGTTTTTGGTTACTTGCTGATGATCCAGTCTTGATAACTATTTAAAATGGAACTTATGACTTTAAAATTTGAGAAAATTAGATAAGATTAAAGTTTTTATAAAATTAAAAAAATGGCATAAATCATTTTTAGATTGATTTAGTCAGGTTTAGACTAAAACTAGATAGAGGTTGTTAGTTTTGAAAAAATATTCTTTTTGCTCAAATTTTTTCCTGAATTTTATTCAGTCAATATTTAAAAGTTACCTGAAAGCTTTAAAAACTGATTGTTTGAAGCTTTATACTGTTTGTTTAATGCTAATGATAGTTTAGTTTTTGAAGACTTTTAGTGGTTGAATATACAAATAACTGAATTTTTTTAAAATTATTTAAGCTCTTTTGGAACTTTTTGTACTTTTTTTGGTTAAGATTTTTTTATAAAATTTTAAAATTGAAGATATTTTTTTAATGTTGATAACTTGGGGTTAACCGTATTTCGTTTAAAACAGTTTCATTAGACTTTTAACTTGAACAAGACAAAGAAAGTTTCGATTAAATTTAAAAATGTTGACAAGCTTTTTAAAATTCTTTTAACTTAAAAATGTACACTCAAATTTTCAAATATTTCAAAGAAAATATTCAAAGCTTTAAATGTTTCAAAAAATTTAATAGAAACGATTCTCGAAAAAAATCAAAAAGCTTTACGTTTAATAAATATACAGCTTTTGAGACTAAATCAAGCATTGGTAAGGGCAGGCTATGCAAATTACTCGACAACGATGGTTTTGAACCAGGACACCGCTATATTAAAGTCTCATCATAGATCAAACTGATGCATATTTTTATGCCTGGTTTAGAAATTGATTCTATAATTATGAGAACATAACTTTAAAGCATAGGCAAATTATTACCTAGAAAAAACAAGAGTTGGAATTTAAGCTTAAGCCTTCTTGATCTGACAAAATCAAAGGATAGTGACGTTCCTCTAGCGACACACACCATCGGAAAATCGAGGACTACTGCTCTCTTTTCATTCCGGCTTGCTCGGCTGGTTAATTTTCTGACGGAGTACTACAAATGAGTTTCGAGGGCTTAAGTCTTCTTAGCCACTCGAAGTCTTTAGAAGACGGAAAACTATCCCCCGTAATCAGGGGAAACTTCTGTGAGAATAGGAAGTAACAACTACATGGATAATGGTTCAGAGGTAAATATCACTGACATTACATCAAGATTTACCCATGTTAAGATGTGTGGAGCAGCAAAAATGCAGTATAAAAGACTGCTTACCCAAGGAGGATATACCGAAAGGGAAACAAAAGTTTTAGCTCAAAGACCACTGAAAGTACTTGTTCAGGGACCCAGGTCATTAGAATCATGTCATTGAAATATCCAGAGAGAGTCCTGACTGGTTGATCAGCTAAATGCCGTCCAGGAATAGATTCTGGAGATGGTGCTTAAGCAAGAAGAGAAAGTATTGAAGCCTAAGTTTCTTGATCGCTAAAAGTGAAAGCTCTTTTGATGTTAAAGAAATCATCTTTTGCGCCTTTGTTGTCATTGAACGTGCCTTGATAACACCTCGTATGAGTCTATAGAGGGGGCAGCATGCGAAAAGGGAATTGACTTCCCACAGTCAAGTGGATTGGATAGAATTAATAGAATTCTCAATTAGGTAGTAAATCAGTAATCATCAAGGCTGCAAAGGGATGTCCCAAGTGAGGGTATAGTCTCCATTACTATGGTCACTATGACTTGTCTGTAATAGGTAGAGGGAAATTTGACAATATCATTTCTGAACTTATGCAGAATGCACTTGGGCTGATATAGCAATGGTGTATTCAATGGTGCAATTGTTATTGTACCTTTTACCAAGAGGCACTAAGCTTGGGCCTACAGCTTTCTCGTTAAATGGTGTTACTGTTAATTTTTCCAGTGAGGTTAAATATCTAGGAGCCGTTCTGGATCAAAAACTAAACTGGAAACGACACATACTCAAGGTTCAGAGTAGAGCCACTAAGGCCATAGTGCCTGTCAGACGCTCTATGGACGAGCCTAGGGTTTACAACCAAAAATGATCTATTTGCCATTTCTGAAAATCATTAGACACATGGTCACATACGCATCAAGATGGTCTAAAACTGATGAAAAGGCAACGCAAACATTACTATGTAAGGTTCAACGCTTGGTTGCCTTGGTATTACGGGAGCAATGAGAACAAGGAGATGCTCCTAGGACTAGTTCCATTGCGGAAGAAAATTTTCAACCAGACAATATGGTTGGTCACTTAAAAATCCTTCGAGAGTTTCAGGTAAACTATTTCATTAGGTTGCATTTCGACAGTATACCAGCCAATCTGAAAGAGGGTCCATGGTATGGTACACAAACGGGTCAAAAACAGAAGACGGTACAGGAGTAGGAATATTCGGAAGTAGTAATGTCCTTTCTAAGTTCTTAAGATCCAATGGTACTATTTTCCAAGGAGAAATTCACGCCATAGAACTTTGTGCCAGAATAGGAATAGAAAGGGGCCTAAATAGCACTAAGGTATTTATTGTATCGGAAAGACAAGCGGCTTTAAAGGCTCTTATGTCCCTCACCATTGAATCAAAACTGGTATGGGATTGACAGATAAAAAACTGGCAACCACAAATAAGGTAACATTTGTGTGGGTGCCAGGACATACTGGAATCGAGATAAACGAGGCTGCAGATGACCTTGCCTGGGCGGGTACTGTTTCTTTATTTATTGGGCAGAGTCCTTTTGCGGTGTCACTAAGGCACACTTTAGAACAGCGACGAAACGCTGAAAGGACATTTCTTTTTCAAAAAGAGGACCTTTTTTGGCGCAGAATTCCAGGACTACGACAGGCGAAGCGATTCATTTCACCTTCGTCAAACCGAGTTATAGAACTCCTCGTACTTGGGAAATCTAAGTTGAGGCTAATATCTGGCTTCCTCACAGGCAATGTTCCTCTAAGATATCATCTTAAGAATATGGGTCTATGTATGCTTGTCGCTTCTGTAATATGGAAGTGGAATCAGCGGAAAATGTCCTGTGCCAATGCGCAGCGATTTTCCACCAACCACTGCAACATTTAGATAGGAGAATAATGAACCCAGACCAAATGATTTATGTACCGTCAAGAGATATTGTCAAGTCATACACAAGAGATACATCCTGGTATTTGAAACGATATACCAACTGTGAGAAAAATCAAACTATGGTCATTTTCTAGAATATCAATCATAAAATTCGGTACTCCGTTTAATGTGGAAGTGTACTATATACAAAATATCTGCTTGAAGTAAGAATTAAGGAAACTTAATAGATATTACGCATCAATATAGCATTGGTTTTCGGCAGGACATATACTGTTGTACCTTTTTATAAAAATAAAAATGTATTACAAATTTTCGTTAACTGCTTTAAAAATTATAACTAATTTGGAGGTCAGTGGCTTCGGCGAAGAACCACATTTTTAAGTATTTGGTTTTGACGTATATTATGGATGCTACTTATTCCATATTATAATTTAGTACTAATTGAAATTGAAAGGTAAAATCTTTATAATAACTTAGAATAAATACTCAAATACTACATTGAATATTTACCAAAACTGCAGGCGACCAACCGCGATTAACCGCGATTAACTTTTAAAACAGGGATATTTTTACTCATAAAACGTACATCGATAGAAAATACGCATTAACTTCGGCCATGAATAATTTATATATTCATAGTCGAATAGCATTTTACAAATTTATCAAGGAATTGAAAAATTTTAACGCGTATTTACTAATAAAATATTTGAAAATCGATTTTTAATCGTAATCGACTTAATAAAATATTAATTTTTTAATTATTAATTACATATAACGCAAATAAAAATTTTAGTATAATAATAACACAAATAATTTGATTTTTATGTTTTAAATTATATAAATCATTAATTTATTTGGCTTCAAATATATTGTTTGCATGCATAACTAACTACTGAATATTTGTGTGTGTGTGTGTAATCGGAAAAATATTATTATTATTGTAGAGTACATATTATTATAAACTAATTTTATAACAAACGAGAAACAACAACAAAATAATTAAAATTATTAACCGCATTAGGTAAGCGCCACTTTGACGGGGTAATATTATAATTAGATTCATGGAAAATGAAATAAAAATAAAAATTTTCTACCTGTTCATTTTTTTTTGTGTTGTTTTGTTTTGAATATAAAATTTTCCTTACAGTTTTTTTTTTCTAGTCGCGTGTCATGGTTTTTTTTTCACAAATTTTCGCGGTGTAGAGTATATGAAAGCGAGGCGAATTTTTTTCTATTTTCGTTTGTATTTTTTTTTTTTGGTATATAAGAAAAGTTCTCCACTCATACATACACAAACGCGCCTTTTCTACTACCACCACATCAAAACTAAGCTTTTTCGTGCTTTAAATTACTATACACAAATTTTTATTTTATTGTATACGGTTGAAGTTCGTTTGTTAGAAGGTTATGTGAAAAATTTGTTAAATGACATCATACTATATGTGAAGGGGATGTTTGATTGAAAGGGTTGAAACTTAATGTACATGACACGATTCACGTGCCTTTTAATTACATTTTTTAATTTTTTTGCTTTAATAGTTGTTGAACTAAATGTGTATTTCGAAATAGTATAATTGTAAAAATAAAAATAGTGATCTACCTCTTAATTATCATTAGTTCTACACTATATTATTACTATACGTAGGAGAGTATTACGTAAAAAAAAAACGGAAATGTTATGGATGTTAGAATTAATTTATTTTTTTGTGGGAATTTTATCGTATTTAGATAAAATTTTACATGTGTATGTCGGACAAAGTTCAAATCGGACATAAATTATTTAATGAAATAAGGTCGGTCATAAATGTGTTGCAGACAGTTTTCAATGATTAAATTCAAGGTATATACATTTTTTCGACTGAATCGAATTGTGTGAAATCATTCAAATTCTCAGGAAAATGCATAACAGCGCAAAACAATAACAATAACAATAAGCATGATGATGTATTGTTGTGGTTCGATGAATTCATGGTCATAATATATTCAAGTATAACGGATCTTAATATTTATGTAATGTCATTGCGCGAATATACGTATTTGTCTGAAATACTGCTTTGAATATTAAAAGACGAACAGAACTTAATTCACTGGAACTTACTGATGTAGGCACTTACTTTGTAAAGACAGACAGTTTTAATTTTTAATTTTTTATTTTGAAAGCAATTTACTTTGCTAAGGATATAGATCCACTTTAACGATAGAAGTCTAGTAATGAAAAATTTATTTTGCATCCCTACTTTATTGGGTTTTAAAAGTAAAACTTTTTAGTGGTGAAATTAACATGAGACGATTTGGTTTCATTTAGATAGTTTTTCCATCTGTTTGTCTAGTTACTCGCAGTATGTTAGTGGCTCTTTGCTAGTTGCTTCTTCTACATTGATACCAATTGAAAAGATTACATTGTCATCAAATATCTTGTTTATATGATATACAGAATTGGCCCCAACGCATTATCAGGAACTTCCTTATATTTACGTCAGATAAGAGAAATTATCTTTATATTTTAGCCGAAAATGTCGGTCAGATAAGTACTATGCAGTTTATATTCTAGATCATTCAAGTCTTCTGTGCCAAACTTTAACAAAAGCATGTGCTACATCCAAGAAGATATCTAAACATATTTTTTCAGCACATCAATTATGTCTGCGATTCGGTCGACCTGTTTTTTAGTTGAAAGTTTTAAGGAATAACACCTCTTCGTTCTATAAATAGTAGGAATTTTTCGAATAATTTTGAAAAAGTTGGAAGTTGAGAAATCAGCCTATACGCTAGTATTTGTGAGTCCTGAATTCGGATAGTAATGGCATAAAATAGGACGTTAAATTAATCGCGCAAAAGTTCGGAGCACTTTGGCCGAAAAGATTGCATGGATTAAAAAAAAAAGATAAAGAATTTAAAAATTCTAGAAGCTAGAAGGAATTCTAAATATATAAAGAATAGTTCTTATATATGTTACTTAAACTATAGTTTAAGTTCAGTAACCTTGGTAAAATGGCATTTGAAGAGTTGAAAATTTGTATACAATACTTCGATTGCTACGGGATTGCGATGATACTGCGATCATTGTTATTTATTTTTAGTATTTCCTTAGGAAATCATTTGTTGCTAACCTGCAAATATAGACCAAGCACATGTAGCTTATATGGACTCGTCAGTTATCTAAACCACATATGTTGGCCTTACCATGCCAATCATAACAAAATTACCACCAATATTAAGATAAATCAAGTCGCATACAACTCAGTCTGACCATTTAATAAAATTAAATGCTAAAGTATAAGATTACTGCATGCCACCAACGACTAGCGAAGGAAAACGAAACTTTCCAATTAGAAATCTTAATGGCATGTTTCGTGATCAACGCGTGCGTTGTTTCCGAAATTCGGCATTTGAACAGTTTGTAACTGAAATAACTTAGACCTTAGGCACAAACTGATCCTCAAAGTTCATCAAAAATTTAGCCTAATAAAATTGATTTAGCAATTACGTTAAAATTTCCCGAACAGTATCTCCTTCAAAGATAATCATTTGCTTTCAATCGGCTAATATAGAAGTATTACGTGTAGTTTTTGTATAGAACCATTAATTGCCTACAGCGAGTATATGTTGGCCTAAGCTTACCCAATCGTAACAAAATCAATATTAAAAAATGCAAGTCAGTTCAAGCCGACCGCATCAAAATTGCTTAATACTATGCCAAAAACGTTTGGCTAAAGGAAATCGCCGTTGAAGGTGGAACCGCAATGGTTTAATTTATTGAAACATTTAAAGGTTTGATGAATACTGGATCTGTCTTTAAAAGGATAAATTTCTGATTGGCTATGATAATTGTCGATTCGACATTATTGGTCTTCGTCCTTAGAAGACAAAATTTAAAGGCACTCGGAATTTATAGCAATCTACCTTTGGAAATAAAGCCCAACTCTAGGCATTCCGAAATGACAATAGTATTGTCTAAGGACAATACCACCGCAACAACCGGATTAATATTATTAACCTTGTGTCACAAATGCAATTTAATAGCTCTGTACCTAGTGGTACTATATGGAACTTCAAAAGTCATTGTATGCCACAACGGAACTACTGTTCACTTAAGTCAATTCCAAAAAAATCTGTAACCGGAATAATACTAACAACACATTTGTTGGTTCATTTAATCTTTAATTTGTATTATTGAATTTCACGAATCGGAATCATATGAAAGTGAGCCACTTTCAAATGTAGATTCCAAATTACATAACTTCACCGTTCCAATACTATCGGACGACCAAAAGCCAAGGGCAAAATCAAAAGGCGATGTGTGTGTTGATTAATGTGAAAAAGCTCAATTCTTTGTCTGTGGTACAGAACAGTAGATATTAATGAATAAATTGTCTGTTACCGAGGAATTGGCGCAGTGGTTAATGCGCAGTATTTGGGTAGGGTACCGGGTTTAAATCCCAACAGGGAGGATTGAAAAAGGGATTTTTCATCAATAGATTTCGATCGGTGATGACGATGACGATCGTCCATATCAGTACAGGCTGGCTAGAGCAATGTAATGTGCAGATGGATTTAAAGCGAACCTGTATTCGTGCGTCCTCCATTCGGCTGGTACCGGCGTAAGGTAGGGTGTTAAAAAGTAACCGTAGAAGAGTTGGGAGAGCTTCGGCCCCATAAAATATTGCAGTTGAACCCTTTTTTTGATACGAAAAAAAATGTCGTTTCCGTGAACATGTTGGTGACCGCGGATGAACATAAAGTTCCATTCGGACCTTCAGGTGCTACTTCAGGTTGATCTATGATATTTCCATATTGCTGGTAAAACAGAATAAAAAACTCACTCTAATGTCAATAAACAATCTGAAATTTCGCAACTCCGTGAATACTCTAACGACAACAGAGTTCAGTCGATAAGGCATACTCAAAATATGTCCTGTTCTGAGAAACACGCAGTTCTTGAAACTATATATACACCTATAGCTATACTTGCTTCAACTCATTTAAACCTCAAGGAGCTGTAGTTAATTCGACAACAGTTGCTAGTCTCTTATCATCCCGGGACACCACTTTTACGACATCACTCACGTGTACCGTGTGCTCATCGCATGATCTGACAATCCTTAATTTTTATGATTACAAACATAACGACCTTAGAAGAGAGGAACAAATTTTTAATAGAATCAGAAAAATTATAATGGCACTACACGAAAACTCCCATTTTTTAATTGTAAGCAGGCCTACAATGATCAAAATTGTTTTGCAAAATATTTGCGACTAGCGAAAGCAGTAGTCCGAAATAATGGCATCAAGTTCGCGATCAAGAACATTCTATTTTTTATCGTTTAAATATTTGCTAAGATATAGTTGGCCCTTTGATCAACTCCAAATAATAGACGACTGGATGTTGATTCAGCAGATCTACCGCACTTTATTCCAGTGCAAATATGTTGTACTATGCGCGTTGTGTGAAACTGGTAAATATTTAAAAAACCCGCAATAATCCAAAATTTCAAAATTTGTTTTGTGGATAAACGTTTATATTCATGTATCGTAGATTCCAAACAGACATTCATCAAAAGTCAAACTAAACTTTTGACCATTCAAATTCAGATCGAAAATTGTGTTTACTCCCCAATTTCGAATGATTTTGCTGCATTCAACAACCATTTTTCTAAAAGCGTTTGCTGATTTTGGTAAAATTTTGCTATGCATTGCCTTTGGCGATTAAAAATTTACGTAGTTCGGCACTAAAAATATGGAACGGAAATTCAACATTTGCAGTCATTTGAGAAATTACCATTTCCATTGAATAATTAGTAGGAAAAACTTATTTTTTTCAAATTTGGAGCTAACATTTCTGATGAAACAGTTGAATTAATTTTCAGTATATTTACGTCATGTGTGGTTCTTTAATGTGAGTGTAGCGTACTGGAGATTCCCCTAGGTTTTAACATTTTGAAAAAATTCTTTACATTTTGCATAATAAACACATTTTTTTAAAAAAATTTTTCGGAATGAAGTTTCATGTAACTTAAATTTTATTTATGAGGTACTAGATTTTATTCGTTGCGTAAGTGTTAGAAAGGGTAACAAAATCAAAGGAAAAAAAGGCCTTAAAAATACTTCAAATGAAAAATGTAATGTTCAAAGTAACTTTTTCAGTTAAAAATGAAAATGAATTCTTCAGTTAGCTTAATTCTTCAGTTATCCCTCAAAAAGGGTATTTCCCTCAAAAAGCCACATTTTTTAAAAGAATACTTTTAGAATAATGACTTCTTATTGGTAATTATATTTTCACGAACAGCGGAAATATATAAGCTATTTTGGAATTTAAATTAATTCGAGTGCATGTAGTATTATTGGTAAAACAAAAGATTAAAGATATTATTTAATAAATATTGCTAATGTTAGTGATAATTTTTAATATATTTATAATTATTTTTTTGTTTAAATATTTATATATACTTAACGTTATTTTTCACAAACAATAACAAAAATAACAGATTCGCTTTGAACAAAAATTAAGAACACCAGCGATGCAGAACAAAATAATTAGGTTAATTTAAAATCCATAAAGCCATTATTATGAGTACGCTCCTGAATAATAGCTTTTAACTATATATATATATATATATATATATATATATATATATATATATATATATATATATATATATATATATATAATATATATTATTATATATATATATATATATATATATATATATATATATATATATATATATATAATAAATATATATATAATATATATATTATTATATATATATATATATATATATATATATATATATATATATATATATATATATATATATAGAGTCACTCACAAAAATTTGCGTACACCCAAAAAATTGCACGAATTTCAAACTTAGATTAAGAAATATTTAAGGAGTTCACTATCATTCGTTTACTTAAGTTTAAATAATTTAAAAAATGTGTTTAATTTTTAAAAAAATATTTAATTCATAAAATAATTAAGGTTTTCCTACAATCAAATGTCACAAAAATTTGCGTACATTCTATAGTGTACCGAATTGTTAAGCTAATAAAAGCCAATCCAGTCAAAAGTGCTCCAAAAATAGCTGGCGAATTTGAAGCATCGCCCGGAATTGCTATTCATCCAGAAAATGTGCACCGTATCTTTCGGAGAGCAGGTTATAATGGACGAACTATGCGCAAAAAACATTTTATTTCTGAAATAAATCTTAAAAAAAGGATAGAGTTTGCAAAATTATACAAGAACAAAGATATTGGGTTTTGGCAAAATGTTTTATTTATGGATGAAAGCAAATTTAACATTTTTGGTTCAGATGGACAACGAAAAGTATGGAGGAAGCCTAACACGGCATTTAATAAGAAACATTTAAAAGAAACAGTTAAACATGGTCAGTTAAACATGGGGTGGGTCAGTCATGGTTTGGGGCTGCATGGCTGCAAATGGTGTTGGAAATTTATTGTGTATAGATCAAAACATGACGGCTGCGATGTATTTAGATATTTTGAAACAAAATATCCAATCCAGCGTCGAAAAATTGGGTTTTAATTCAACATGGTATTTTCAACAGAACAATGACCCAAAGCATACGGCGAAAAAAGTAAAGAAATGGTTGCTCTTTAATGTTCCTAAACAACTCAATCCACCACCTCAACCACCAGACCTAAACCCAACAGAGCATTTATGGGAGCAACTAAAAACTAGCTGAAACTAATCTTAAAACAGGAATGGAGCAAAATAGATTTTGCGAAGACCACGAAATTGGTAAATTCTATGCCTTCGAAGATACTAATTTTTATTTACAATTATACGTTTTTGTTTTTAATTATTAAATGTACGCAAATTTTTGTTATATTGGATGGTAGGAAAACCTTAATTATTTTATGAATTAAATATTTTTTCAAAAATTAAACACATTTTTTTTAATTATTTAAACTTAAGTAAACGAATGATAGAACTAAGTCTGAAATTCGTACAATGTTTCGGGTGTACGCAAATTTTTATATATATATATATATATATAAATATATATATATATATATATATATATATATATATATATATATATATATATAGATATGTATATATATATATATATATATATATATATATATATATATATATATATATATATATATATATAAATATATAAATATAGTCATTATATAAACATTATATGTACTTATATTATGAAGATTAGATTATTCGGATATACAAAATAAAAAGCCTTCAGCTTTTGCATTGCGCATAACCTACTGACAAATTGCGAACACAACAAAATAATTAAGAACAATATTTAATTTATCGTATAAACAATTCAACTTGGCCGATATTTTATTTTATCTCTCTTGTATGTTTTCTTTAGTTGTTGACACAATGACAACAAATGGTGTTGTACGTTTGATGATATACTAATTAAACTGAAAACCTTATAGTTTTAAATTTATATATATATATATATATATATATATATATATATATATATATATATATATATATATATATATATAAATTAGGCGCCAATGTAGGATTCACATGATTATTTACTAGTTTATAGTTTTATTTGAAATTATCATACGAAGAGTTTTCTTTTTACATTGGCGAATATCAACATTTACGTTTCGTGCCAACAAACCACTCATTTAACAACGAACACAACTTTTATATACCTTTTTCATGCTTCTAGTAGTTTATATTTTTATTTTAGTTCAGTTCAATGCTTAAATGGCGTCAATAGTTTTTTTACATTAATATTTCGAAAAAACGTATTATATATATATATATATATATATATATATATATATATATATATATATATATATATATATATATATATATATATATATATATATATATATATATAAATTGGTATATATAGGGGACATATGAATATAATTGTAGCAATATGTATTAATAAATCTAATTGTTATATAGTTTGTCTATATCAAAGGGTCTAAAAATATATAATAGAAAATGCTGGTCATCTTTTTTCCAAATTTTTCGGTTCTATTGAGTTAGTGTAATCGCGCGCACATTGACATACAATTATTGAAAATCACTGTAGTGATTTCCAAATTTTTAATTTTCGGGGTATTTTGAAATGTAATTTATGGTTTAATTACACGTTCTGTGTAAAATGGCAAATAATTTATGTGGTAGGATAGTTAACTTTATTTGGCAGTTAAATTTTTGGGGTTTGTTAATACATAGCATTTTTTTTTCATTTTCACACGATCAACGTATTCTACTTAAGGGTTTTTTGGTCGATAATTTTTATGGGTTAGTAAACTCTAAAGTTATGATATTTTTAACAATTTTCCCAGGTTGTACTATTTATGACTTTAACCATAGATTAAGATATAAAAAGATGTTGCTTTTTTTAAAAATCCGATCTGCTTCAAATTTAGAGAAACTTTTACAGTTTATACTGGCGATTCCACACTCCAATGCAATGAGTGAAAAAATATGGTGAACGGATAGAAATCGGTTGACGTTGGAAAAACTCAAAGCAGAAATCTTTATAAAACAATATTTTACAAATAAAAACAAAGTTTTATTTTATTTTATATTTTACAATTATGAAATTTTTTCGATGAGTTTTTAAAATGTTTGTGCCAAGTATACGAGATGCGAGAGCTGCAGAGACACCTGAGCAACATGAACAGAGACTAAGAAGTCTAAGAGAACCAAGAGCTTGCAGAAACACCTAAACAACACATCAAGCACGAATAGCACAGGTCAGACAGAATCTCTCACAATTGCGAGAGCGTATGCAATCTGATATGGAAACATTCGAAGCAGCAATCAACACCTTTTGCCATCAGATATGTGAAGTATGCACCAAAAGATGCTATCCAAATCAAATAGTATCCTGTAATCCAAGTGCACAAGCTATGGAATATTTGCCTGATGCAGTGAGACAATCACCATTACGAGTATGTCACATATGCTTGACTCATATAACCAGCAAGAAATCGCCGTGGCTATCGAAGGCATACCATACTGGAATAACTTAAATACCAGCAATATTCCTGATGCGATCCTTCAGTTGAATCAAGCCGAACAACGACTACTGGCCAGAGTAATTGCATATGTGAAGATCATTCATCTACCAGGTCGCTTTGGACAGCACGGATTTCGTGGACAGGTAGTGCTTTTTGCTCAGGACTTCTTCGAAGTCACCGAGAAGCTTCCAAACATGCTACCGAGATCAACAAGCAATTCACACATGATGGTAGTCACAACGCAACTATTGACCATAATGCGCAAATAAACCAGGAAGACATAGTTCGTGTGCCGGAACCGGAGACAACTGAGAATCTAGATACCAGTGCATATAAAGAGATCGGAAGCTTATCAAAAATCGTGCGAGCTTCATGGCATCAGGCTTCATCGATATTCAGTACAGGTATCCTGGTGTTCAATGTGCAGCCATGGTGTTAGCGAATAATGTAAGAGCTGTGATTCTATCACCTAATCAATGGAATTCGCTAACACTGAATCGTAATATGCTCGCAGGTGACAATATGTACAGAACAGTGAGAAGCAAAGTGAATAGAGTCCTGGAAGAGAACGGACTGGAAGTACGTGAAGTAGGTACTACTTCACAGACTTACACTCTTGTGGTGAAAGAGGAGCATCTGCTGGAGACGGCAAAGCAATTATCATAGAACGTGAAAATCGCACAGAGCTCGTGCGAATATGCAAACAAGCCACTGGTTCAAGTAATAAACAAAGCACGCTTGACTACATAAACTTCCAACTCAATAATAGTATAGTCATTCCAAGCGAGGACGACGAAATCACGATCGAAGAATCAGCTGTTTAGGTGTCACAAGTTGCGGGAATTCCTGTGCAAACATCTATGATGGGACCAATAGGCTGCGTGCAACCAAAAATTAACTTGATCATTATCTGGTACGTTGATGAGTTTGAAAGAAGTTCCAAGTATATGAGTTTATTTGAAATTAATTATGATGAGGGCACCACGCTTTTATTTTTAATCGTAAAAATTTTGGATCATATTTTACGGGCAAAGAAAAAAATTATTTTCTACTTTTTGGTGCACTTTCTACGCATAAATAAAAGTGTGCTTTTTAAAAAAAGTTTTTTTATTAAATATTTTTTTTTATAATAAAATTACTGCCAACCCTAATTGAATTTACATTTTTTTGTAATTACAATGGTGTATTTTGTCAGTTTAACGGTTATTTCATTTAATTTTGGTGCTAAATATTTTTTTTAAAATCTGTTATTAGTGTACATACTTCAAATTTTGTGTGTGAGAGTAGTGGTGGGTCATTAATAATTGAAATGTTAGGAAATATCCTGATACTCTTGAAAACAAACAGAGACGGACGTGTACTTATATACATAGGCATGAATATTCGTGTATGTGAGTACACCTATACGTGCGTGTTCGGGCGTCTGTATACAAATGAATATATTTAAATAATATCTTTACCATTGTTTTATGTAAATCTACTGTATGAATAGTTCGGCATTATACGGGAGATGAGCATAGAGCTTGGCCCTACATTCAGTAAAATCACTATGCTTATACATAAATTTCAATATTTACCGGTAAGACAAGTTTAAATTGTTAGACAGATAGAATTGGTTAAATTATTGTTTCCTATATAACCAAAAGTATTGCCTTTCGAAATTTCAACTTTCAAAATTAGTCCCACATAAGCTACCAACTGACTATAAACTAGGTCGGTGCAATTTAATTCAAAACTATTTCCCAAAAAAAATAAACAATGAATCCGTTAGTTTGTTTAAAACTAACATCTGTTTCCGAAGCGCATACTACCCAAACAATTCCTATACATTTTTAACAAAACACCCATCAAAAACTAACAAACACAACATTAACCTACGCAATCTAAAAATATAATATATCTCATCGCTATTGTTCTGCGGTGCGATACGATGATATTACATCTGTTGCAAACTATTATTTCTTAAATAAATCTTATAACATTATCTTACAGCTTTAATATCATATCCATAAAATACAGCAACAAATAAAATTTTAAAATTAAATCTAATTTGAAAAGGAAATAGAGACCGATACCTTCTTGCACACATTTCACAAAGTAAATAGTAAATAAATTTACGGCCCACTTGTGTATTATGTTGTTGTTTGTATTCACACTGTAATAGAGTACTTCAAATTTGTTTACATAATAATCGCAGAGTTATCAATTACCACGCATATATTTATATTGTGAACGAACATTATTTATTCGATTGGAGGTTATTTTGAAATTATTTTTAAATAAAACAAAAATAATAATACTGTCTTGCAAGAAAATTTATTTTAAACCAAATCGTTATTTGTTTTTTTTTTTTTTTTTCACTGCAAATTACCAAATACGGTTAATGAAGTAGTGCGCGCAAATGGTAATGAACTACATAAATTTTGCGCGATGTGACAATCTTAATATTAATTCGCGGGTATATAGGCGTAATATCAATTATTATTAGAGAATAAAACCAAACCAAGAATTATTTCTTTTGTATTTTATTTTTAATTTTAAAGATGATTGTTTTCTATTTATATTATTGCGTGTGCTGTGTCTAGACATAGTTGCAATGGGATTATATTATAATGAACAGAAAAATAAAAATGTCCTTTTTTAGACATGATCTAATAAATTTAAAGCATCGGCCAGCAGCCTTATGCGATAGTTTTGCAATCTGATCGCTCGAAATTTCTGAGAGCTATCGGCTGACCATTTGGCAGGGGCAAAAGTAGCTATCGGCAACGAAATCTAATTTTTAATCAATGGTACACTAGATCTCTTTAATCACGTTACATTTATCAACATTACGAAGAATATCGTTGTGACAATTCACTAGAACAACGTGACCATACGAAGTGAAATAATTTGCTTGGACCGAGACAATTTTTGTAGTTTAGTACACTTTTTGTAGTTTTACACAAGAAATGTCCTCGAAACAATGCTCCAGCGCAAACTAGGATTTTATTTTAAAACAATAAACACAGCAATTGCATAACATCTTTTTGGACGAAAGGATAAAGCAGAATGAAACATTGAAAACGTACCAAAAACTATACACAAACTCGGATGTATACGTGTTAATTAAAAGTAGTTCGAAATCCGTTTTGACACAAAGGTTAAACTAAATAATGCTCCATTTTGCAGCATTACCGATGCAAATTATACCAAAATACTGATAAATTACGCGTTACGACAGAAAACGATGTACGTGAAGTCATTTATCAAAAATTTTAGATGTTCAAGTATCCAAAAACCAACATCATCATTAAATTGATTGATACCGCCGATTAAGTTACAGTGATTAAAGGCCGTTGAACCCAAAGCTAAGGTTCGGGATACCTGGCTAGTATTTTGGATGGTAACAAATTCGATGAAGAGATCAGGAATAAATGAGTTTATGAACCTGACGACATAGAATTTCTAATTTGTCAGGTTGTATTGAATTTTTGATGAAATGAGAGGATGCCTTAAATTCAGTAAAGTCTTCCATCGAAAAGCAATTACACCAGTGAAACCTACTATCACAAAACTGTTGTAGGACTTAAGAATATTAAGTAAATAACGGTAATTAATAATAATTACATTTTACGAGATATGTAAGGCCGGTGTTAAATCTACAAGTGTATTAGGTCAAAAAGAGTTAAACACGTTACTTGTTCAAATTAAAGAGATTGCCACACTGGAATGCAAAGAATGACTATTTTGCTAACGTTTTTGTCTGATGGCAAAAAGCATAAAAGTGTTTCCGGAAAATGATGTGTGAGCTTGAGTTGCAGAAATACTTACTATAGTCAAAGAAATATACATAAAGTAATGACCACAAATTTTGTGTCAATCAATAATGATTTTTTGACGTTACATTTTACTGTATTAATACTTTATATATTTTTTGCGGCGCAAAGCCATAAATTATATCTGTCGAAACATAAAATAATTATATTTTGAGATCTTCATCTGTATATAACCTTAAACATAGTTGGAATAATCAAATTTTGCGTGGTTTTGTTTTTTAATAACTTGTTGGTGTATGACCTTTAACCACTATAATAATTGCAGTTACTCAATTTCAATTATTCAATTATAGGCTTAGCTGAGACACTATTATTGGCACTTACTATGGTCAATATTCAAAAAAAAGTTATTAAGTTATTTACCTTTTATGTTTAAAGCTATATTTAAATAGTTAAATAATATTTTTAAAAAACTAACTTCCACGCCGATGACTGTACGTTTTACTCCTAACATGTTTACGGTCAGTACCATTCATAAGTGTTATCACAATTAAAATAAAATAAGGGAAATCCCCTAAAATGCTATATATGTTACATAGAATTGAATATTTACCACAGACACTAAAACAGATGGACATTTTGTATGGCTATAATTGCATATTGTCGTCCTTTTTTTTTTGCACACGATTATTTTATTTTATAAACATTTTCATGTTTTTGTCTATTTTTTTTATACAATCAAAATAATCGTGCGCAAAATAAAAGAAAAGAATGAAAATATGAGTTTTTATTTACTTGTGTAAATTGTAGCCATTCAAGATGCTTATCTGGTATAATTATCTGTGACATTACATGGAATTTTATATTTCATTTAAATACCGTTCAGTAATTGTTTAAAAATATGTAAATAGGGAGTTCCCCGTTTTTTTTTGCTAACTCAACTTTTTTTTTTAGAAACCATAGTTTCATACATAATTATTAAGTGCTATGTTTAGTTGGTTTTATGTTAAAAATAATAAGGAAATATTTTTGCACTTTATGTTAATGCAAGAAAAATTAAAAAGAAAAATCGAAGACTAATATAAGGTCAGTTGATAATACCGGGTGGAGTAGACTAATCAGACTTTCTCGATTAGGTACCCAAAATCGATTAAAACATAGTAAATTTGAAATTTCCTGCACCCACTGTGTGTGCTTTACGTTGCCGATGGTTTTATCCTTTGTCGGTTACAAGTTTTATTTTTTAATTCAATTTGAGTTCTAAAAGTCATGCCTTGAAACTTTTGACCTTAGAAACGGGGCTCAAAATTTCCAGCGATTCATTTATTTCATACTACGAGGCTTAGATCTTTGATTCATTTATCTAGACGATATTCTCGTTGCCTCACAATTGCTTAAAGAACACCTAAGGCACATTCGAATTATTCCCCAACGATTAATGGATGCAAAGATCGAGTTGATTTCCTAGGTCGTTCTATCGATTTTACTGGAATCAAACCAGTAAAATGTGGTTTTCATCCATTGTGGGGATGATTAATTTCTACCGACGCTCATCAGGTGCGGTAATCAAACCATCTTAAATAATTATTAAAAAGGGCTAAAAAAAAAAACGATAAATGGATTATAGTCTGATTGGATGAATCTTTGAGAGATTTTGACTTTTGTAAACTCAAACTCAGAGAACAAGCAATTATTGCTCATCCATCACTCACTGCTGAACTCGTTGTTATCGTAGAAGTGTCAGATACTGCCATAGGGCATTATAGTATAACAAAGAGTAAACGAAATTTGGAAACATTTGAGGGTTTCTCGGTTTGCCTTGATGGAAAGCAACAACGGTATAGTGCGTATAAAAGGGAGTTTTTTTGGCCGCCTACTTCTATATCAAATATTTTAAACATTTTTTGGAAGTGTTGCTTTCACTCAGAAAACTAATAAAGCTAGACTCAAAAAGTTTCGACACTTAGACTTCATATGAATCAATTTACAACGGACATATGTCATGTTTCTGGAATTGACAACATGGTGGCAGATACTTCATCATGGTGGCAGATACTTCATAGTACAATTTTCAATTCCAGAAACTATCAATTACTTAGACATTGCGGATGCGCAACTAAATGACACTGAGCTCAGCGATATTCTTTAGCAATTTCGGATCATGTCTTTAATTGGCTTGATAATCTTGCCCACCCAAGCGAAAAAAGCTCAGTCGGACCTCTTACTGATAATGTTAAATGGACTTTTCTCGGTACACCAAAAAACCCATTAGAAACTACATAAATCAACATTAAATCAACATAATTTTAAATGAAATTCTTTTGAAATTAGTAAATTTTTGAATGAGTCATGCGTATTTATATAGAATTAAGGAATATACAAAATTTGAATCGATAAATTTTACTAAATTGATCGATTCATTGAATTTTAAACTTGATTAATGTAACGATTTCCTACATGTGCGATGAGCAAACGTTAAAATTTATAATTAATTAGTAATAAATAAACATTAATCGTTATTAACCAATATGCCATCGTACGATCGATCATGATTAAGATTTGATATCGGTGGTCGATTTCATTACATTTTTTACAATAAATTATATTCGTATATTTTCAATAGTTTTATCAATTTCTTTTCATAGACAACGATAAATTGAAAAAAAAAACTCGCAATGAAATAGCAAACAGTTGGCCTCGTTAGATTCGTCTACATTAAATATTGTATTTGAAAATAAATTTTAAACCAAAAAATAATTTATATAGTTACAATAAATTGAAGAGTTGCCATTTAAAACATTTACAACAGTCAATATAATTTAGCAAACATACAATATATGTAGTTAAAGACGTGTTATTGATTAAACCATATAAACATAAATCATAATATATGTATAAATTTACTATTCCCCGTTAAAATTTAATAAAATCCAAAATTGTAATGCAACAATGACGCAAATCTTAATAAACTCCAATGACAAGCTTAATTGGTCGTAATTAGTCATGTATATAGCATTTATGAATTTGTTCTAATTTTGACTGGTTTCCATCGAATTACTACAAGTTATAACTAGATCGTCGAGTAAAGTATTCTTTATCTTGTGAGCCCTATACTATAAATAAATTCTTAATTTGATAAAATTCATAGGAATTTCCAATTGTTTGATAATTTTCTCAAAACAAAATATTGTGTAAAAACATAATCTTTTTGTAGAAAAAAAAACGGAAAACATATGTTTACTATATGCTTTAATCATAATTTTGCTGTGGTTGACCAGATAATATAAATCTATATTTTCTTAGAAAATTTCAATGTTATCAGTGCACATTATGTTTTATGTTAACAAAAACTATAATAAATTTTTATACAATACGAATCTACTCTAGTACTAAGAATTAAAATAATTTTTTTTAGTATGTTCTTCAAACCGAAAGACGAAAATCTTATCTTCCGCTATATACCCAATTAAAATAATTAAATTAATCAGCAAACCAACAAAAACTTTTGTCGCATATTTTTGTTCACAAAACCAAACAGGAAAATAAAATGGAAAAATCATGAACATGAACTGAAGCACATAATTTACTTTTATTGCTATAGTTGTTCTAGCATTTCCATAAACCTTTTTTTTTTAAATAAAAACTAAATATGTTCCACACATTAAATATAAAAATAAAAAATAACCGTTAAAATCAATGGAGGCGCCAGTACTTTTTATATGATTTTTCATCTTTTCCGTTGAATTATTATTATTATTATTATTTTTTGTGTCATATTCAATAAAACTATAATGTAATAATAATATAGTGGAATAATAATAAGTCTATAATTTTATTTTAATTTTTATCGCTTACATTATTATTTCATTATAAGTATTAAATTACTTGAAGCGCGCGACGTTGACGGTTTTGGACTCTTTCTCTCTTAATCGAAACAATGTTTAAATCTAAAGTAGAGGCGATATGGGAACGAAACACTATTATGTATATAATATTCACAATATGAAATGACATTTATACGACCATTATAATTGTATCAATATGTAATTTTGATTTAAGTGATTATTAATGGTGTAATATACACGTTTTTGTGTTTTAATAGTTGTATAATAGGATCAAGGGGCGACACTTTATGGTCTAGTGCGATGATTTCTAATTTGTTTTTATACTTTACGTAAAATAATGTATATACAATTATTCAGCTGTTGGTAGTGTATAGTTCTCATTTTTGGTTCAACACATATTTGAATTTAATTACATGGATAATGGATGATCTGTAAAATCCACCAATCAAAAATATAGCATTAGAAGTAAATTTAAGATTTTTAGAATTTTATAGAATTCGATTAAGAATTTCGCTCCAAAAAAAATTATTTTTTGATTCGTCAAATGACTATCAGTATTTAGTAAAATTAAATGTCACTAGGGCTCAAATTTTTCTTTAATCCTAAACTCACTAAAATGTACCAATTAAAATAATAATAAAAGGGGTTTGTTGGTTATTGCTGCACATTACGTCAAAAACGTCAGACAGTAGCTTCCAGAATAAACTAAGTCGATTTCAAACCAAGGCCATTTATCCTAACAGGAGGCTTGCTGAGTAGCTAAACAAGAGTTAAAACTCTCAGCAAAAAGTTACAAACATTTTGATTACTGTGAAAATTAGTAAAGTGAAATATTACAATATATCTGAAGGAATCCTATAGCTGCTCTCAAAACGTAGGGAACCCCAAAAAAGCGAAATTACCCATCAAGATCGTTCGCTTACCGATTTGGTTGAATTGACCTGGCGTTTGCCCCGTGTTAAAAAACTAATGCAATAATTCACTGAACATGAATTTCACATTTTCACGGCCGATCCAAATTAAGATAGCGATCTAAACTATGTGGAGAGTTATTATTCTGCCCTCTTATCATTAAACCGTTGGATTCGTACAAAGAGTCTAAACAAAGGTGTAATCAATTTAGACACTCGCAGAGGCAGTCGTTTTTTGAAATGTATACCACTGCTATACATGAGTTACCTCATTTAAACGCTGTTCAACAATTAAAATACCTAAAAGGGCTACTTCAAACAGAAGCCGATGTTTTATGCCACGTTACGGCAACTGAGGGGAATTATATCGGGGCGCTAAATAAATTAAAAGAGAGATACGATAGAAACAAATATCATCAACTCGTTTGTCCTAACGTTTACCGAACAAAGCATAATTTATCACCCTTTTGCCACTAACATAAAATGATTAATGGACGCACCTGATTAGGTTATCCGAGTAATTCAAGCATTTAGTGAATTAGACCGCGATCCATAGCTGACCTACATTCTATCCAAAAACTTGATGACGAATTTAAGGCAGCTTGGGCAGAGCATTCAGAAGAAACTGTAAGTCCTAAATTCTCTGAATTCCTAAAGTTTTTAAGTAGACGAATCGATACTCTGGAACCAATGATGTCAACTTTCAAAAAATCCGTTCCCAAAGACAGAAATTAAAGGATATGTCGCTGCTGCATATAAAACAAAAGAGCATGGTGGACAAAGTACATACAAAACTACCACATCCCAATGCGCAATATGATAAGAAAAAGGACATTGGCTCTTTCTGTGGTAAATTTCAGGTAAAGAGCGCAATTGATGGAAAACAATATGCAAAAAGCACTAATTGATGCTGCAACGGTCTAAGCAATAGTCATTCCATATTCAGATGTACCTCCAAACGTCGATGCCAAAATTGCGGAAAAAAGCACTGACCTCTCCTCAAATCGTAGATGTCGATTTAAAGTCGGATGTTGGAATAAAATTGGACGACCCAAAATTTTTCCAAACAGGAAAATTGATATTCTCATTTAACCCAAATACTTTTTGCATGTGCTTCAAGTGGACAGATAAGATCAGGTCCCACTAAACCACTGCTATACAAATACAGTTCACCCAAAGGTATCGTTTCCGGATAAGGCAATAGTACAAAGGCACGAGAATTATTATCAAAGCGAAGTTCATCGAGTTAAAAAAATACAATGGAAAGCATTGACGGATATTTAAAAAAGTTTTGGGAAATAGAGTCCATTGTCGAGTCTCCGAAAATTCACTGGCCAGAGCAAATACTTTATATGAACCATTTAACCTAAAGAAATCCTAGACCATAATCAACCAGAAGCCAGACCTACAAAGGTATTGGCCATTTATTGAAACTCTGCGAAGGACGGGTGTTTGTTCACAACTCTTTCGACCGATTCAAGAAACTTTACAAAGGGAACCGTGCTATCCAAATCAAGTCGGTTGTCTCCCGTCATGATTAATTTCAAAATTTTTATGCATATTTATGACTCTGAAACGATCCACTTGCCACCGAAAAACAAATCATCTGGTCAACCATACGAAAAATTTAGAATATGTTAATAATATTTCTATTTTCAGATTTTTAAATACAGAAAAAGGGTCCATAATCGATGTACATGGCTTCTGCGATGCAAGATAATCGGTTTAAGCAGCTATCGAATTCATTGAAAACGACGGTAACGCATATTAAGCAACAGAAGCATCCTCGTCTATAGTTATTTTTAACTACAGAAATTTTTTTTTCAAGAATTAGTTTTAAAACTAAAACTACAAAAATAAAAATACTGACCAAAAACTCAAAAATTATAAATTCTCAAAAAATTTTAAACCTGAAAAATAAGTGTGGAACCCGGAATTTTATAAATTTCAGCTCTTTTGTTTTTCCTTGATCAAGTACTGGCGTTATAGGAAATTTTCAAGTTGCCTTCGATTTATTCATTGACATGTCTAAACCTAAAGCTTTCGTTATTGTGTTAGGCATCCCACTCTATTAAAGAAACTGTTTGAGTGGAGGGAGGGAGGGTTTTCGAGATGTAAAGTTATTGCGTGTAAGTAATCAACATTTACGAAATTTTTCTATATTAAGTATCATGAATTTGGTTAATTTATACTTGCAATATTAACAATTTTGCAATATTTACTTTCAAAAACCTTTTGCTTTCAAAAACCATATAGTGCTAAACATCTACAATTAATGTTGCCCCTTATCAACAATATGAATTTTGAATTATTTGTACCGTCGCCATCATCCGAGCTTTTCAAAAATAAATAGGCGAAAAAAAAATTTGACCTACTTATAAATAAATATGAATTTAAGCTAACATTTGGTCTAGACTCTGTAATATAAATTCATTTTTTTTTTAAATCTACTAAAATAATCTGGTAATAATATTTATAACTCACATTATAACAAATGTAAATCAAATCAGAAGGAGTATTTTAAAAACGAAAAAGACAAAAATGACGTAAATTGAAACTACGTCAAGGTTGACCTGGTTTTCGTGTTATAGGTATGCCAAATTTAATTTTAAACACATTTTAATCAATATAAATAAAAATTTACCTCAACATTGCATTTGTACCTGAACGTTAAAAATAAAAAGCCAAGATCCTAATTATTTTTTGTCTAGTATGGATATTTTTTTTTTGTATTCCGTAAATACAAATGCTATAATTATATAGTTAACGACGATTTTTGAAGGTAATATAACAACACAAAAAAAACATTCAATTATTTAAAATTTCAAAATTGCTACTTGCAGCTTTTAACTACGAAAAAAAAATCAATCTTCCATTGACATTCCATATAATAAAATATCGAAATATAAAAACTTACCACACACAATCATAATACAATTTTTGTACAACGTAATAAATTAACTCACCTGAAAA
Organism: Tipula confusa; assembly: GCA_963556175.1. NCBI lineage: Eukaryota > Metazoa > Arthropoda > Insecta > Diptera > Tipulidae > Tipula > Tipula confusa. The sequence goes on along the minus strand of OY744477.1, from coordinate 44,327,847 downwards.
TGAAAAAAATAAAAAAAATAAAAATTAAAAAATTACAAAAACTAAATTAATAATAACTAAAACTATTTCTATATTTTATAGTTATTTTTATTTTTTGTTTTTATTCGTTGTACAACACAAAACTAAACTAGGTCAGTTTATGGCGTATTAAAAATAAATATTATAGTAAAAAAATAAAATACGAAACTATCATATAATATATATAACTATTTGGCATGGTGTGCATATGTACATAATTTAAAAGGGGTGTAATGTATAGTTTACCACCCGAGTGAACGAATATAAATATACGTTCCATTACTTTTGTTCTAGATCATCGTGAATAATTTAGGTTATATATGAACTTCTAGGTTATATTTTTTATAAAATTGTACGCAAAAAAATAAATATCTTATATATGAACTAATATTAACATTTTTAGAAGAACGAAGGTTATAACTTATATCTAATCAATGCGCAATAATTCGAATTTAGGTTTTGAATCCAGTGCTCTATGTCGTGATATCTATGTGAAAATTTACAAAAATATGATCGATTTAAAGTCAAAAGCTTTATCATACTGTAGTATAGTGAGTGTTGGAAATTTGGTTGCATATAGTTAAAAAGTACTTTTTTAACATTTTTGAACGAAATAACTTAAATTGTTGATCAACATTGATAAGATTATCATCGTTTTATCGTATTAAATTTTTTTTTTAAATATCAATCGAAAAATTCGTAGTCCTAGTCGAAAAAAATTAAAATTTTCATTTTCAAAAAATGTATGTATGGAAATAAAGTAAAGCTCAACTTCAAATGACTGCTTCTCCGTTGTTAGTGTGGTTAGGCTCGATTTCACGGTTTATAGGAGTTTATAGGATTTTTTATCAAGATACCATACGAGTTGTTCTTTCGTTAAGATATCCGCATGATGACAGAAAGATTGGAAAATGTAGTGGTTATTGATAAGCAATACTTAAATGAACATCACCAATTTTTTTTAAATACTGCATCAGTTTAACATGAAAATCTCTCAAAGTTAATGAGCGGTTTAATACAAATGTTGAATAATTTAAAATCCGACTGACCTAGTCTGATCATTGAACGTTAGATTGTGACTGTGTATAATCCAATACCTCAGATGAGCAGATGAGCTAAAGTTGGATTAATAATTTATCTATTGGATGGTCCTTTTGGATGACAACTAGATGTTTTTCATGGTAGCTCCAAGTCGCTACGTTTTGAACTTGACCGCTGACTCCATCGTGTCGAAATGGGGACAACGATTTAATTTTACTTGATTTTGCTAAATCTTTCTGGTTTATAAGATCGCGAATTTCGGTGTTAAAATGTTGTTTCTGTGCCAGTTTAATCAAAAGTTGAGAAGATTTTCTTATTTATTCTGCCGTGAGAGTTTCTTGGTAATTCTCATTACATATACCATGATCCTTTTTATAATATTGAAACTTAAGTATTTTATATGCTATTGGTTATAACTATTATGTATAACCAATACATAATAGTAGTTATGTATAACCAATACATAATAGTATTGGTACCGTAGTGACTCCCAATACTCGTGGTTTTAGTTTCGGTTGATTTGGAGTTTCTTTTATTAACATTGGCGCTAGCTGAATTTACATATCAAAAATAATCTGAGGACCGTTCCACCATAAACTATGCGTAATTAATTCATTTGCTTCGATACTCCTAGATGTACAATGCGCAGGGCTGCCGAGTGACTTGACATAAAAATACTGAGATTGAGAAATTATTTTCTGGATTTTCGAGATTCGGTTTACTACAAATATTTTAAATTAATAAGGTTTGTTCATCACCCACCCCAATACTATCATCGAATCTCTCCAGAAATATGTTGGAGTCTGCTCAAACTTCATATCATGTTGCACTTTCACCATTAAGCTCGTAAGAAGACTGGCACCGCATAACTGTAATTTTGGTAATGTTAACTTGGTTGCTATTGCTGCCCTCGTGTTTTTGATGTTAACAATGTTGTCTTGTTTGATGACTTGTCATAGAAGTATATTAAAATGCGTAGGCTACTCCAGAAACGTCACAGAAACCATGTAATTCTCCCGGTAAGGCTAAATCAAATTGGATTCACCTTGGTATTTTTATCTCCTCCAGTTTCTTTAAGCAGTTCCTGAGCCCAAGTTACACCGGCGATCCATCGAGTTTGCAAAAGAATTTTGGCTTGGATTAATATTGGAGACAACCTAGTGAATTAAATAATTTGAATGACTCAGATAACATTTTTAGTTTTGTTATTTTCTCTTGTTTGTTGTTAAGATTCTACCATGATTGTAAACTAATCCTAATATTTTGATTGATTCGTCGTTAAATATTAAAGGAATGATCCCGAATGATCTCGAGCCTGGATCGACACTTTCTACGAGTTGGTGATGTTTAGAGGCCCATTTTATCAAGAAACCCCTCCGGTACGTAGTAAGCTATTTAATTGTACAAGCGCTATCTGAGCTTCCTCTAGGTTGTCACTTCCTGAACAAGTCAGCTAATGCTCTCTGTTTGGATGACCCGAGAGATCATAATTGTTGGTTAAACGGAATTTGTACTATATAACGGCCTTCAATATCTCGATAGACAAATTTCTAGAATTTTCTGACCATCTTGTATATACATGTTAATATACTTTTAATATAGAAACTACAGTTCGGTCCATGGTTTTATTTACTACTTTCTCTTCCTGTTGATATATCAAATTAAATAAAATAAAATAAATTTACTTAACAATTCAGAGAAGCAAAATTTGTCAAGTTCCGATTTGCCTAGTACAAATATCCAAACATTTGTGTAATTTTCTGACAATATTAATTTAAAATTAGTTTTCCGGATATATTGACCGTTAATATTGTAAATATTGATATTTATAATATCAATATTTAAAAATAATTATAAATATCAATATTGGGTCTCCTTAGGGTTAGAGCTTTAATATACTACGTATTTAGGAATTATAGCAAAATATATAAAATTCGGTCAAATTGAATTTAAATTTTTTAAATAGAAAAAAATAGAAAAAAGAGAGCTTAAAACTGATGAAATTAAAGCACACCCTTCCCACAATGTTTAAATTTAAGATAAATTTCAAAGCTTTAGTGGTAGATCGTGCGATACAGAAATTAAAATTTAAAAAACAAATCAAACCATATTTGATTTGAGTCGCGTGCTAAAACAAGTTAAATTTTTATGAAAAGCTTTGCGCGTTGCTTTTTTAAGAAAGACTAGTCTTAAATCAAGTGACACGAAATATAATATATATATATATATATATATATATATATATATATATATATATATATATATATAAATATATATATATATATATATATATATATATATATATATATATATATATATATATATATATATATATATATATATATTTATATATATATATATATATATATATATATATATATATATATATATATATTTATATATATATATATATATATATATATATATATATATATATATATATATATATTTATATATATATATATATATATATTTATATATATATATATATATATATATATATATATATATATATATATATATATATAACTAAGTAAACATCAAAAAATAATTAAAATTTAATTAAACAAATTATTTTATTATTTTTGATATTGTTACTACGATATATAAAAAATTAATTTTGGCATGACTCCAGGTAGACCAAAAAAAAAAATAAAAATTATATTTTTAAATTAAAAAAAAAAAAATTAATCAATAATCGCGGAACTAAAATATTTCGTTCTATACCTACACGTAATTCATATTAAAATTAAATTAAAGAAAGACGCGAGGCTAAGGCGGAAGAAACTAGGGAAAAAATTCCAGAGCGGATGCAACAAAAAAAAAAAAATTTAATTTATTAAAAACTGTGCCACCAACACATAATTATATGTCGAGCAAAAGATCAATAATGAACAGAATTTATGTTTAATATGGTTTATAGTATATAGAGTAGTTAGTATATGTATATACTAAAATATGTATGCATCATTCAATATGAGAAATTATAGTTTTTACTATATTCTCTAGTATTTTTTTTTAATTGGAAATACTATAAATAGAACTATAAAATTTAGTTTTCTATTTTATTCTACTTCATTCTATTCATTATATTATATACTATTTATTGATTTTCATTCATTTGCAATGAATTTAAAGTAAAAAAAAAAAAATCGGAAATATATGTTAATAAAAAAAAAAACTATTCGATTGAATGAAGAATACAACAAAAATATTTTTAGTTTGAGTTATCTATATCGTTCGTTTATCGTATTGATCGATTCTATGGAAATTCGGTTTATTCAAGAATACTATAGTTGTTATGTGAGTGCGTATATCGTAACGATATAATGAAAGGAGGTAATTTCATAGAAAAAGTAAACCTAATTCCAAGACTAGAATGTGGGTAATGCTTTTGTTTTGTCTTTCTTATTTGACGGCATTGCTAGAAAGGGGATCAATGCATGAGTACTGAGTAATAATAAGCATTACACGCCGGTTATATGTAACTTTATTGAGATTTTATATATTTTTTTAAATACTTGTTTTAACTGTAAAACTTGACTGTTTCTATTATATTAGAAGAGTTTTGTCGTAATTATTAAAAATGTTAAAAAAATACGTCAACATTTTTTACGTCAACATTCTTCTATATATCAATTAGTATATCAATTAGATTATCGTGTAATTTTAATAACATATTTTGACAGTTTAACGGTTCTTTTATTTGATTTTAGTGTTAAATCAATTTTTTAAATCTAATTTTATCTTATATTATTATATTATTAAATTATTGAAATAATTATTATATTATTATATTATTATATTATTATATTATTATATTATTATATTATTATATTATTATATTATTATATTATTATATTATTATATTATTATATTATTATATTATTATATTATTATATTATTATATTATTATATTATTATATTATTATATTATTATATTATTATATTATTATATTATTATATTATTATATTATTATATTATTATATTATTATATTATTATATTATTATATTATTATAATATTATATTATAATATTATAATATTATAATATTATAATATTATTATATTATTATATTATTATATTATTATATTATTATATTATTATATTATTATATTATTATATTATTATATTATTATATTATTATATTATTATATTATTATATTATTATATTATTATATTATTATATTATTATATTATTATATTATTATATTATTATATTATTATATTATTATATTATTATATTATTATATTATTATATTATTATATTATTATATTATTATATTATTATATTATTATATTATTATATTATTATATTATTATATTATTATATTATTATATTATTATATTATTATATTATTATATTATTATATTATTATATTATTATATTATTATATTATTATATTATTATATTATTATATTATTATATTATTATATTATTATATTATTATATTATTATATTATTATATTATTATATTATTATATTATTATATTATTATATTATTATATTATTATATTATTATATTATTATATTATTATATTATTATATTATTATATTATTATATTATTATATTATTATATTATTATATTATTATATTATTATATTATTATATTATTATATTATTATATTATTATATTATTATATTATTATATTATTATATTATTATATTATTATATTATTATATTATTATATTATTATATTATTATATTATTATATTATTATATTATTATATTATTATATTATTATATTATTATATTATTATATTATTATATTATTATATTATTATATTATTATATTATTATATTATTATATTATTATATTATTATATTATTATATTATTATATTATTATATTATTATATTATTATATTATTATATTATTATATTATTATATTATTATATTATTATATTATTATATTATTATATTATTATATTATTATATTATTATATTATTATATTATTATATTATTATATTATTATATTATTATATTATTATATTATTATATTATTATATTATTATATTATTATATTATTATATTATTATATTATTATATTATTATATTATTATATTATTATATTATTATATTATTATATTATTATATTATTATATTATTATATTATTATATTATTATATTATTATATTATTATATTATTATATTATTATATTATTATATTATTATATTATTATATTATTATATTATTATATTATTATATTATTATATTATTATATTATTATATTATTATATTATTATATTATTATATTATTATATTATTATATTATTATATTATTATATTATTATATTATTATATTATTATATTATTATATTATTATATTATTATATTATTATATTATTATATTATTATATTATTATATTATTATATTATTATATTATTATATTATTATATTATTATATTATTATATTATTATATTATTATATTATTATATTATTATATTATTATATTATTATATTATTATATTATTATATTATTATATTATTATATTATTATATTATTATATTATTATATTATTATATTATTATATTATTATATTATTATATTATTATATTATTATATTATTATATTATTATATTATTATATTATTATATTATTATATTATTATATTATTATATTATTATATTATTATATTATTATATTATTATATTATTATATTATTATATTATTATATTATTATATTATTATATTATTATATTATTATATTATTATATTATTATATTATTATATTATTATATTATTATATTATTATATTATTATATTATTATATTATTATATTATTATATTATTATATTATTATATTATTATATTATTATATTATTATATTATTATATTATTATATTATTATATTATTATATTATTATATTATTATATTATTATATTATTATATTATTATATTATTATATTATTATATTATTATATTATTATATTATTATATTATTATATTATTATATTATTATATTATTATATTATTATATTATTATATTATTATATTATTATATTATTATATTATTATATTATTATATTATTATATTATTATATTATTATATTATTATATTATTATATTATTATATTATTATATTATTATATTATTATATTATTATATTATTATATTATTATATTATTATATTATTATATTATTATATTATTATATTATTATATTATTATATTATTATATTATTATATTATTATATTATTATATTATTATATTATTATATTATTATATTATTATATTATTATATTATTATATTATTATATTATTATATTATTATATTATTATATTATTATATTATTATATTATTATATTATTATATTATTATATTATTATATTATTATATTATTATATTATTATATTATTATATTATTATATTATTATATTATTATATTATTATATTATTATATTATTATATTATTATATTATTATATTATTATATTATTATATTATTATATTATTATATTATTATATTATTATATTATTATATTATTATATTATTATATTATTATATTATTATATTATTATATTATTATATTATTATATTATTATATTATTATATTATTATATTATTATATTATTATATTATTATATTATTATATTATTATATTATTATATTATTATATTATTATATTATTATATTATTATATTATTATATTATTATATTATTATATTATTATATTATTATATTATTATATTATTATATTATTATATTATTATATTATTATATTATTATATTATTATATTATTATATTATTATATTATTATATTATTATATTATTATATTATTATATTATTATATTATTATATTATTATATTATTATATTATTATATTATTATATTATTATATTATTATATTATTATATTATTATATTATTATATTATTATATTATTATATTATTATATTATTATATTATTATATTATTATATTATTATATTATTATATTATTATATTATTATATTATTATATTATTATATTATTATATTATTATATTATTATATTATTATATTATTATATTATTATATTATTATATTATTATATTATTATATTATTATATTATTATATTATTATATTATTATATTATTATATTATTATATTATTATATTATTATATTATTATATTATTATATTATTATATTATTATATTATTATATTATTATATTATTATATTATTATATTATTATATTATTATATTATTATATTATTATATTATTATATTATTATATTATTATATTATTATATTATTATATTATTATATTATTATATTATTATATTATTATATTATTATATTATTATATTATTATATTATTATATTATTATATTATTATATTATTATATTATTATATTATTATATTATTATATTATTATATTATTATATTATTATATTATTATATTATTATATTATTATATTATTATATTATTATATTATTATATTATTATATTATTATATTATTATATTATTATATTATTATATTATTATATTATTATATTATTATATTATTATATTATTATATTATTATATTATTATATTATTATATTATTATATTATTATATTATTATATTATTATATTATTATATTATTATATTATTATATTATTATATTATTATATTATTATATTATTATATTATTATATTATTATATTATTATATTATTATATTATTATATTATTATATTATTATATTATTATATTATTATATTATTATATTATTATATTATTATATTATTATATTATTATATTATTATATTATTATATTATTATATTATTATATTATTATATTATTATATTATTATATTATTATATTATTATATTATTATATTATTATATTATTATATTATTATATTATTATATTATTATATTATTATATTATTATATTATTATATTATTATATTATTATATTATTATATTATTATATTATTATATTATTATATTATTATATTATTATATTATTATGTTATTATATTATTATATCATTATATTATTACGAAACAAGCATAGCTAGAACAAGAAGTTTAATGCACCTAATGTAGCCGGGCTCAATGTTTTTCGAATGGTGGTCTTTTAGCAATGTATATAAAAGAAACACGTACCATATAGTGTCAAACCTGTAAAAACTAGGTGTGTCAAACCTGTAAAAACTAGGTCGAACATTAATTTTCGCGTATGTTTATGGATAAAATGATGCAATGTTTCTGGAATGCACGTTAATAAAAACTGTGGTTTTAGATTCTAATTAATAGACTTGAAAAAAAATTGTGGAGCTTAAACCGAATAATGTTACTTTATATAAAGTTTGGGTTTTGACCGATGGATTGAAAATACCTTTTGCCAATCAGTTTCTACCAAGCAAGATTGATTTAAATCCACCCAATGATGCAATATTTTTATATAAAACAGTCATCTAGCTGTAGTAATACTAACATACTAACATTTGGTAATAATAAATTAGGTCGTTATTTAACCACTCCACCCTAAATCGATAATTTCTCTTATCTATATATAAAACTACAAAAGTCATACATAAACACATAAAATTCGGCCTTGCTCTAAATGTTTTTACTATTACTTTATAAACAGATACATGGTTTTGTTTAAAATTGAAAATCGATTTGTAAATTTAAACACATGTCTTAGAAAACTAGAACTAAAAATCTCAGGTAAATAAAAATAAATTCAAAGACAAAAAATATAGTTTTTGGAGGTAATCTCATTAAAACTAATGCTAAACTATACAGTATATTTATATACAGAAAATACATCATTAGTCATTCCAATTCAATTCAACAACCATATGCAGCTTGCATTTAGTAGTGTTGCACCTTTTTTCTTAGAAACTTACACATTTCACACAACTAAATCGGAATACTTATGTTGTCTTGGAGAAAAACTAAAATGTGGATATTTTTTTTTTTTTTTAAGTTGAACAAAAGGATCGAAAATAGAACGTAGAAAGGATAAACAATTAAATTATCTTACAAAAGTAAACTAAACAGGATTAAAAAGGAGAAAGAATTAAATTATATCAAATTTTCAAAACATTTTTACAACAAGGAAATAGCAACACGTGTGTAATGTATATGCGATGCTGTCGTTCTGAACTTTTTGCACCTGCTTTTTCGTTTCACTAACTAAAATTAACGTTTAATAGTTTTGTCGTTAATTATATAAATTTGCTGTAAGCGACAATAACGTCCCATCGTTTTTTTTTATTATATGCACGCGGAAAATTGTGAAGTGTGCTCAATTAAATCTGTTATTGTTCATTTGTTAACTGTTTATTGTTGTTTCAATTAGTTTTTTTTTATCGGAAATGTAATAGTTTATTACAATAATTATCTGCTTTTCATCATGAAAATAATAATTTTAGTATTTAGAATTTATAAACAACAACTACCTGTTTGTTATAGTAGAAATTCACGCGATTACAATATGAACAACAACAGGAAGATACGCGGTTGTTTATTAAAAGATAAAGACTCATTCTGACATGCATTGATGAAATCCATATGGGAGCACCACATCAGAATAGTGATTGGTGACTTTAATGCTAGAGCTGCCAAAAATCAGATTCACTTATGTGAAAATATAGGTTCATAACTCCCGACACAATCTATAGCAACCAATATTGGGGTAGAAATGATGTACTTTGCAATCTCGCATGACCTCATTGTGGCTAGCACATTCTTTTTTCATACAAATATTCATTTGGAAACATGAACACACTCTCGTAAGTCGCACCGAAGTCAAATTGTTGATGTGCTAATTTCTAAGGGAATTTCCCGGGTCATCAGGAATTGGTCAGTCTGATTCTGGTTTTATAAATATTAAAAAACATTTCGTGACGTACAACAGGAGTTCTTGGATTTCCAACAATTTAATATTGTAAAAAAAAATCAACAACATTACAGGCTAGAGAGTTGACCCTTACAAAATCTTTTATTAAAAAATATGGAAAAAAATATTAAAAATATTAAAAAAATATGGACTGAAAGATCTTTTACAAAATCTTTCAGTCCATATTTTTTACAATTAGTGATCGTTGTTGTTGGTCGGCAATGAACAATGACCGATTTTAGACACAATTAGTCATGGAGTTGAGTGTTGCTGCGGAGATTGAACTCATGACCGAGGTGTGTTGAAGTCAACACTTTAACCATCACTATTCGACCGGTGACAATAACCGGTTCGGTGATTGTAAAAACATATTAAGTCATTAATTTTTTAAAGCCGTAAGCTGCAATAAATTAAATTTAGTTATCACTTGAAAGTATACTAAGTAGATGTTGGAAATTAAAAAAAATTCGAATTTCTTAAAAAAAAATATATTGGGACTCTATATAATCCCAATACACACAAAATTCAAAAAAGTATATAAATTATAGATTAAAAAAAAATTAAATGAAATAACCGTTAACCTGACAAAATACGTTATTGAATTACAAGAAAATCCAATTGATTTAAATTTGGTGAATCAATAAAAAAAACAGTAAAATAACCCACACATAACTCCCAAACTACAGATTCAAAAATTATTATTTTGCACCAAAATTAAATGAAATAACCGTTAAACTGACAAAATAATTTCCTTAAACAATCACTACATGTTGAAAAATGTAAAATCGATCAAAAATCTTTTTACAACCCGCCTGCTATCCTTACACCATTCTCTTGCGATTTGAACCATATTCCTCTCGACCCAACCAAAGAGCTGAATGCACGGTGTTATGATTTGAAACCTTATGAAACCTTTGAATACATTTAACTGTCCATATGAGAGAAAAATCTGTGTCTAGATTTAAACCGCACAATTCTTAAGACTAACCTTGAGTTTTGTTGATGGTAATTCTAAACGCCAATCGAATTAGGAATTACAATTTCTGAAATTGAAATGTAATATCATTTGGAAATGTCAGTATTGTTGCTTTTACGACGTTGCTCATTAATTTTTGTACTGCAAACGTCATGGCGTTGCAAAGCTTTGGCTGGTTGATATTTTGCAACATGATAATTGGCACGTCAATTTTCAATTATGGTACGTGCGGTGGCATCTCTGGTACATCAAGTGAATTCAAAAATTATATTGTGATTCTCTAATTGGTTTGAATATTGGGAAATATTTTTTCAACCAATTCTTTTTTGCCGTTACAAAATTTCAAAAGTTATGAGGCAATTAAATTCGTCCTGATTTCAAATCAACCGGCAACTCTCCGTTCCTGAATAGTAGTAGTTGATGTGAGAATATCTTAGCTGATCGATCGAATGCAGCTGCTGATCTGATGTTTCCACGCAAATCTTACAATGATTGATCAAGAATATCGAGCATTTTTTTGTATGCCATAATGCATTCATTCCAAACAATAAGTTTGCATTTCTGCAATACTTTTTTCCCATACCGGATGTTTTGGAAATGTTGCACGTAGGAGTTTCAATGAATTATGTAAGGATGATGCAAGAGCTACGGGATCGAATTGCTGCCAGAATTAATCTAATTAGGAACATTTTACCAGTTCCTCCTGCCGCCATTAAGAAGAAGATAACTCCAATTCAATTATTTGCTGTTTACAAAGTTCTTAATCAATTGGGCATGCCATCACCAAAGGCATTCCCAATTGATTAAGAACTTTGTTCGCGACTTCTAAGCACAAATCTACAATCTTTATCAACGCTTTATTGTAGATTTCTGCCGTAAATGTTCATGATTGTATTTTTCTCGCGTATTCAAGGGGAATCTCTTTAGCTATTTGCGATTTATATTTGTCCTATAACTCTGTTGCAGATGAAGGAGAGCAGGCGGTCAATATGATTGCAAATAATACACGAATTTGATTTGGATGTGACGTGCTGCACGCGTCATTGTCCGTGATGGTCGTTCTTTAATAAATTCATACATTGACATGCATTGCTGAAAATAATATGTGTAACGCCGTTAACAATTCTCAATTACTGGACCAAACATATTTACTAACAGAGTGCGAAGAAAGAAGCATTCATCAAGCATTCGACTCACTTTCCTCGTTTGCGTCGTTCAAATGATTTTTTATACTTACATTCCATGCGTAATACATAGGCACTTCCGTATATTTGTTTTAGCAAATGCAACATTTTGACATAACGTGAAGAAAGCAGTTAAAGATGTTGCGTTGTAGCAATTTTTGTTCCTAGTATCACCAAAGTATCACGAACAAATATCATCTGCTTGTTATGTGGTATTGAACGAAATTTAAATTGAAATATTTTGCCATGATAAACAAATTTGTAGGATCGAGTTAATTCTATAATTTTTTTTAATTCCAAGGCAATGTCACATGAAATAATAAAATTAAAATGAAAATGTCACAGGTGAAATAGGTATATAAAAACAGGCGCATATTCGAATGCAACACTGTGTTAAAAAGCAATCAGTGAAGAAATTTCGGAGAATCAAGATTTTGAACAAACGAACATGTACATTTTTTTTATATATTGTAGTTTATAGCAAATTGCTAAGTTTATTTAAATATGAAACTACATAATTTTGTATTCTACGGCAGTTATACTAATATTAAATATAAGTTTATATTTCTTAAGGTAAAACCGTCGTAATATAGAAAATGTAAATATTATAAGCTTATGGATAAACTTGAAGGTAAAATTTAAGTTACTATTACACTATTACAATTGAAGTCATTATTTTACATTTATGAATGTAGCTATTTAAAATTGAATATTTCTGAAAAATGTCTTTTACTAACACTCAATTTTGTTTATTAAATTTTCGACATTAAGATTTCTATATCTCACCCACCCATTAACATGAAATCAATTATCATGCGCTTCAACAAATTATCTCTATATACAAAATATAATTTGATTGATTCATAATGATGAGATCCATGTAGTTCATTGTTGTTTTGAATAAATAAATAAAAAATACTTGCAAAACCGCAGCCATAGTACAAATCAAATAAATAAACAAAACAAATCGAATCATCTTCCTCGTCAACATTCAAATAAGCGCACATAAATAAAACAATTAACTCGTTTGTAAATTTCACGCGTTTGTAAATTAAAATTGACGAATAATTGTTTTGGGTGTTTTGATGTCAAATACTGCGATTGTCATGTCGCATGATGTTATTTCATCAAATAAAAAAAAAAATAATAATAATAAATAACAACAAGAAGCCAATTTATAAACAAAATGAAAAATTGCAAAAGATTGTATTTACTATAAAACTATCGCGCTATACACAAAGAAAAGACTCTCATGATTGGAGTTGAAAATTAAGGTTAATTCGGTGTAAACAAATAAAATTTTGTATATGGCGAGTAAATTTTATGCGTATGAGCCATATATGGTACATAAAGATCACCAGTCGATTTTTATCGTTGCATTTTCCCCATTTCATTATTTATTTATTTTAGATTTAATTGAAAATTATTGATTTGATACATTTTTCTTTTATTTATTGCACGCTATTCGTACTTGGTATATACTATGTACATTAGAGGAAAATAATTTTTCCAGCGCGCAATTTTCTATATAAAGTTTATTACGATGATTGCGATTTTGATTAGTTTTTTCGAAATTATATTGTATATTATTATTATTGTGTGTAGGATTTTCTAATTTTCTTTCTTGGGGAAAATCGATAAACAAAATGAAAAATGGTTTTGAATGTAAATAAGTAGTTTTGTTGTTGTAGTTGTTATTGTATGTATAGTGTGTTGTTTTTGTTTACATTACCTATATATTTTTCTAGTACAGTGATGGAAAATTAAAAGCTTTTTAACCCTCTCATTTGTGCTCACCATGATTCTAATGATGATTATACAGCATAAAATCAGTCAATTAGAAATGTATATTCGCCGAACGATTATTTAATCATATTGCGAAATTATTATTATTTTTTTTTATATACCATATAGTGTAATTTGAAGGCTGTTTACTGTGTAGTGCGAATATGATTATATTAAATTACATTTGAAGTGTCATTGAGCTTTAATGTGACGATGTTTTAAAGTATGTATATAATTTTTGGTTTCGTTTACTAAACGGAAATGAATAATATGTTGGTTTGTATTTACATAAAGTGCGATGTTATGAGTATAATAACCTCATATCGAAACCTAATCATATAAACAAAAAAAAGTATAGTTCAATATAACTTGTGTAAAGTTAGTCCGAATAGATTATAAATGCTAAAAGATTCTAGTTTCATGATAAATATTTGTGAATACCTTAAATATAAATTCCTTTATGTAAAATGACAGTAATATACAACAAGACACTTTATCATGCGATAAAGTGATGTAAGTCAGGTCCTGGTCCTTACAGGTTATATTTATCAACCATGATTGGGTAGTGTTGTATACCACTATTTATATGGAGAGCTTATTGCCTATGTTAATGTGGTTTTTGGTTTTAATTCCAACATAATTTTACGAGAATTGCAATCAATTTAAATAAAATTAACAAAATTATCATTATGAACAAAGCGCATTTTTGCAGTGGTAAAATATAAACCTTCGTTGCTTAAATTATTCTAGATTTCATCAATTTTAAATGTTATAGGCCTAAAACTAATTCAAAAAATTAATTGCAAGGTAATTCCTTTTTGGTTACTTATAAAATGTTCGATCATCATCAAATGTTTACCATTTATAAGTTGCATGTCCAGTTCTAACCTTACGACATTTATGAAGGGGCTGGTCCCCGGGTCTATTGGCTCCGGTACAAATTTTTTCAAATTTCACTTTTTTTTAGTTGTTTTACGGGAATGAGTTTACGAAAGAGTTTATATAAAATTAGTGACATTCCCAAATTTGAGGGGTCCGCACCTGGATTAAGAATTCATTTTTTTATAGATACAGTTATCTGTTTGTTTGGAATGGCCGTCTCACAGCTCAACCGATCGTCATGAAATTTTTACCATGTATAAATTGCATGTCTAAAACAAACCTTGATATTTTTGAAGGGAACCCCGTCACCTATGGTCTAGGGAGCCCCCGTGGTCTAGGAGCCCTGGTACATTTTTGTTCTACAATTTCGATCGTTATTTTAAATTTTTTCACTGGAATGGGCTTAGGAAAGCGGTTAAATAAAATTAGTGACATGCTCGAATCCATAGGGTTCGTCGTCTGAATCAAGGGAACCCTTCTCATAAGTTTCCACACCAATCATCTCATCTGATTCAATTTTTGTATAGGGAAATTCAAAAATGTTAACAATGAGAGGCTTGTTTTTGCAATGACAATTAATAAAGCCCAGGAGCAATCATTAAAAATAGTTGTTGTAAATTAGGAAATCTAAGCTTTTCACATGGTCATTGCTCGAAAGAGGGAATGTCAAAAAAATTGTTCAGTTTTATATACGGAACGTCACATTTTCCAACAAGAAATGCTAAAACAGGGAACCACAAAACAGGATATCACAAAACAGTACTTAGTACACTAAAGAAAGAAAATTTTTATTTTATTAAATAAATTGCAATGTACTGTTTTGTCAAGTTCAGTTTTAATCGGTTCTGCTCCGTATCATGTACTTTAATGTACTCAGATCCGTGCCATGTACTGTTTTGTGATATCCTATTTTTACACAGTTTTATTTATTTTTAAGGCCTGTTTGAAATGTGACATAGTGAATGACTTCGAACTTCAATATAACTTAGGAAATAATCCACATTTTATTTTGGCCCACTTTTGCCACTATTCCAATCGCCAGTAGCTTATGATATAAATAATCAAGGTTTTTTAAATATTCATTAGGAGAGAAAAAACTAATCTTGAATATTTAAAGAAGTACTTATTCTACAAGAAATATCTTTTGCTACAAAATATTATTCGTGTAAAATTTGCTTAATTTTACAGAAATATCTTTTGTTTTCCCTAATGTCATTTTCAAACAAAGTTCGCGATGAAACGTATCAAAGTGGACATATTTTTAATCATTTTGTGTAAATTATGCTGTGTGCTTTAATCTACTAAGCTAACTAAATTAAACTAAACTATAACGAGTTAGTTCATGCTATATCTAGATAGATGGAACTAATACAAAAGGCACTTACTGTGCCTCATTTTAACTAAACCAAAAAGGGCCTAATTGGCCATATTCCAGAACTTACCCAAAAAATCATTTTAAGACCCCATTTCCATCCTACATATCGAATTTCATCATAATCAGTTAAAAACTCGCCGAGTTCCTTCCTTATTGGCCATATTCCAGAACTTTCTCAACAAATCATTTAAAAATTCCATTTTCATCCTACGTATCGAATTTCATCATAATCGGTTAAGAACTCGACGAGTTCCTTCCTAACTGGCCATATTCCAGAACTTCCTAAAAAATCATTTTAAAATTCCATTTTCATCCTACGTATCGAATTTCATCGTAATCGGTTAAGAACTCACCGAAAGGCCTAATTGGCCATATTCCAGAACTTGCCCAAAAAATCATTTTAAAATTCCATTTTTATCCTACATATAGAATTTCACATAATCGATTAAGAACTCACTGAGTTCCTCCCTAATTGGCCATATTCCAGAACTTTCCCAAAAAATCATTTTAAAATTTCATTTTCGTCCTACTTATCGAATTTCATCATAATCGGTTAAGAACTCGCCGAGTTCCTTCCTTATTGGCCATATTCCAGAACTTTCCCAAAAAATCATTTTAAAATCACATTCCCATCCTACATATAGAATTTCATCATAATCGATTAAGAACTCACTGAGCTCCTTCCTAATTGGCCATATTCCAGAACTTTCCCAAAAAATCATTTTAAAATTCCATTTTCATCCTACGTATCGAATTTCATCATAATCAGTAAAGAACTCGCCGAGTTTCTTCCTAATTGGCCATATTCCAGAACTTTCCTAAAAAATCATTTTAAGTTTAAATCACATGTCGAAATATCCTGTTTTGAAATATCCAGTGTTGTACCCATATCTCGTTTTGTACCGTATCTCGTTTTCAGTTATCCAATTTTGAAATATCCAGTTTTGTACCATATCTCGTTTTGTACCTTATCTCGTATTGAAATATCCAATTTTGAAATATCCAGTTTTGTACCTTAACTCGTTTTGTCAAAACCTATTTTGAAATATCAAGTTTTAAAATGTCCAGTTCTGAGCGGTTCCCACAACACATAGATTTCATAACGTAACCTAGATTCAACTAAAGCATGGTAAAATATTTTAAGAATTCCTGATGAACAATTTGCGACCAATAGGTACATTTACCTTGAAGTTTGGGAATTTTTATTTATGAATTTTTCAGTTTAAACTAGTGCTCTGAATAATTAGCCGTGTGATGTTCACTACATGGCTTGCTCGGTGCGGCCATGTGTTCAACGTAATTTGCAATCATATACCAACAACACTTACAATACATATATTTTTTAAAGCATTAGTATGCAATCATTTCGGCTTGTGATATAATTCGTATAAAAATTTGACTAGTAAACGATCTCTTTTATTTCGATTGGAGTTTCCATTCCGGATATCCGACTTTCTGATCCTTCGAGTATCTGGATTATCCGTCTATTTTAAAACAATCCGTTATCCGGTTAACATTTTTTTGAAATATTTGATCATCCGAATAACAAATTTTTGAGAAAAAAAAAGTACATGAATAAACTAGAATTTCACTGCGGTTTGACTGTTTTTTAAATCCTCCCCTCTCTTTTCTATTCTAGTTCAATAATGTATTCGTTAATAAATAGTTTAATGATTTGCATACAACAAGAAACAGTGTTAACTGCGTTCCATTCGAACAAATTTGCTACTCACAAGTAAAATTATGCCACAAGTAAAACATAACCTATAATTTAGTGGATTTTTTTTTTATTGCGTATTTTTATAATTCTTAAATTACCAAAAAAAAAATAGGAGGTAAAGGATCATCAACTTCCTCTCTTCTAAACCATTTTAACGTACAAAAAATAATTATAAAAAAAACAAGTTCTGATATGAACGAAAACCAGGATAAAATTGCCTCTAGCTCAAGTACTTTAAAGTAATCAAAAACTGATTTTTGCGATAAATCGAAGTTCCTTAAAAAAGAATCATTGGAAGAACTAAAATCAGGAATTATGTAAATCAAAAACAAAATCAGATCAGGCACCCATATCTGAGGAACACCCACCTATAGGACAAAGATATACTAACAGAATCATCAATCACATCAAACTTTTCGACAACGATCAACAAAAAAAAAACGACATAATACAGTCATAATACAGGTTGTGGCTAATATATAGAAAGCGTGATGGAACCAAGACCAATTACAGAGATTTTTATTTTTTTTTCCTGTATCTCCAATTTAGGAGCATAGGGCGTCTACTATTTTGAACCATCATACTCTATTTGAGGCTATTGCTTTAATTTCCGCCCATGATTTTCCCAGGTGTTTTGCCTCTGCTAGCATCGTCCTCTTCCATGTCATTGCTGGCCTTCCAACCTTTCTTTTTCCTTGTGGGTTCCAGTCTAATGACATCCTCGTTATATCACTTGATGCCTTTCTTAGTGTGTGGCCAATCCATCTGCATTTTCGTCGTTTTATTTCGGTCTCAATGTCTGACTGACGTGTTGTTCTATGCAGATTGATGTTACTAATCGTGTTAGGCCAGAAGCACTTAAGTATTCGTCGAAGGCATTTGTTTACGAACACCTGTTGTTTCTGTATGATTTTTCCTGTATGCTTCCATGTCTCACACCCATACAGTAGTACCGATTTCACACATGAGTTGAACATTCGTATCTTGGTCTTGTGCGACAGGACAGAAGTATTTCAGACTTTGTGTAACATGTTGAATGTATTTCTGGCTTTATTTATACGTTTGTGTATGTCTTCTTCTGTTCCACCTGTTTTCGTTACTGTGCAACCAAGGTATACGAATTCATTTACATCTTCAATTTGTATATTGTTGATGTGCATCGGTGTGGTTATATTCGTGTTGAGTCTCATCGTTTTGGTTTTTTTGATATTAATCTTGAGACCAACTTCGTTAGCTAGATCTGATAGCTGTTGCACTTTCTGCTGCATGTCGGAATGTTTGTGTGTGAGCAAGCATATGTCGTCTGCATAGTCCAAATCATTGAGTTTACCAGTTAACCCCCATTGAATGCCATTAGGGGACTTACTATCTAGTTTCCGCATTACACTGTCTAATACGATTAGACACAGCATTGGTGAGAGTACGCAACCTTCGAGTGTTGTAGTATGTTTCACTTTGTTTGCCTTTGTATTGAATTCGGTTCCCAGCATCCTGATACATTTCGTGTATGAGTTCAATTAATTTCTTTGGGATGCTCATTTCACAAAATGTCTGCCATATTGCGTTCCTGTTTATCGTATCGAATGCGCGTTCGAAATCGACGAAGAGCATATACAATGGTGAATTCCATTCATTAGATTGCTCAGTGATGATACGGATTGTGTTGATGTGATCAGTGCAACTGCAAGTAATGTGATCAGTTCCTGGTCTAAATCCAGCTTGTTCGTTTCTTAATTTTGCATTGATCATAGGTGAGATTCTGTCAAGGGTGATCATTGCGAATATCTTTATTGTTGTGTTGAGGAGGGAGATACCTCGCCATTTTCTAAATTCTCTTAGGTCACCTTTTTTGGGTATCGTAATTATCAAGCCTTCTTTCCATTTCAGTGGAATTCTCCCAGAATTCCAGACTTTCTGGATTATTGTTGTTAATATGCTTGCAGTTGTAGATGAATCTCCTTTTAATATTCCGGTTACATCGTCTGTTCCAGCGGCCTTATTGCTCTTCAGTCTTTTAATGACATCTTTAACTTCCCGTTCCGTTGGTGGATGGGTGTTGCTAGTTTCGTTATTGATGTTAATTGATGACTGGAGATTTTTGGGGTCGGCGACGACGTCTTTTTCGAAATATTCCTTACTTCTCTTTAACTGCGCTTCATCTGTTGTTAGTACTTGACCATTAGCTTGACCATTAATTACAGAGATTACTACACATAATCCACTAAGGATCGGCTCGCAGATTATGACCGAGCGAGCGTACTCACTGCCCTTTTATTTCATGAACGAGATCAGGAATTTTCACACCCATATATGACAACGGATCTCATCAATATCTAGTACAAGTTTTGCTTGTTGTTATTTGCAAAGTATTTGAGCAACGAGCGTAAGACATACAAAGCACGGATGCCAGCGACAAACGTGCTTTAATATCCCTTCCAACGCAGTTCTTTGGAGTGGCAAGGGCTCGAAATATCGGAAACTTGTCACTCCTGCAAATGAGGGGTCATCATTCTACTAAAATCAATTGCGTCTTGGTCTCTTGAACCAGTGATCATATATTTTGTTTTAGACTCATTGATTTTGAGACCAATGGAAGCTCAGAATTGTACAATTGGAATCCAATGCACAGATACCATTTGCAACTTTGGCAGAACGTGTTAGGACAAACAGTACAAGATGTTGTCCTGAGGTGTTTCACTTTTACGAAACATAAATTCTAACATGAGATTAAAAAGTATCGGGGACAGAGCATCTCCTTGCCGTATCCCAGAGCTAATTGCAAAAATGTCTGATAGCTTGTTCTCAACTTTGACACAGCATTGTGACCGTATTACTGGAATTTAACATAAAGGTATATATTTGTTAGGTACTCCCAAACATTGCAAAGCAAAGCATAAGCTATCCTTATATGAATTGAGTCATTGGCTTGTTGAAAATCCAAAAACACTTAATGTACGTCACGATATGTTTCTTAAAAAAATTACAATCGAATGAAATGTTAAGTAGTTATTGGATTTACATTTAATTCACACAACAATTTACTTTCTTCTTAAATCGAAACTCTAACAGCTTCCGACAGTTACCATATTTTACAAACTTTAAAAAAAGTTTAGAACATAAGTTTTAAATCCCATATTAACAAATATTTTTATAAAATTATCAGAGATTTATTTAAAGTAAACCAACACAAAACTTTATTTATGCCAATCGTCATTGTAATCGACGTTGTTAACAATGTCTGTCCGACATACTTTTTATAATCTACGCCACAATGTTATTAATAAAGAAAATTCACATTTCTCTAAAGTCTTTAAAATGTTTTGGTTCTAAGTAATTATCCATCAAAGTTTTCTTTAGTTAATTTTTAATATTTTATATTTATATATATATATATATATATATATATATATATATATATATATATATATATATAAATATTTATATATATATATATATACAGTATCTACACAAACGTGAAAAATAAAACTTTTATTGTGTATTCGTATTTTGTGTAAGGACTTTTCAATGACTAAATTGTATATATAATACATTTTGACCTAATTTTTCTTTAGTTTTCACGTTAAATCGATTTTTCTTTTTCACGTTTTCCTTCTTTTTTTTCATTTTGTGTCTGTTGATGTTTTGTTGTTGCAAGTCTGTATTTTCAATTTAGAAAAAATAAAATTTTGAAGTCACAACTAAATACTGTGCTGTGTGAATGTGGGTTGATTTTCATGTTTCACATATACGTAATACTGTATATATATACTATATATAATTTGGCTACGAGAAAATACAGTTGTACAATTTTCTTGATGAATCAGATTTTTCGAGAATTTTCCTCTTTAACTTTTTACGTTTTTACAATTTACGAATGAAAATTTTGTATTTTTGAGGATTCATATACATGACTCATTATTTCGTAATTCTTGCCTTTTTCATCAAATGACCTCATAATAATATCTACACGATTTGGGTTCTAATCCAACCCAATACCAAGAATGAGAAAAAACATAAAACTCAATATCCTTGACATAATTTTGAAAACGTTATATGTACTCGTATATACAAAAAAAAAGCACGACGTAAAATTCATTTTCTTTGCATCTACGCGAGTTTATTTAGATTATGCTGTTCAAGTTCTTCTTAAAACTAAGAACAAGAAACGAATAGTTTTAATACGCCACAAGGCTATATGAACTAGAATAGCATACTAGAGAGATAACTAGGCCACATACACTCACAATATATTTAGATTATATATATATATATATATATATATATATATATATATATATATATATATATATATATATATATATATATATATATATATAATCTCTCTTGCTCATTGCATGCAGATTTATTCATAAACTATACTTATAAAATTATTTAAATTTTTTCTTAACAAAGGCAATCGCACAGAACAGACAGTATGCCACCAACAAAATACTTAAATCATTTCACTTTATGATAATTCACTTTTATAAAAACAATTTCAACGTGATGAGATTCTCGTTTTCTTCTCAATACATTCATTATTATTATATTTAGTAACGATAAGAAGAAGAAAACCGCCAAACAACAACAAAATCTTTAAAGTCACAGAAAGTAATTCCCATTATATAAGAACATTTTTTTTTCTTCACTTACTCTCTTAATTGAAATGAAAGTCTATATTGGTGAATATTTAATTTTTTTTTTTTTTTTTTTTTTAAATTACTTTCAAAATCTTAAACTAAACAGTGAACAAAACAAAAAAAAAAATAGAAAACCACGATTTTGATTTTGAGACAGCTGCGAGAAAAATTTCGTCTAGTAAAATATATTTATTGGAAATTCGAAATGATTTTCTTATTTTGCACGTTACTACTAAGTTGTTACAATCTACCTGTGGAAGATTCAATATTAACCAATAAAATTTAAAAAGGAATATAAGGGAGTTTAGGGTGGTTTTACACTTTAAATTTGAATAAAAGTAAAAGTATAGTTAAAACTGATGGTTTCAATAGTGGGAACGTGGGTTAACTTTCATTTGCTATCGGTTCCAATTGCTATTTGTAAAATATTAAGAGACCTAATTAAATATATATTGCAAACGGCTGCTAAGGGATATTTTCAATAATGGATCAAATTCGGATCAACGCAATTGATAAAATGACAAAGAAAGATATCAACGATGTAAATGGTTAGTGGCTTTAGGAGTTCCAGTCTCATAAATTGATAAGAAAGGAAATATAAAACGATAAAACCAAAGTATGAAATCGATTCCATGCAATCTTTTTTGGGCCAAAGCACCTCTTACTGTTTCGCAGCTAACTTAATGCCTTTAAAATTCGCTTTAAATATCTATCAGCCGTCAACTAAAATTCACAGTGAACATACGTATTTAATTCCAATGAAGTAAAAAATTAAAATTAAAATAAATAATTTTTTTTTTTTTTTTTGCCACATAAATTAAATTTTATTATATGTTAAACTGGTTTTGGTAAACAGTTTAAATTTAAAAAAAAAAATTGACTTCAGCAATTGGTGATGGGTATTTTCTCCCCATCAAAAAAGAAAAACAATGACCAAAGAACACAATCGACATCTGATATAACCGAGAGTAGTGTAGTGGAAAGTGCGCCAAAAACGTGTAAAGTTCAACATTCTCCTAAGAAAGTAGAAAAAACTGAAAATAAAGAATCAACGGTGTCAAATTTAGTTATACCGCCGTATAAAAAAAAAAAAATTATTTTTCAACAAATAATACATTTAGTGACGAACACAATATGGACTCATCAGCATATTCTATAAAATTGAATGAACTCAGTGCGCTCAGTTTAAATAAAAATAAAAATAATATTATTTCATCGTCAGCAAATAGTATTATTTCAGGTGATATAGGTCAGTGTAGTAACACGGTGCAAACCGGAATGGACAGATATATCACTGTTACTAAGCGCAAACGAAGCCCAAGATCTGCGCAATCTGTTAGCAAAACCAAAGCTACAAGGCTAGAAGAAACTACTGCCCAAATGCTTTTAAATAATAGATTTTCTAACCTTAAGGTTGATGCGTTCGATGGCACCGAAGAACGGATAAAAAACGAGAAACCGCCGCCGATTTATCTAAGGGAGGCTTCAAATAATGAAACCGTAAAAACTATTAGTAGTTTAACAGGCGCTAAATTTTATATTGCTCCGCTTAAAAGGGGTAATATAAACGAGATCAAAATACAACCATTTGAAATTGATGGCTACAGAGCAATAATAAAACATTTTGATCAAGCTGGTAAGCATTATTCCACTTACCAATTGAAAAGCCAAAAGGGAATGATTATAGTTTTAAAAGGTATAGAAAGCTGCGTAGATGTAAGCGATATATATGCTGCTCTCGCCGAAAAAGGGTTTCAAGCAAAGACTATCACAAATATCCTAAATCGTGATAAAGTACCACAACCAATGTTCCGGATAGAACTTGAGCCCGATGAGGTAAAAGTAAAAGGAAGACACAGCGTATACAATTTAAAATATTTACTGCACCGCAAAATCACCGTAGAGGAACTCATTAAGAAAACAGGACCAGTGCAGTGCATCAAGTGCCAAGAATACGTCCACACTAAAGCTTACTGTACGCTGAACGAAGTTTGTGTTATTTGTGGCGAACTTCATAGTTCAAAACAGTGTAATAAAACAAAAAACGATCCATCAGTAAAACGGTGCAGTAATTGTGGTGAGAATCATACTGCTAATTACCGAGGCTGTCCAGTTTATCTGGACTTGAAACGCAAAACTACCCCAAAAATGCGATACGAACAACGAGTGCTTAAGACACAATACAACCAAAGTAATATGTTCTCAAGAAATTTGATTATTCCAACAGCAGATGTATCTACAACCGCACAAAATAATAATATCCATATCACTGAAAATAGTTTTGCAAAAACTGGCATCTCCTATGCAAATATTCTAAAGGGCACCAAACCAACACCAAAAGTTCAATTAAATGCCGAATAATCGAATATCCACGCAACCATAAATAAATTGACTGAAACAATTCAAAATTTCATGATGATGATGGAAAAAAAAATGAGCATGATGATGCAAAATATGACCACTCTAATGCAAATTATTGTTAAAAACCAGAAATGAATCTCCTAAAAATAGCTGTATGGAATGCAAATGGTCTTTCACAACACAAAGCTGAATTACAGTCTTTCCTCAACGATCATAATATTGATATTATGCTGATATCAGAAACGCACTTTACAACTAAAACATATTTTAAAATTAATGGCTATTCAGTTTATGACACCAAACATCCGGACGGTAAAGCACATGGCGGCACTGCAATTCTAATCAAACAAAGAATAAAGCACTATGAACTAAACAAATACGATAAAGATCACATTCAAGCAACTAATATCTGCCTGGAGGAATGGTCTGGTAATTGTGTAATTTCGGCCGTTTACTGCCCTCCTAAACATGCAATTAAAAAACAGCAATTTACTGATTATTTTAATCAGTTGGGCGTAAAGTTTGTCGCAGGAGGTGATTACAATGCTAAGCATGTACAATGGGGTTATGGGGTTTGAGACTGACTACACCTAAAGGTAAACAACTTTATGAAGCAATTACCCAGGCAAATCTGGATTATTTATCTTCACAAAACCCTACTTATTGGCCTACAGATAGAAAGAAAATACCTGATCTTATAGACTTCTGTGTAACAAAAGGAATCGCCCGCACCAATGCTCAAGTAGACGATTGCTATGACCTATCATCTGGTCACTCTCCAATTATAGTCAAACTAAGTACCGATGCTTTAAAAATTGACCCACCTATACGACTAACAAGCAAATTAACTAAATGGAGTATATATAAAAAGGTCATTGAGCAGAACTGCCAACTGGATATTCCACTGTTCACACCAGAAGATATTGAACTGGCAACAGAAAAGCTAATGCAAATAATGGAAACAGCCGCAAAAAAGGCTACACCAAGAGTTATTAGCTCTGAAAGAGTCAATAGGCCAACACCTAACATTCAGCAGCTAATTCAACAAAAGCGGAAAATACGCCGGCAATGGCAACACTAAAAGTCTCCACTACTCAAATGGAAACTAAATAAAGCTATTAAAGCTCTAAAAAGAGCCGATAAGTCTTCTTCCTACAATCTCAAAACTTTTTGAAAAAATGTTACTACAAAAATTAAAACCAATATTATCTGCAAAGCACATTTTACCAGACCACCAATTTGGATTTCGTGACCAGCATAGTACTGTTGAGCAGGTGCATAGGGTTATAAACGTAGTCAAACTAGCTCTAGAGGAAAAGAAATACTGTTCCGCTGTTTTCCTGGATATTGCACAAGCTTTTGACAAAGTGTGGCATGAGGGCCTGATATACAAAATAAATACTCTGCTTCCTAAAAAATTTCATGCAATCCTTGAAAATTACTTGTTCGAAAGAAAATTCCAAGTTAAACAAAATGAAGCCATTACCGAACTAAATCTGATAAGTGCAGGGGTTCCACAAGGAAGCGTGCTGGGGCCAGTGCTTTACTTGCTGTACACAGCTGATCTACCAACAACTGAAAAGGTGATTACATCAACATTTGCCGATGACGCTGCTATTATGTATTCACATAAAAATCCACAAACAGCATCAAGAGAGCTACAAGATCACATATACAAAATTCAGGACTGGCAAAACAAGTGGCGCATAAAAACGAATGAAAGCAAATCGGCACACATAACGTTTACACTAAATAAACGAACATGCCCCCCTGTAAAATTAAACAATGTCACGATTCCTCAACAAACAAACGTCAAATACTTGGGTCTTCATCTTGATAGAAGATTGACTTGGAGAAAGCATATTGAATCAAAGTGTAAACAAATAAAACTAAAATTCTCAAAAATGTACTGGTTGATTGGGAGAAGATCAAAACTGTCACTAGACAGTAAAGTTCTATTATACAAGGCGATCCTAATCCCCATTTGGACATATGGAATTCAACTATGGGGCTCTACCAGCGCATCAAATATAAACCTTTTACAACGTACGCAATCATCAAAAATACTACGTAGTATTACAAATTCTGCTTGGTATATTCGAAATGAAAACATCCACAGGGATCTAGAGATTAAAACGGTAAATCAGACGATAAAAACATACAGTTTGAAGTACCATTCAAAATTGGAAACTCATCCCAATGAATTAGCAAGGGAACTACTAAAGCAGCCAAGGTATAGACGGCTTCGCAGAACAGACCCACTAGATCTAATGCAGCTATAAACATAATTTATCCGTAAGGAGCTAACTCAATTTTCTAAATAAATTAATTAATTACCTACCAGTATAAGTATTAACATTGGTTAAGACTTAGTATTAGATAGTTTAGATTTAAGTTTTGCACACTTCTTGTTAGTTTCAGATAAAGAAAGATTCAAGAATAAAGCCATTGGCAATAGTAAACTGTCCTAATATGTTGCAACGTATGGTTTGAATGTTTAAAGTTTAAACCACTTTTGATCAACCGCGCTATATTAGAGGCGTTAATATAGGAAATGTACTTGTTCATTGGTAAGAAATGACGTTTAGTTTTTTAGTTAGGTAAAGAGTATACTGTAAACAAAAATTTCTTAGTGGTACCGGTACGAGACCAAGTTTTAAATTATTGCACGGGTGACAATGTTTAACTAATGCAAAGTCCTAAATAATTTTTTTTCAAATTTTATTCTAATCCATTTTCCATTGAAATATGATTGATATTAAAAAAATAATCGATTTTATAGTTCTGTTCAAATTTTATTCAAGAAAGCACGTTTGAAACTTTTTTCAAGATTATTAAAGTATGTTAAACTATAATTTAACTGTACAAACAAAGTTTTTTTGTATTTTTGAAATGGGAAATATTTTTTACTATACTATCATTAAAATATTTGCAAAAAAGTTTCCATCTGCTTTGTTCTACTTAATGCATTTGACCTAGAACCCAAATTTTTCTATATTTGCGGGTTATTTTAGTTTACAAATAAACTGTTTAAATCTATATTTCAGCATTCAACTTCTGTTTATTGACATTAATGATAAACTGTATTTTGACAGTTTAACGGTTATTTAATTTAATTTTCGTGCTAAATAATTTTTTTTGAATCTGTAATTAGAATTTTGTGTATACTGAGAGTTTTGTCACGTGTTTCGACTTGGAGCTTTTATGACATAATTTTAATAATTTTGATTTATAGCAAATTTTTAGATTTCTTACTTACATGGGAGTTTAGTTGAACTTATTATTACTTTAATCAGATCCGTCTATAGTTATAAGAAGCGTTACCTACTTAAAAGATTTAATAAATGATTTTATTTTAGATTAGATTAGAATGTTAAAACTGACACCGTATTACCATAGACAGATAAAGTACCACAGACATACACTTGTCTGTGGTGTTACCCTGAAGTTAAATGAATAGTAAATCTAGTTATTTATGCAAATATTATTGCTTCTGAAATAAATTAATGTTAACCCTGTTTGGCATTCATACTTAGGGAACTGCAGCAAATACGTATAGGTATTTTTAAATGAAACCTTTCCCCTCTCTATCTATTGTTTTGTGTAAAACTACTGTATGAGTAGGCCCGGAGTTATTCAGGAGATAGGCCTAGTGCTCTACAGTCCAATCGATTTGGAAACTGTTAATTCTGAGATCGCTTTGGCGATCGAAAACGATATTTAGTTGCACATTTTTAATACTGTGACTCACACAGTTCTGTCTGTCATGAACGCCCAAAATTCGTAACAATTAGTGTCAGAAGTGCGAGTTTGCAAAAGTTCAAAATACCTAATATCAACACGTATATACATACATTCAGAAGTTGAGAGATGAGTTGGTGCTGCGACACATTCATATAGAGGCAACACGATTAAGCTTTTCGTGAGATTACAAAAAAGCAATGAAGCGTTGAAGCTATTAAGTTGGCTGAACATGGTAGTAAATTAGACGCTAAATTAGACCAGCTTAAAGGCGAGCTAGAAACAAAGATGCAAACAATCACGGCTAATGTAGACGAAAAGATGCCAACAATCACGACTGATATAGAAGTGGAAATGCAAGCATTGGAAAGACGGCTTAAAGCGGTCGAAGTCCAAAAGGAGGAGCGTTCTTTGAACAACGAAGAGATACTCCAGCCGATCATTATTAAAACCGTATTAAAAAAGCCACCAACCTCCAAGTCGAATTCCTTACAAAGGGATTCTAAAACCAACTGCATTCGATGTCGAGACACCGTTTGAGAATTTTTTTTTCTCAATGCTTCCGAAGCACTGGAAAACGTCAATCAAGTTCCTGCTCGCTATACTTTAGATTCCAACAATTTGAATACTTCATAAGTAATTGTATGGATCACGTGACCAAGCGATAACACAGCCTGCGAACCAAGGAAAGGGAATAAAAGGGAATTACTAAGAGAATGTGATAAATGGGCGCTCAGCAAGATGTTAATGGCATATTGCGTCAGGCGTATCATACATTTACACTAGATACTGCAGCCTCAAAATCTGTTGTAGGTTAAATTGATTCGCTAATAGTTGAAAACGGCTACTGGTGACGCTACAGCATTAAAAGGAGACAGTAACTTTTTAGTCAAATTTGGAGGAAAACATTTCGAGCATAGATTTATAGTTGCCAGTATAACTGATGAATGCATTTAGGGTTTAGATTTTTTGACCGAGCACCAGATGTCACTTGATTTGAAGAACCAGGTTTTAAGCAAAATGTAGGTTCCGTTGAAAATGGCTGGTAGCCAATATAACGAATTACGCGTCATCTCAGAAGAAACGATAGAAATTCCACCGATGTGTAAAGCAATCATCTATGCCAGATAAGACGGCAATCTCGGTGGGAACAAGATGGCAAGAGCCAATAAACGGTGCGACAAATAGCTGAGCGGAAGAATACTGCAGTAAAGCTCATGTTAAAGATACCAGTGCAAGAAATGAACGTGAGCCCGAACATAAATGTCAATATCAATAGTGGATCCCTACTTGGTAATTTAGAGGACATGAATTACATCGCAAAATAGCACTCACTTGAAAGCTAGAGGCACTAAGAGAATTGGCTAACGATTTTGCTATCCACTATAACGACGTGGGAAGAGCTTATAAAGTCCAACATCGCATTGACACAGGAAACGCAACTTCAATACGACAGACACCAAGGCGATTACCACTAGCCAAACTAGAGAACACACAGCAATTGACTTCAAAAACGGAACGCGATGGTGTTACTGAGTAGTCTAAGAGCACGTGGATTTCACTTATCGTGCTCGTTAAAAAAAAGATCGCTCCATAAGGTTCTGTGTCGATTACCGCAAATTGAACGATGTAACCAAAAAATTCGATCGCAAGCCGGGCAATCCTTCATTTTGGATACTGATGCCAGCAATGTTGGTGTAGGAGCTCAGTTCTATCACAAACCAAGAAGACAAAGAGCGAGTCATAGGTTACTACAGTCGTGAACTATAAAACCTGAGAAGAACTACTGCGTAACCCGAAAAGAGCAGTTGATTGCAGTGGATAGTGTAAAACTTTCATTACCACCTCATAAACGCAACTTGTAACTAACTTGTAAGTTAGTTCGCCTTGTATACAAGTTTAATATTCATTTAATTTTATTCAGTCGTTAAAGACACTATTGTGAACTATTATTACTAAAAACTAAAAACCCAAATTGATACGCAAAAACCTGTAACAAAAATTTTCCACCATACACACACGCCATAACAAAAATAAGAACAGTAACAATAACAAAAAAGTTATTGAACGCGAATCACACATAACGTCGTAAAAACACTAGTTTCTTATTTTTTTATTGTACTGTTATTATTTTAATTTTCCTTTATTACAAACAACATCATTTCTACGAGTGAGTATTTTCCATTGACAAAAAAAAATTACAAAAATTTGTATTGCACACATAAGAAACAACGCGCAATTTCTTACTTATACTTTGCTTAATTGGTTGTATGCCTATTTCGATTGTTGTTGCAAAATGCGTTTTTTTTTTTTTTTCAAATTAATCGTATGCGAACACGTTTTTACTGAATGGCTAGGCGATTAGCTGTCGGTAAACATATTATATTAGTATGTACAGTGAATTCAAAAATGTTTATGAAAATATTTTAGTTATATGTACACTGCGTGTATACAAATCAACGTCGTATGTATTACGAAATAAAAAAGGAAATTTTTTAATACAACGACGCAGTTTTTCGTCGAAAAGAAAACATGCACATGTTATTGTTGTAAACATCATCTCAACCTCATAAAAAAAAAAAAACAATCCATAATATGTGCAGATATATGTTCAAGCAACAGATGATTGAAAATTATATGTTTTGCACGAAAAGCTGAATCTTATTGTTATTGTTGATTACTGTGCGTAAGACAGTAATTGATAGTTATATATATAGGGTTATCAATTGTCATTGATCAAGCGTATAAATAAATTAAGAAGGAAACTTAAGATGTTTTGTTCATGCAATCATTGGCCACCTGTTTTTTGTAAATGTTGTATATTAATTCATGAATTGAGGTCAAGAGACTCAAATTTGCAGTTATTTACATTTTTCTTTTTCATGCATGAATACGTGCACGTGAGTTCAGAAGGTTAATATATTTATACATATGCCAATTACGTGTTTGAATCAGTGCGTTTACTACATGTGACTATTCACGTCAATGTTATATATATTTTTGGACAATTTTATGTGTACTTTTTTCGTTATACAAGTGAGCATGGATGCTCTTGGTCGATGGGATTGGATGAGTTTTTCGGATTAAGCATTTTTTGGTTCTTTTTCGAAATAAGTATTTTTTTGGGGTCTTTTATATTGTACCTGTAACTATTTGTAAGTTCCCAATTTTATTTTATTAATCCCTTATTTTATTACAATAATATTATTATATTATTATATTATTATATTATTATATTATTATATTATTATATTATTATATTATTATATTATTATATTATTATATTATTACATTATTATATTATTATATTATTATATTATTATATTATTATATTATTATATTATTATATTATTATATTATTATATTATTATATTATTATATTATTATATTATTATATTATTATATTATTATATTATTATATTATTATATTATTATATTATTATATTATTATATTATTATATTATTATATTATTATATTATTATATTATTATATTATTATATTATTATATTATTATATTATTATATTATTATATTATTATATTATTATATTATTATATTATTATATTATTATATTATTATATTATTATATTATTATATTATTATATTATTATATTATTATATTATTATATTATTATATTATTATATTATTATATTATTATATTATTATATTATTATATTATTATATTATTATATTATTATATTATTATATTATTATATTATTATATTATTATATTATTATATTATTATATTATTATATTATTATATTATTATATTATTATATTATTATATTATTATATTATTATATTATTATATTATTATATTATTATATTATTATATTATTATATTATTATATTATTATATTATTATATTATTATATTATTATATTATTATATTATTATATTATTATATTATTATATTATTATATTATTATATTATTATATTATTATATTATTATATTATTATATTATTATATTATTATATTATTATATTATTATATTATTATATTATTATATTATTATATTATTATATTATTATATTATTATATTATTATATTATTATATTATTATATTATTATATTATTATATTATTATATTATTATATTATTATATTATTATATTATTATATTATTATATTATTATATTATTATATTATTATATTATTATATTATTATATTATTATATTATTATATTATTATATTATTATATTATTATATTATTATATTATTATATTATTATATTATTATATTATTATATTATTATATTATTATATTATTATATTATTATATTATTATATTATTATATTATTATATTATTATATTATTATATTATTATATTATTATATTATTATATTATTATATTATTATATTATTATATTATTATATTATTATATTATTATATTATTATATTATTATATTATTATATTATTATATTATTATATTATTATATTATTATATTATTATATTATTATATTATTATATTATTATATTATTATATTATTATATTATTATATTATTATATTATTATATTATTATATTATTATATTATTATATTATTATATTATTATATTATTATATTATTATATTATTATATTATTATATTATTATATTATTATATTATTATATTATTATATTATTATATTATTATATTATTATATTATTATATTATTATATTATTATATTATTATATTATTATATTATTATATTATTATATTATTATATTATTATATTATTATATTATTATATTATTATATTATTATATTATTATATTATTATATTATTATATTATTATATTATTATATTATTATATTATTATATTATTATATTATTATATTATTATATTATTATATTATTATATTATTATATTATTATATTATTATATTATTATATTATTATATTATTATATTATTATATTATTATATTATTATATTATTATATTATTATATTATTATATTATTATATTATTATATTATTATATTATTATATTATTATATTATTATATTATTATATTATTATATTATTATATTATTATATTATTATATTATTATATTATTATATTATTATATTATTATATTATTATATTATTATATTATTATATTATTATATTATTATATTATTATATTATATTATTATATAATAATATAATATTATATTATTATATTATTATATTATGTTTGCATGGCGAAGTGGCTTGGTTGATTAAACTTTCCTTTAATGACTAGGAAAATGAGTTTGAAGAACTCAGTGAGACAATGAAAAAACCAGAGATGGCTCTGAAAAAACAAAATCTACACTTAATAACGAAGATTGAACGCTTAAGTGTTTCGAGACCTCTTTTTTATGCAAATCCAGAAGCCATTTCGCTTAATCAAGATAAAGAGACAAGCAAAACCCTAGATGCTTCTAATGCATACACTGCCAAAAGGACGAGAGATTTACCACCCCAGACTGATTCAGTTAGGCAAAAGGCACGCATTAACACAACTGGGAGTACTCTGACAAATCTGGGGCCAGCCTTAGAACCAGATAGAAAACTGGAGAAAAAAGCGGTAGGAGATATAAACCAGAATGGCAAAAAAACACCAAAAAGGCAAAAACGAATTCGAAACGACCAACTCGATCTAATCCGCTTTTGATTAAAACAACGGAGATGTATTGTATACTGAACTGCTGAAGAAAGTAAAGGCGGACTCAGAACTTACTGTTCTGGGGTTTCATTAAAGTTATTCATATTCAGTATTCACCAAACTACGAAGGGAACCAACCGCAAACAGCTGTTTCCAATCCCAATTGGAAAAAAGTTTCGGCCAGGAAGCTGATGTTAGAGCCTTGACACAGGAAGTCCTTGCAGTAATAAGGGACATTGATGTAGTGACTACACAGGACTAAGTAATTCAGGCTCTTGAAGGAGGGTGAAACTAAAGAAATTACCTCTATAAAACTGCTAAAAATCGCTTCTCCAGGCACAAATGACAGAGAATATCATATCCAAAGGTAAAATAAAGATTGGTTGGGTGATTAGCAGAATTCGAGAAATTAATGAGCCCTTAAAATGTTTGAAAAGCCTTGAATATGCTCACCAAGCTCAGCAAAGGTTGAAGGATAGGTCTAACCTATGTAGAAAATGCGGAGAACAGGGTCATATTGCAAAAAACTACAGCAATGATCCGAAATGCATGCTTTGTAGTGATAAACCCATTTGAGGGAACACAGATTACGCTGGTAGTGTAGCGTATCTGATATATCAGGAGGCGCTGCAAATAAAACGAAAAAGATGAGCATGATCAACTTAATCTTAATCACTGTGAAGCTGCGCAAGACCTGCTAAAACAAATAGTTCGTGATTTGGACGCAGAAGCACTGTCGTTACTTCCAGTATGATAATGCTGAATGTTGGTAGCAACTCCCCATTCGTATTGGTAATACCCCTATTAGGAAAACACGAAAATTGAATGGCTGGAAATATAAAATTTTTGACGAAAAGTTTTTTCTTTTCACTTTGGAAGATAGAGTTTGATCAGGAACTGCAGAAAATCAGGTGTCCCAAATGATAGATTGCATTACAATGGCTTCTTATGCAGTAATGCCACGAAGATCAGTCAATTTCTGGCAGGTTCCAGTGTCCTGGTGGATCAAGGACCAAGTAAATAGCCGAGCTGTGTAAATGAGCCGAGCTGTATGCCTTCGTGCTAGGGGCTTATATCAATGTGCAAGGCCCAAAGGATAATACGAGTTACGAAAACAATATTGTACTTCTCGCTCATTACTTAATTATTCCATCAAAGTAAGCGCCATAAAGCCATTAAAAATAGTAATGACAAGGTTTAAGAATACAAACAATGCAAGTCCGTCGTGCCCAGAATTGTTGCGAAATATTAACTCTATGTTATTTCTACAACAGCCTGGTTATGTGAAAATCATGGAACTAAGGGACTAGGAAGAAGTAATTCTACCAGTGTCACCCAATCTACTTGCTGGATACAACTGGAAAAATATAAGAGAGCATTATATGCGAAAGACTGCAGGAAGCCATTAAGAACGAAGGAGACCTGTCTGAAAATTAATATGAATTCCGTAAAGCAAACCCTACCATTCACGTGATTAAGCTCATGGTCGATGCTAGAGGTGATTGAAGATGTTAAATGGATGGGAGGTTCTAAAAAATATTCAGCAGTTGTCAAATTGGATGTTTTAAAAATGCCTTCAACTCGGCTAGGTGAGATTACATATTAGACACGCTACTAAGTAAAGGAGTTCACAAGTATTTAATTCCTTTAGAAATATAGTTTTAAAGTACGAGAGAAATTGAGGCACAAAAGAGTATCATATAACCGAAGGACTATGACAAGGGTCGATTCTACCACGTTGAAATTAGGCGTTAAGGTTTTGTCGTTAAAAATCTGACATTCTTGCAAGATTATGATAGTCTCTTGTGAGGTCTTTAAAGATTCCCTCCTTCACAAAAAAAAAACAACACACAAACATACACTCCAATTAGAAAATTCTAAAATGGCCTCGGGATAAATCATAGTTCATATTTCTGAAACAGAAAGCTTAAATAATAAAATGTAAAATGTTCACTTGATGAAACTTTCATCCAGATCAAAGCAGTTCTCTAAATTCTAAAGTAACTCATGCATTTTAATCACTATATTGTTTTACTAAAGTTAAATATTATATACTCCCATACCGCGGTCTAATTGCATCATTAATCGAAGTTTGGGATTTCAAAACTATATCAACAACTATTAGTTAAATAAACAATGATAAAATTCCAAATTCAACATAAACATAATTATAATCATTTTACCTTTTGTCTCATCAATTTTGCTTTTTTCCGATTCTTTTTCCAGTTAGTCAATGTAACTCGTACTGCTGTTACCAACAAAAATGCCTCGCTAGCAAATGAACTTTTTTTTGTCCGAATTGCAATTTTATTATTGTTTTTATTTTTATTTGTTGTTGGTGTTTCAACTGCCATCGTCGATGATGACAACAAACTATTATAATTCATAGTATTTGTGATGCTACCACTATTATTAGTTTTAGATTCTGATGACGATGTCATTTTATATTCTATTTTGTTGGTATCGTAAACTAATTAAAAAAAAATCTAGAATTTCATTTTAAATTTTAACAACAGTGTGGCATAGAATTAAAAGTAAAAAATTCAATATTTTCAAGAACAACAACAAAACTATAAATAAACCACTTTTATTAGTTATGTTTATTTTATGTTTTCTTTGAGAAATTTTTCATTTCTTTTTTTGTTAACAAATTCTTTCACATCGATTACAGTTATAATCAAAATAAAAAATGTAGTAACAATAATAACAACATTAAATACTTGTTTCAATCTACTCTTTCTCTTCACTATATATAAATAATATACTTTATTATTGTATATACACTTCTTATTGTTTGTTATTATTATTCTTGAAGAATTTATGTCAGTTATAATTGTTATTGTTTACAGAAAACAGAAATGCTTGTATTATGAGATTAAATTATAACTGACTTGCACCGCCAGTTCTAGAAATTAGTTTCTTAATGATATGCCACTTTTATAAAAAAAAAAAGATGCTCAACAAAAATTTTAATATAAATATTACCACGTGGTTATTCAATAGCACATCTCATCATAACAAATTTTCACAAAATACTATTATCAATACTACTAACTACTATACCTCCTCGTTCTCATGTAGCGTGGCGCGCAAAATTAAATTTTCCCGTTTATCGTCGTTGTTATGCTATTCCATTCTATTTTCCTATCTACATTTAGCATATAAACAACAACAACAACAACCAGAAGTATCGAGTACATAAAAAGAAAATGAAACAGCATTAAAAGAAAATGCCTGTCTGCACACAATATACGAGCATATACTACGTATATATAGTGATAGTAGTATAAAGCATTTTCATACACAATAGTTTTTCTATTGCTGTATTTTTTCCTGGGTTTGTTTTCCTGTTTCGTTTAGTAGTATGTGCAGTTTGCACTACTCTGTGCATTTTTCAAAGTATAGCTCCTCCGAAATATATATATATATATATATATATATATATATATATATATATATATATATATATATATATATATATACACCACCATATAGGTGGAAAAATGATAGAGACAAAAAATAGTTTTTTATAGAAATAATTTCATCTTTTTATAAAAATCCAAAACTACTATTACTATCGTAGAAAGCTTTATTTATAGTAATATATCGTATAAAAGTGTAGTAAATTTTCTATTAGCACTTTTTTGTGTTCGTTCGTTCAATTCATAAAATTTTTATAAAATTCGTACGAAAAGCTGTTTTTTATGTTTCATCATATTTTAATGGAGAAATTAAGTTTTGGCGAGAGCGACACTATACTATATGCGACGGAATGATAAAAAGCTTTTCATTTTTTTATAGATAAAAAAAAATATATTTATTTTTATGCTTTTTATGCGAAAGAAAATATGTTTACTACTTTCAAAACAATTTTATTGGTAAGCATGTTTGCCGTATTGTGTTCACCATGTATATATGTATATAAACAGAGCTAGAAACATTAAAAAAGTTTGTAATAAAACATTTTATTATTATGGTTTTTTTTTTTTGTTTTAGGGGAAATGGTGAAAAACTTATGATTTGTGAAATTAACTGTCTGTGCATCACGAAATGGTTTATTGTTGATTTTATTTAAGTGATAAGTTTTTTTTATGCGCCAACTATTTAATTTGAATTTGGCGAGATAAGTTTAAAAGTTGTTTTCGAAAGGAATAAAAACAGATCGTCTAGGATCAACATATTTCTATTTTTCAAGTTTAATTTGGAACCAAAGTTATCTCCAACTTTTAAAAACGTATTTTGTTTGCTTAACAGTTATTACGTTTAATTTCTGTGCTAAATTTTTGATACTGTAATTTTAGAATTTTGCGTGCATTGGGAGCGTATTGGTAAGTCATTTTACTTTTTTTTAACTCTTTAAATTTGAGTTCACTACATTTTCGTTTACATAGTGACTTGTTTTGTCTGTTTAATGCTTGTGTTGTTTAATTTTCATGATAAATCGTTTTTCTTTTAATCTGTAATTCATATAAATTTTAGTGTATTGAGAATATTTTGAAATCATTTAACTGTTATTTTGAACTCACCAAATTTATATTAATTAGATTATAATGACGTATTTTTTTCAGTTTAACGGTTATTTTATTTAATTTTCGTGCTAATTAATTTTTTTGTATGTATATATGCGAGCCCGGGAGTCTAATCAATTACTAATTATTACGAGTATTTTATTTTTATATCAAAATTCTATTTATGTCTTATGATCCCTTGAAGAAAGTGATAAGGCGTAACGAAACTGCGCTTTGATTGAAAGTTTCCATAATCAAAGCAAACACAGCTCCTGAATTTTGCATGGTAAAATTTAAAAAGGCCCAATGGCAGAAATAAAGGGACCGTTGCTGCTCAGCACGTTTAATAAATGTAATAAATCTTGTATTTTTTAGGTACACTGCAGATGCTGATGAAGTAGCTATAAGAAACTCACTTACGATTAGGGATATCGGTATTTCAGATAAAACTAAAGAAAATAGATTTTCTTTTTAAGATTTTTCAAATTTTGAGTTAAACTTTAAAAATTTAAAAATTACGAACTCCTTCGATTTTTGTAAATTAAAAGGATTTATTATTAAAAATTTAATTTCATTTTTATTGATGAAACAAAATAGTTTTAAGTTAATAAATTCATAACGTTTGAAATAATATTTTATCTGATACAGTTTTTGTCAAAAACGGACAAAACTTTACAAATTTAAAAACACACAGATATAATTTACCAATTAAATAAATTTTAAGAATTTATTATTAAAATTTTAATTTAATTTTTATTGATGCAAATAAGTAGTTTTAAGCTAATTTATTTATTTATTTGTATTTAGAATTTAGATTTAAGAGGAAAAGCACATATATAAGAAAATATAATAACATCAAAACCGACATTTTCTTCCATTAGGCATAAAAAAATGAATTCATAAAGTTAATATTATTAATAATATTTTACCTAATATTACCTATATCATAATATTTTAAGTAATATATTTTTTTTAGAAAAATCTACAAATTTTGAATTAAATTTTATAAATTTAAAAATGACGACCTTCTTAATTTTTTGCTAATTTATTATTATAAACGTAATTTAATTTTTATTGGTGCAAAACAATGGTTTTAGGTAATAAATCCATAAAGTTTAAAATAATATTTTCTCTAATACAATTTTTTCAAAAACGGACCAATTTTTAATTTATACTTTACAAATTAAAAACTGGCGATTTCCTTCATTTTTGTAAAATTAAAGGATTTATTATTAAAATTAAAATAAAATTTTATTGATGCAAAAGAATAGCTTTAAGTTAATAAATCCATAAAATTTTTTTAGATAGTATTTCATCTAATACAATTTAAAAAATTTAATTTAATTTAATTTTATTGTTGCAAAAAAATAGTTTAAATTAATAAATTCGTAAAGTTTTATTTTTATCCAATATAATTTTTTTAGGGTTACAAATTTTAAAATTTTGTTAAAATTATAATTTGAATTGTTTCAGTCAGTTTTTAATTTTATTTGAATTTTTATAAAATATAGAACCAATTTTATAGATATTTAGGTAGAGAATAAAATTTTATTACATCAGAATAATTATTGCAATCAAAATTTAAATTTTAAATTTATATTTTTGAGAAATTGTTGTAACAGAATTTAATAAATTTACACGAAACCCGAAATATATTACCTAGGTTAAAAATTTTAATTTAATTTTACTCCTATTCAACAAAATATTAGTTACCCTTCAATTCAGTAATCTGGCCTCTTAAAATTTATAAGATATAAAATCAAAAATAAACTCTGGGAGAGAGCAATGATTTTGTATAAAAGAAAACATATAACAAAAACCCCAAAGTGGAAAATACACAGTAAAATATTACATTAAGCTATAGTAAAATTTTCATTTTTTTATTATAGTATTGGTTTGATTGTAAAACACAACCATACACATAAAATATAAACACAAACATTTATATTGTAGGTGTGTTTGTATAGTTTTATGTACGTATACAAAATTTTCCTAGCTATTTACTTTTTTTTTTGTTTTTCTGTCAAAATGGAATGCGCCTATGTGCATTTTTAACAACCTATTTTCATGGAGCATACTCCATTCTATCGAGTAAATTTTATTTTTTATATGTATTGTGTTGTTGGAAAAATTGCGTATGATTGTAAAAATTCATTCTA
Source organism: Tipula confusa (assembly GCA_963556175.1). Classification (NCBI taxonomy): domain Eukaryota; kingdom Metazoa; phylum Arthropoda; class Insecta; order Diptera; family Tipulidae; genus Tipula; species Tipula confusa. The sequence goes on along the minus strand of OY744477.1, from coordinate 44,285,998 downwards.
GTTTTTTTTTTTTTCATTTTCTCATGTATGGTTTTCAATTTTTTCTACTTGGCGCGCATTTTATTATTAATTTACTTTTCAGTAAACAGTTTTTCTTCTCCTGTTGGAGCAAAAAAAGTAATCGTAGTAATAATAATTTTACTATAATTTTATTGGATTTTGTTGTGTATAAATGTGTGTGAACGGATAGCTAGAGTATAGTAAAATTTTCATTTCGACTCGCTATGTGCGCTTTTCGTTTTACGACGAGCATTTTTGTATTCGATTTGTTTGCTTTTCTTGTTTATATATATATATATATATATATATATATATATATATATATATATATATATATATATATATATATATATATATATATATATATATATATTTGAGTTTTGTTGTAAAATAAACTTTTCAAGAGTTCAAAAGCCCAATTCAGAATATAATTGAATATAAATGTAAATGAATTATATATATATATATATATATATATATATATATATATATATATATATATATATATATATATATATATATATATATATATATATATATAAATAAATGCAGTAAAAAGAGGTACTAAAAGATAATGTTATGGTTTCATATTGATTTTACGATAAAAATTTATTTATATTAAAAATTGGATAGTACTTTAAAAGCTTCTTGCATATCATGTTATAATTTAATATTGTCTAATTGAATATCTGTCTTAGCAAAACCACAATTTAGGATACACACACGAAATATAATAATATTCCATAAATCTGAGCAGCTTTTGTTCCCTGGATCGTAGAAAATTCAAACCATCTTTTCAATTTTATAGAATTTTCACCATTTTGGCGCCTAATTTTTTTTATAACTGGAGTCATGTCTTATCAGTGTTGATATACACAAACATTATTTACTCCCACATTTCTCATTTGTTGTATCGCATTTTATGTTATATTACAAAATCGAATATCTCAAAAAATTAAAAAAATTAATGATTTATTGTTTCAATCTTCAATTCGTAACCAAAACTTAAATTGTGTAACAAAACCAAAACATAAAAAGCTCTATATATACATTCTGTACATAAAATCAATTTTTTTTTTGTTTTCTTCGTCATTCTTCAACAAACTGTATATCTTTCCTAAAGCGACAGCATAAAAAATTTTTAAATAAAATAAATCATAAACTCGATTTTGGTTTTTATCATACTTTTTTTTCCTTTTTTTTGACAGACGAAAAGCTTTGAAGCTTTAGTATATACGACCGAAATAAGAAAATAAAATTAAAATTATGTCTACGCGCATCGGTGATTTTGATTCATGATGACGATGCCTAATTTTCGTTGCTCTCATATAATATAAACACAAATTTTATCGTATATTATATATCCATATATATATATATATATATATGTGTTTATGTGTGTTGTTGAGTTAATGTGTGCGTTTGTTTATATATACAAAAAAAGGATGTTAATATGTTCCATTTTGTTTTGATTGGACCTGGGTTATAATTTCATTTTACCCGCGTTTTTTCGTTGTGCTCTCAAATTTTCGGTCGCTTCGGGTTCTTCGCCTAAATTATTCCCGCGTTTATTTCTCTTCTCTTATCCTGTCTACAATCCATATTAAATTTACGTTCGAACGGGATGTACACATACATAGAAAGAAATATCTCCTGATTTTTTTATAAGTGTAAGGGTATATAATATATATAAATGTGTATATATAAATAGTAAATGAGGTAAAGAGATGAGATTGATTTTTATTTTATATACAAGAGAATACAAATTTCTATAAAGTTTTTTAAAAGCGCGCATAACCCAAACCAAAAGTGCACAAAATAAAATTCAATTATTTTACGAGGAAAATGAGAATGGCGGGTGTATCTTGGATATCTGCAAACAGTGCTTCAGACTAAATCTTAAATGGATAAAGGTATGGTAAATATGTTGTATCGTTTCGTTCGTACAGCTCGTTATATATATATATATACATTTAAAAAAAAACTTTATTTAGTCGAGACTAATTTAATGTCCAAATGGATCGACTATAAGTTAAATGAGAGCGGGATAATAATGTCAAGGGTTGCTCAACTCACAGACGTACCATAAGTTCATGTTCTATTTTAAGTTTATCAATTTTATATTAATGGATAATTTCTAGACTATATCTAAAATATATTTCGTCGTGATACTCACACTAGCAGTGTGAATAATCCTGGGTTCAACTTTTTTCTTTCGAATATTATCATAATTTGTGTATGTACACGATAATACAAACAAGATGGTGTCTAGTCGAATCGTTCGGTTTTTTTACTTGTACTATTTTATATATGTATAATGTGAGTTGGTGAACTCAAATTTTGTTGAGGTTGGTTTTGAAGAAATGAGATTTTCTGTCTGGTTCGTTGATACGACAATTTTCTGAAAACTGTGACAATGAACGACAGCTCGCTCGTGCAATATATAATAACGAATATTATGAAAGTTAATGGCATTGTACTATCGATAATTGGATACTCGTTCAGCCATTAAACTTATTTTTAAAAGACTTTTTTGAATTTAGGGTAAATGTGGAAATTTGAAATTCTGAGAATATATATATATATATATATATATATATATATATATATATATATATATATATATATATATATATATATATATATATATATATTATTTTTTACAATAATGGTTTTAGACCTCAAAATATATTTTTAAAAAAATATTTTAAAACTTTGATATTTATTTACACTGTTCGATCGCTTAGACTTTAATTATTCACCGACTGCTTGGATTTTATCTTTAAACTATCATTGCTAATTTGCATTACTACCAATCTTCCTTTCCAGTATTTTGCAAAAAATTCCTAAAAAACTATAAACGACAATTCTTTTTTGATAGACTCTCTCTATTCCTTCAGTTCAGTGTGGTCATTTTTGTAGCATTCTTATACTTTTTTATCACAATTAAGAGTTTTTCTGGTGAGGAGAATTGATGCATTTTTGGCAAGAGATCGGACGTTATTTTTTAAATATTATTATTTTTATTTTTATTTTTTTTTCGTTTTTTTAACGGTTATTTCATTTAATTTTCGTGCTAAATAATTTTTTGGTATGTGCTATTCATATATGTGACTCCGGGTATAGTGATAAATATTTTGATGAAATTTCTGTTAACGTGAATGTTTTACTAAGATCGCTGTATCACAATCGTTATTATAGTGAAGCTTAAGTGATGTGGCAAGGATTAACAAATGTTAACTCTAATGAAAAGGTTTACAAAAATAAATACAATAATTTAAATTGTAAGTCAGCTATCTTTGGCAAAATAATGATTCATTAAATTATCTCAATCAACCCTTTTAATGAACATTTTTTGGTCGTTTGCTTGTTTAATAAAAAGGATAGTTCTTTTATTAATTGGGAAGAGGATTCTCTAATGGAACAATTAATCAAGGTCGTGTTACATGCGGTATTCCAGCATTATCGCACACCATATTTTTAATTTTATCACTAATATTTTATCCCCCTCTTTTGCTTATTTTACAAAATTATCTGCTTCTATAGGCAAAAATTAAATCTTTGTTTCTTTAGTGCTAGATGTTTTTTTTTTTATTTTCTGTGATTTTTCTAAAACACACGATTATTAAAGTAATTTATCACTATTGAAATTATTGGCTGATTCAGATGGAAACAGAATTAAGATTTGATGTCAAAACTTCTACTCAGATAAGGAATTGATGTCAAAACTTCTACTCAGCTCAACTCAGTTTTTACTTTTTACGATGGAAACGCTTAACGCCATACTGAATTTAACGAAAATCTAATTTTAACTTAGCCTAACCACAAACTCTGCATGAAAACTTATAGTATTAGATCTGCTTCCAGTGATTATGTATGAGATTTAACATTTAGGAATGCCGTGTAAACTTATGATGATATTACTGATAGCAGCTTCTTTATCTGTCTCCAAGCATTGAGAACAAACATTTAAAACCGAATAAATCGGTATTTGCTACGAAGTCGAACGATCGATATCGGTCGCTTTATATAGTGGATAGAAATCCACACGCCACACTACCGTTATTTGACGGTAATTAATATGAAACCTGTTTTCTATCCTGCAAGAATTTAAATTGTTATCTAATCAAAGTTATTTTGTGTAAACGAAAATCTCACGGAAATAGTGTCATTTTCATACAATACATACGAAACAAATGCACCTTAGCCCCTTAGAATGTGATGTTAAATTTGTCATTTACAAAAAGGTTAAAGTTTTACACATTGAAATAATTATGAAAAGTAAATAAAACTATCTTAAAACCTCAGCTCAGTAGATCCTCATTTGTCATATCTATTCGTTAGAATATAGAAACTCTTGGATATCGCTTTCTTTAATGCCTTTATATTCAACATCAATAGCAATTTGTGCATAATATCCCTTTGAATGTGGGAAATCTCAGACTCGACAAAATAAGGAACATTTATTGAACGTTTTACTCATTTTGACCAGACGTTTTTACAGCACCCATTTAAACTACTCTGCTTCCGCTCAAAAATGTAAACGAAAATTACAAGACAATTCCCTTGTGTATTGTCAATTAAAACTAACGTCTTAAAATCAAGATTTACTCTGGAACAATAAACCATAATTTCGGGTATACAACAGTTACCCTTCTTATTCTAATTCAAATGAATTTGCAGCTTACTGTTATCTATAATTTTTATTGCCCTGGGATTCTGTGAATTATATATCAGTAGACCGTTTGAGCTTAAAATCCGAATTCCACCCATGTAATAAAGGTTTTTTTGCTAATTTATACTCGGATACAGACATCTGTTCAAGAATAATAAAAATTGGCATTCATTTCCAAAACAGCCCTGCTGCATCAATATTGAAAATTGCAGCAAGAGTAACAGTACTTTCACTTTTCACTTTCAAAGCAATATTGTGCAAGTTACAACGTTTTGGGAACTTATCAAACCAACCGCGACTGACTCGAAATTTGGCATCCTTACTGCGGGTTCGGGTAGAGGTATTTTCTTGAGGTTTTAAAATAGGACTCATTAAAATGAAAATTAAGCTTTGTTCACATTGATTTTTTTTTAACGCAAAGTAAATCAAGCGTCAATGCAAACTGAATTTTAGTAAGAAAACAAAACATCGCCCAAAGTGGAATAACGCAAATCAAGTCTCACGCAAATCGAGAAATCGAGGTTTGGTGTATATATATAATTATATTATATATTTATATAATTATATATATATATATATATATATATATATATATATATATATATATATATATATATATATATATATATATATGTATATATAGTGTCCCAAAAAAATGTATACACACTTTAATACCTCATTCTAAATAATATAATTTGTTTTTTAGAGTAAAACACATTTATAATCATGTCGGAGATTAGACTAGACTTTGTAAAACGTAAATTTATTTTAAAGTACTACCTTAAGTTTGAAAACATAGTGGAAGTGCAAAGACAGTTTAGATGGGAATTTCATATAGATCCACCTACAAGACTCACCATTACTCGCATCAGAGATAAATTTGAAAGAGACGGGACTATTCAAGATTTCCATAAACAGCGTTTTGGAAGACCACGAACATCCACAAGCACCGCAAGAGAAGAAGAACTGCTTGAAACATATCGCGAAATTTCAAGAAAATCTGTTCGCCAAGCAGCACGTGAAGTAGGGATTTCAAAATCAAGTGTCTATCGCATTTTGAAACGCGTACGATAGAAGAGTTATATTCCAAGATTAATTCACGCCTTCAATGAAGACGATTTTAATCGGAGGTGGAGTTTTGTGAATGGTTTTTGGCGAAATGTGCAGAGGACATAGAGTTTTCACATAAAATTATTTGGAGTGATGAGGCTTCATTTAAATTAAACGGCTTGATCAACCGCTACAGTTGCAGCTTCTGGGCACCAGAGAATGCTCACGTTACCGAGGAACATAATTTGAATTTACCAGGAGTTACAGTGTGGTGTGGATTGTCAGAGCGGGGTTTAATTGGACCATTCTTTTTTAATAACACTGTGACTGGTGCCGTTTATTTGAATTTGCTACAGGAAAATATCATGCCTGGTATTCTTCAACAGTTTGATGATGGCACACACTTTTATTTTCAGCAAGATGGAGCATTTCCTCACTACCATCGTGATGTGAGAGCTTACCTAAATGAAAAATTGCCAAACAAATGGATTGGACGAAGAGGTGCCATCGAATGGCCCCCGCACTCTCCAAACCTCACGCCGTTAGATTTTTTTTTTGGGGACTTATTAAAGATAAGGTTTTTTTTATCAAAACCGGCAACAGTCAACCAATTGAAGGCGGAAATTAAAAGAGAATGCAGTGAGATTTCTATTGAAATGATTCGCCACGTTTGCGATTCTATTGCTTCGCGTTATCAGCAATGTTTAGATAAAAATGGACATCAATTTGAATACTTGCGCTGACTAATGAAATTCTACATCTATCTTTTTTATTTTATACTATTAATTTGTAATATATCTAATATAAATAGTTTTTATAATCAAAACAAATGTGTGTATACATTTTTTGGGACACTCTATATATATATATATATATATATATATATATATATATATATATACATATATATATATATATATATATATATATATATATATATATATATATTGATAATATATATATATATATATATATATATATATATATATATATTTATATATATATATATATATATATATATATATATATATATATATATATATATATATACGATATATTTTAATGTAATTAATAATTTCATATACTAATGCTAACAACTTATATTTATTATTTACTTTAACGTTACACCTGATTTTTATTTAAATTAAAAGTTTATTTATTTAAAGTTTTATTGAAATTTTGAATTAAAAAAAAATAAATCTTTTGTTAAAACAGTATGAAGAATTAATTCGAAAGTTTAGGTCGAAAATAATATAGACCTACATTTTAATATCTTTTTTCATAATTGATGAACCCTGCAATCTTTTCTGGGGCCGAAGGTCTCCCAACCCTTTAACATCCAACTTTACGCCGTCACTAGCTAAATCGATGACGTACGAATACAGGTTCGCCAATTGCTCGGTATGTTTGATATTCTAATATTTATTTTAATTTAGCATCTATACCAGAAATGACCCCAAAAACCACCAATAATAAATTTCTCAGTAAGTCAAAAAATCACGAAGCTATTCTGAAATCTACCCATATAATAAATTATATATCTTAATATATAACTAATAATAAAAATATTTACAACACCAACAACAAGAAAATGTATAAATATATAGCATGTCTAGACATAATTTATCAATCGCGCGAATAAAACAATAACCGATTTTTCTCAATATATATATTTTCTATATGTATAAAGAACGATATGTCAATTGAATTAATATTCTCATAAAACCAACCAAAGCAGCAAAACTAAAAACGAATTGAACAAATAATACAAAAAAATTATTCATTTAAATACACAATAATTATCACATCACAACATACATGTTGGTTGTTGTTACTCTTGTAAATTCAATTTATTGAATCAAACTTTTTACAAGAATTCGTATAAAAAGAAAATAAATTAATGATCTTACACAAAAAAATAAAAAATAAAAAAATCGTACTCTGTGTAATCGAATCCCGCAAAATCATTCAAGAAAAACATATTATCTCGACTTTCCATTCATAATCGTATTCTTATTATACTCCATTGCTGTTGTTGTTCTTATTACTATTGTTATTAAATTTAATAATCATTTTGAACTTTGGCTTTCTTATATATATATATATATATATATATATATATATATATATATATATATATATATATATATATATATATATATATATATATATATAAAATACAAACAGTACATATATATATAAATATATATATATATATATATATATATATATATATATATATATATATATATATATATATATATCCATAAAATTCTCATCTTTCGCATTGTAACTTTACTGATAACATTCAATAATAATAATCATAATAATACACCGAAAACGAAATGTAAAGAAGAAAATATTAAGAAAATGAATTTATGAACGAAAATTTTATGGTTTTTTTGTCTTATCTTTCTTACTTTTATTTTTTTAAGCACCACCGAGAATATAATAATAAAAAAATAAAATAAAAAACCGATAATATGTAAGATGAAACGAAATGAAAATGATTTTTGAATAATCAACTAAAGACTAAAAATATTTACATTTATTTAATAAAAAAACAAAAAAAAATGTATTACGCGCATATAAAGCTTCAAATTACAATAAATATATTACAAAAAGTTAACAGTTTGTTGTTTTTTATATGTATTTACATTTTTAGGAGCTTTTTTTAAGCTCAAATTTCATAAATATCAAAATACGTAAAACTCACAAATATCAACTTACTGCATTTTCTTTGGAATTTTTGTGCGTGTCTGTATGTATTTTTGATTACGATAATTTTGTGCTGCAAACTTACCTGAAAAGATAAAAGAAATATTAGTATTATACAAACAAAAATTTTATTTAATTTTGTGAGCTTAATTTAAATTATCGGATGATCTATGGAAAGAACCGAATATTAATTAAAAACCTGCTTTAAAGGAGGAAATGTTTTATGAATCTATGGTCCTGACAGTACAAAAATTTTACAATACAGTACAATAATAAAACTGGTGTTTGACTGTTTTTTAAATCTGGTTTTATCGGTTTTAATCAAGATGCAAGATAAACAGATTAGGAACCATAAGACCAAAAATTTCGTTAATTTGAGCAAAGGTTTTTTGAAGAATATTTTTTATCGTTAAGAATCATCTTTCTGAAGTGCAGGACAATTGTGTCATATTAGGTAATTGTAACTCCCAAGATCATAGCACCACTTGTTCTGCTTTGATGACGTGAATAACATTTCTTCATCCTTTCTCTGAGAACACTTATCGCTTATTTTTTCATTGCGTTACATCACGAGCAAGGTTTTTTGTTTGTGCTTTGTAAATTTGTGTTAAAACTGAATTTAGTTTCAATTTTCGACGTACTATATTTTTGCTATTCAGTGGACCAATACAGGTTTTCCTTATGTATAGGAAAAGGAAAAATGGATTTGTACGGCAGTTTTTAATTTTTATAAAAAATATTGATTTAGTCTTCGTTTTATTATAGGAATATCAAGTTGATGAGGAATAGGTACAAAATCTAATAGCGAATTCCGCATCAGATTCAGGAAAAGACGTACCTCTTTTTGAAGACTCTTTTACTTATAGGAATGAAGATGCAGTCTTCATAGTGAAATCGGAAAAAATGGTGATGAAATCCAACCGGATGCTTTTGCAAACCATCCCTAAAGGAAGTTTCATTATTTTGACCACTATTTTACAACCGTACTTCTTTTGTTCGGGCTGCTTACATTTGGGCATCATGCAACTGGTGAGAATTGGTTTGAATATAGCTATATGCTTGTTAAATTGGTAATACGATATTGATTTATTTTAGAAACTGTAATGTGCAACAGTCTAAAAAAAATAATTTTAAGGCTTGTAGCATGGCGAAAGCCATGTGTGTTAACGCTTGGTTATTTTTCAGGAAAAATATCTTTAAATAGGATACACAAATGTTTACGAAGATCTTTAATTCACGCATAAATCTATGCTTGACATAAGTGTCTTTCGTAATGAAAATTTACTTACTCGATGCACAGGCCAGAAAAGCAATAGAAAGAGAAAACAAGAAATAACTTCATTGCTGTGCAAAAATTCACTGCAAAGAAACTCACGCCGATAATTTAAAAAGATGCTTCGGCGACGAAGGGCTTTAAGGTTAAATAATTTTATTGCAAAAATGTTACCGCCTACCCTATACATTTAGGTCCCTGTGGTTGACTACCATGCTTCGCAAAAGAGTTCTAAAAAAGCATGATATCCTAAGAACTCCATCACAGCATCCTTCGCTTGGCGTATAGGAAGTGACTAAGCAAAGATCGATTTTCGACATGTTAGGACTTTACTGACTCTTTACTGAGAGCATTTGCCATGCACCGATTATGATACAGTGTTAAAGTTCAATGAATTTCTCGGGAGCGGTATAGAAAGATACGTATCGTAAGCTAACCGTTCACAAAAATAAAGCTTTCTAGAGCCGTATAAGACTGAGTTGAAGGAGCTATAGAAACGAGATAATACGTTTATTCTGTTACAGCAAACAAAGATAACTGGTTTTCCATTTAATATGACTTATCAGACCACCATTACCAGTCAGCAGTCTTACATCTGCAATCGGTTTGCCAATTTATTTGCATCGGTTTACAAATTACGCCTTCAAGTTTAATGAAAGTTTTTGTCGCAATTTCTGAATCTCAGGAAAATTTTATGAATTCATACAATATTTCAGGCAGAAAGAAGAAATGAGGTAAGTTATCCCCATCTTCTCCGTCTTACTCTAATTGCTATGGAGTCTATAGTTTAATAAAGTTACGTACTTCCATATACTAAGAGACTTATTTCTTCTGGTCAACCCAAATTATACCGGTAGATGTATAGTGACTAACTTGGCTTTGTTTTGCAGCGATTTACTTCACAGTCGCAGTAGCTCGTAGTTTACTCAGATTTCAGATTTCATGTGATTTATCACTTTATTCTCATTAGCAAGTTGGAGAGTTTTGATTGTCTTTTTATTTTCATTAAATGATTACGTTCCTACCTCTCCAATCGCTAGCAATCTTTTAGGATCTTGAACTCGTTGTCTCAACTGTTTTGTTTGCCATCTGACATACTCCAGAATGGTCAATTGATCCATTGTTATTTTTTATTTATTAATGATGTAGTGAACTGCTTTAAGTTTGACTAATGCCAACTTTTCGCAGATGACATGCAGATCTCCATCATTACTTCTAGAGATAACGCCTTACTTTTAGTAGGATTAATCGAAAGCGATGTTTTTTAGCCCATAAAGAAATATCACTGATGTTTTCATTGATTTTCTGACAATATTATTCAAATTTGAAAAGTCACCACCATATTATATTATTATATTATTATATTATTATATTATTATATTATTATATTATTATATTATTATATTATTATATTATTATATTATTATATTATTATATTATTATATTATTATATTATTATATTATTATATTATTATATTATTATATTATTATATTATTATATTATTATATTATTATATTATTATATTATTATATTATTATATTATTATATTATTATATTATTATATTATTATATTATTATATTATTATATTATTATATTATTATATTATTATATTATTATATTATTATATTATTATATTATTATATTATTATATTATTATATTATTATATTATTATATTATTATATTATTATATTATTATATTATTATATTATTATATTATTATATTATTATATTATTATATTATTATATTATTATATTATTATATTATTATATTATTATATTATTATATTATTATATTATTATATTATTATATTATTATATTATTATATTATTATATTATTATATTATTATATTATTATATTATTATATTATTATATTATTATATTATTATATTATTATATTATTTAATTATTTAATTATTATATTATTATATTATTATATTATTATATTATTATATTATTATATTATTATATTATTATATTATTATATTATTATATTATTATATTATTATATTATTATATTATTATATTATTATATTATTATATTATTATATTATTATATTATTATATTATTATATTATTATATTATTATATTATTATATTATTATATTATTATATTATTATATTATTATATTATTATATTATTATATTATTATATTATTATATTATTATATTATTATATTATTATATTATTATATTATTATATTATTATATTATTATATTATTATATTATTATATTATTATATTATTATATTATTATATTATTATATTATTATATTATTATATTATTATATTATTATATTATTATATTATTATATTATTATATTATTATATTATTATATTATTATATTATTATATTATTATATTATTATATTATTATATTATTATATTATTATATTATTATATTATTATATTATTATATTATTATATTATTATATTATTATATTATTATATTATTATATTATTATATTATTATATTATTATATTATTATATTATTATATTATTATATTATTATATTATTATATTATTATATTATTATATTATTATATTATTATATTATTATATTATTATATTATTATATTATTATATTATTATATTATTATATTATTATATTATTATATTATTATATTATTATATTATTATATTATTATATTATTATATTATTATATTATTATATTATTATATTATTATATTATTATATTATTATATTATTATATTATTATATTATTATATTATTATATTATTATATTATTATATTATTATATTATTATATTATTATATTATTATATTATTATATTATTATATTATTATATTATTATATTATTATATTATTATATTATTATATTATTATATTATTATATTATTATATTATTATATTATTATATTATTATATTATTATATTATTATATTATTATATTATTATATTATTATATTATTATATTATTATATTATTATATTATTATATTATTATATTATTATATTATTATATTATTATATTATTATATTATTATATTATTATATTATTATATTATTATATTATTATATTATTATATTATTATATTATTATATTATTATATTATTATATTATTATATTATTATATTATTATATTATTATATTATTATATTATTATATTATTATATTATTATATTATTATATTATTATATTATTATATTATTATATTATTATATTATTATATTATTATATTATTATATTATTATATTATTATATTATTATATTATTATATTATTATATTATTATATTATTATATTATTATATTATTATATTATTATATTATTATATTATTATATTATTATATTATTATATTATTATATTATTATATTATTATATTATTATATTATTATATTATTATATTATTATATTATTATATTATTATATTATTATATTATTATATTATTATATTATTATATTATTATATTATTATATTATTATATTATTATATTATTATATTATTATATTATTATATTATTATATTATTATATTATTATATTATTATATTATGTAATAATAGTCGAAAACTATTTAAATTTATTACAGCTTATGGCTAGGTGATTTTAAACATTGCAGATTACAGATAAAAGGTTGCAGAAAAGAGATGCTGATGATATTAGAATAGTATTTTACTGTCATATGCATGAATATATAATTCTAACTAATTCCCGCCAATGTTTCTGTAACCGGCTCAAGCTCAGTAAGATATCTATCTATGCTGTCCTATCTTTCCAAGTGAATGTGAAAGTTGGTGTACGGTGAGCGCTTTCGGGGTAACTTTGCTTAATGCTTGGCCATACTTAGTTTCCGGGTCGTAGAAATAATGCTCATGTACTTGAGCACTTTTATCACCCATGATATAGCAACGTGAAGGTATGATGGATATACGGAGCAATAAAATCTATAAACCGCTTTCTGAATTTTACTTGATTTAAACGGAAAAGAATGTGACGTTAAAACGAAAACTAAATAAATAAAAAAATGGCATTGAACTTGACAATATGACAATATAAATTGTCTTTTCGCAGACGAGCTGTATCACAATTCAATTCATATAATATTATTATTACAACAAAAAAACACATTCCAATTCGTAATCCAATTTTTGGCGTATTTGATGCGGAAATAAAAGAAATAAAAATCAACAGAATTACAAAAACCGTCTGGTTAAGTCTGATCAATTGTTTATACTCCGTGTATTGAACAAAATCCACTTTTTCATCCTTTCAGTCTGCATGTGTAGTTTTATTTTATCCACCGCACCAAACAGTTTTCCAATTATTATTAAATATAATATTTTATTTATTTATTTTAACAACATGTATAATGTGTGTACTGACGCGACGACAAACTCATATCGTAGCGTCGTCAACGTTTTATAGCTATACTCATATCATAACTAAAGCATATTTGCGCGGGTTTTCCGCATGTTTCTATCTCTCTATATTTTATAAACTCATAAAGTTAAACTCATATAAACATTGTGCATATATGTACATATATTTATAAAATCATAACATATATATATATATATATATATATATATATATATATATATATATATATATATATATATATATATATATATATAAAATTTACAATTTTATATGATTATTTTGCCGCCGTCTCTACTCCATATATACACAAATAATATTACTGCTGCAAAAGGGCATTGCTCTTCTATTTCCATCGTATACCAAACCAAAACAAAACAGCATGGTTTTGTTGTGCGCTTGCAGAAATTTTATTATTATTTTATTATATTTTAATGTACGAGTATTAAACAGCAATGGCGAACCGATTTTTCCAAAACGTGGTACATTAATATATAGTTTGGCGCGCTATTTTCCTTCTATACATATATAGTCGTTACAGTATGATAGTGTTTGTTGTCTACGATCAGATGTATGTAGACAGCATTTTAACACTATTTGTACACGTTGTATATACATATACTTGTATACTTGTGTGCTATATAGATTTTTTGTCTGTACACCGAGTAAAGAGTTTGTTGAATCCAAAAACAACAAGATTGTCACTCAAACCCTTTAGAAAAATTGTATTTTAAAAAGAAAATCGTGTAGTGAGTACGAATTCTACTTTTATTTTATATTATATTTATATAAAACAGCCAGACAGACAGACAGATAGTATTGTATTATCTTGTTTTGTATTCTGTATTTTTCAAAGTGGGGGTTTGGCATTAGTAAATTTACGAGATATACATTTTGTGTTTTTTTTAAATATTTTTTGGGGTCCACAGACAGATTTCTAGTTAACAATTTACCTACTCTCATTTTATTCAACTCAAAGCTGAACGTAGTAAAAATTTACCCTTCTACGTGAATTAAACTTTTTTGTATTTTGTTTTTGGTGAAATCTGTCTATGTCTGGAGTATTATTTATAATGTTGTTGTTGCTACTCTAGCTGACTTGTATTACCCTATATATAATGGGTTTGGTCGGTCGTTGAATTTTCGCAATTCTAGTAATTTTGTATAGATATAAGTATATATAAAGGTTTGGTAATTGATTTATTTTTTATTAATAATAATATTGTTAAATAAAATGAAATGATGAAAAAAAAAATCGAAAAAATTTTCTCTTGTTAATAAAAAAAGAAAATCTTTATGAAAATTAAATTGTAGTGTAAATGAAATTAATGTTTTATGTTACGTTTGTTGTTGATGTCGTTTTATTTTTTATTTATTTTATTTTAATTAAATTTAATTTTAAATAATTTTTTTTTCGGTTATTTTTTTTTTTTTTGTAAAGTTGAAAAAACTTATTTAACCCGATAATGTCAGGTTTTTGTGTGAACTATTTAAATTTTTTTCTATATATATATATATATATATATATATATATATATATATATATATATATATATATATATATATATATAGTTGTTTGATTGTATACATAATATACTAAATATACGAATTAATTAATTTTTAATTAATTGTGTCGCGATTAAACGAGGTGTGAAAGGATTATGGATGTTTCATTTTGTGATTGCGGTTATTTTAATGTTTAATAATTTATTATAGTGAATTTGAGTGTGGGAATATTTTGTTGTTATCGGAGATTAGTTTAAGTGTTACGTTAACATTGAACATTTGATGGTTTGATAGAGAGTAAGTGGATCTTTAGTCATTGGAAAGCATTTTAGCTCCCATAATATATTGTAAAGTTAAACAAAATAATCACATCAAAGTCGAAACATGAAATTACATACAACTTTGCTGCAACATAACAAAAAAAAACTCTACACAAATGCTACAAACTTCTACAAGGAGACATCGGATTTCGCCTAAATTTTATTAATCAACATGATTTATGTACCAATTGTTTAAACCTGCTACTCTTCGGATAATAAATGTATCAAATGCAAGCCAAAATATCATACTTTTTCATGCATTAGTAATTAATCACAGCTGCACATACATGCAGCCAGCCAAAATATAATAAGTCCTAGTCTATCATCGAGTTCAGAGATGAACTCAAAATTATAGAGGTGCAAAAGAAACAACTAATACTGTCGATAGTTATCATGTCAACAGTGGATGCCCAAGGCAACGTCTATCACATTCAAGCATTGCTAAATTCAGGATCGGAAGCACCGGTATTACTGAATTAGTAACGAAAAATAACTGGGATTGAAGCAAAAACATGTATATATATCTCAGTTAATGGTTTAGCTTCAGTTTCCGCCGGAAAGAGGAGAGGACAGATCAATATTAAACTGTGTTAAATCGTGGTAGTAGATGCATATGTTAGGTAAACTTACTAATTATCTACTTGCACATAGTATGACACTAAAGGAGAACGAGATGATCGGCCTAAAAGATTTTGTCTACCTGATCCAACATTTTATCAATCTACCCCTATCGGCATGATTTTGGGTATTTATGTGTTTTACGACATATTATACACGAAAGACGAATATTGCCGAAGCCCAATTTATATCTACCCGTTACTTAATTTGGTTGGGTGGTTGATTGATATGCTAATCAAAACATTAATTCTACAGCCTATTGCTATAGTATTCAAATAAATACTAAAGATGCATGTCAGCTGTTACTTGAAAAAAGTTGCGAGTCGTTTTCGATGGGTCTTGTAAGTCAACCTCTGGACTATCGGTGAACCATTTAAGATGATATTTTTACAATATTGAGAAAATTTCATAGGCATAAAATTGCATTCTTTTCTGAGACACCACAATTTATAACTGATAAGCATAGGCTTGCCACGTATATACATTTTGCATGTATTTTGCTCAAAATTTGGTATCTTCTCTTCATCCACCGACAAATGCTTGGTCCAAATACCAAATTGCATAAACTTCTAATTTATCTGATTGTAGAAAGAACGCCACTTTGTAAATAAAATACAACATATTTTAAAAATAATCCTAAGAAATATAAATAATATTATTTAATAGTTTAAGATTTAATAGACCAAGTCGTACAGAATTATATTCGTCCATAATTAAAGATGTACAGAGAGAGAGAGAGAGAGTGTAAAATTTGAAACACATGAAAGGAGAATAAAAAAGCGTAAGCGCACTTCTCTAAAAAAATTTATTATTTTTTTAATTCATGGTTTATGTTGACATTTTAAAAGTAAATAAATTTAAAAATTAAATTGAAATTTATAAAATAGTTAAATTTGTTAAAATTGTTAAAGTGTTTTGTGATAAATTGCTTCAATATGAAACCATATTTAACAATTTGTTTTAGTAAATATGAGGTCTTAATTTAGCATAATAATTATACATTTTTTAAAATTGTTATAATCTATTCGATTTCATTTTAACGCTCACGAAAGGATAATTAAAATAATGGTGCAGTTTTAAAGGATATTTAAACTTCATTATGCTCACCAATTTCAATCAGTTTTATTTTACTATCAAACCAATTAAAAAAAAAATGAAAATGTACCTAAGAATACCAAAATAAAATTAAAAAATACGATGCTTGTTCTAAGGATGCTTCGTTTCAAATAAATATAGAAAGTTATAGAAATATCTTTCCACACAATAACTATCAAACGTCGCACTATCAAACGTCGTTCTCAAATGTTTCTGTTCTACATAACGCCACCGCTGATTGCCACGTGACAAAATGTGCTACTATTGTGATAATTAACTGATGAATATTTGTAGTGTTTTTTACGTTTCATTAAACCGTCTATAATATTTATGTAGTTTGTTAAACCCAAATTTAAGCGAAACACTATATCAAAACTACATTATCAAAATGAGTGCAAACCACACAAAATAAAATTATTTTCTTTATTTAGTTAATTACAGTCAAACCTCTTTTATCCGGAAGTCGGTTAACAGTAGATTAATATGTAGACTTATTTTAGCTCTCTGGGCTGATTATTCGTAGAAACAGATTTTTCGTACTCCAAATAGAGTCCTTTCGGGTTATACTATACATATATATTTTAACATAAATTTAAGCCTCTTATATAAATTTAAGCCCCTTATAAACCACTATAACATCTGATTGTGTTATACTGAGGTAAAGATGATACGATCTAGTTCGTTATCCAAATCAAAGTAGACCCTGAAAAATATAATATCCCTTCTGTGGTTTGGTTCACCAGAAATTCAAAGAACTTGAAACTTAATATGTTACGAATTTGTGCAGTCACATATTTCACGTTTTCACCAATATCACAAAACATAGTTTTGTCATGAGAATTTGGGGAGCAGCAAAATATCGAGAATCAATATTTTTGTACATATGTACGCGAAAATAAGGCGCTCACTGATTTTGCCACCCAAAGACTCCGAAACCTCCGTGTGAACTTCTATGCATTGTTCGACACTTTTTGAAAGAACATTTCTCTGATTTACTCATTGTTCAACAAATGTCAAATGCTGTATTTAAAAATTGTCAAATACAAACTACTGAGATGTGCATATACCCATCTTACAAAGAATTCGCACTGACTATGCAGAGACTAAAAAGAAACCGTTCTTTTGGGGTTGTTTGCATTAATTCCGAGCTTTTGATATTCGGAGGTGATACTTTGTGGGACTATCTTTTTATCATTATTCGATTAGTATGGCAAAGCGATAAGTTATGCCTTATGAAGCTGTATCCTTAAAAAGGGAGATCGCTCAACATGCAAAAATTATGGCGACATACTTCTCCTTTGCCCAGCATACAAATTAATGTGTGTTACATAATAATGAAGATAACCATTCGCCTGGCCAGGAAATTGTTGGTAACTACCAAAGAGGATTTCGTCTGAATCGGTCACTAATCAAATTTTTTCGCTGAGAATGATTCTTCCTAAATATTAGAGCATCAGGTAATCTTGGATTTCCAACAAGCATATTGCTCAATCTATTGGGAAGATCACAAAAAGATGCTCTTGTTTATACTCTATAATATAGTACCGTCGGTCCAACCAGGTTCTGACATATGCAGATGATAACTGAGTAATTGGAATGACTAGCAATGGTGTCATATAACACTCGGCTTCCGTTGGTCTCAAAATCAATGAATATAAAACCAAATATAAGATCGCTGGCTTTAGAGATCAAGACGCAATGGTTTTTAGTTTCCGATACCTCGTGTTTATTTGTCACTAATAATATTTGTGTGGGAGGAGATATTAAAGCGAGTCTTCTCGCTGGTAACCTTGCTTTGTATGCCTTACGTTCACTACTAAAGTCACCTCGCAAATCCCGACAAACTGAAGTTTTAAAGGTGTTGGTCAGACCCAAGGTCATGTATGGGTGTAAGAGATCATGTATGGGTGCTGATTTTGAAAGATGGTTAGGGACATTCAAGGGAAGAATCATGCGCATGATATATGATTGCAAACGCGACGATGACGACACTTATCGAGTTTTGATGTACTCAATGATCAGTGGTGTCAAAAAACTAGAGGTTGCTAGACGCTCATGCGCATTGTAAAAAATGCAAAATTTTAAAGATTATTTTATTATTAGCCACTTGACAATCATGAAATTCCAAATTTAAAAATTAAATTTCATTTCAATTTTAAAATAAAAAGGATTTCAATTTTTAATAACTAAAATTTGATAAGTTTTGACAAGTTTTCTTAAATCAAAATAAATTATTTACATTCTAGACTTTTAAAAATTATTTAAACAATTTAATTTAAAAAAAATTCAATTTTTTAAGTGCAACGACATATTCCTTTTAGATATATTTTCTCATTCTAAAGTCATTGACTTATTATAAAAAAAATGTAAACAATATTAAGTTGATCGTCTTTAATAAAACTTGCATCTGCTCCTTACAAAAAAAAAATAAAAATAATAGACACCTGTTTATTCAATTATAAAAGGACATTAAACTCAATCAAAATCTTCAAGCACCTGGCCTCAACATATATACATATATATGAATGCATATAATATAATAAAGTAAAATTCAAAAGATAATCGGACCATAAAAAGGTGATCGTATATTTTTTTATATTCGATTTGTTTCCTGCGGCAGTCAAGTCTGCTATAAATACAATTCACACGTTTTAATATATTTAAGATTAATACAGCGATGAAATTCGATTTGGGGTTTTAAACTTGAAAATAATTCTATCGAATCTGTTCAAAACAAACCAATTGATTTTTGTAAGCTGAAAATGGTATTTCTTATAGTTAAACATAATTTAGAGGCCAAGATAATTTTGCCTTTTTAACATTGAACAAATTACAAAATAAATTCCAATGATATATAATACATGTGTGTATACAATATTACCATTACCCAGATTTAATGCATAAGAGAATTTCATGACAAATTGAAATAAAAAACGAATTTTTTATTTCTTAATTTGATGAACTTTTTATCGATTCGATATATATCATGGTCATCATTGTTGATGATGAAATTGTTGATAAATTCACATATTACAATGTATATAGTATAGTATCTAAAATAAAATCGTCAACTTCAACTACTTCTTATTTATTTGTTGTAATCTTAAGTATATGCGGTTAGTTTTCTAACGAAAATTGATAAAAAAAAAAAAGATTTTCTATATTGAATAGTTTACAGACGACTTATCCGGATATGATTTCCGGAGTAATTTGTATTCTTTTTCATTTTTAGCATTTCGTTTTTTTTTTTTTTTTGTTCTAAAAATGTTGACAGAATGCTTTAAGTCACGTAATCTTTATGTAGTATGTATATTATAAAATTTGTCCAATAGCATGGAATTTTTTTTTTCGGTCTGTTCGTTAGACATTTTTGCACATAAACGGTAGTAGTCTACCACCACCGAATCTAAATTTTCGCTTGTATTTTTTTTTTAAGGAAGTACAAAAATTAACCAATTGGCGAGAATACAATTTTTTTTTAAAGGAAAGCTTTTACTGAAATTAAGTAAAATTGTGACATTCAACCGCATATGTAAAATTGTATGGTGTAATTTTTGGCAAACTGATGTTTTTAAAATGTAACTACTATATTTTTCAAAATTTGATAACGTTTACAGAATATAAAGATGTAAATTAATAGCCTTTTTAAAGCCTTGTGTGTAGCTTATCCTGTAATACATTTACAAAATTTGTTTTTTGATTCAGTCAATGAATTTCATTAAATTTTTATTGAAAACGTCTACTCAAAATACTTATATGATAATTCTATTTATATTCACTTTACTCGACACAAAATTACCAAAATTATGAATAAAATTTTATTCAAATAATTAAACGTTCAAATTCGATCGAATTCATTGTTTTATACCAAATACACAAATTACTTGCATGAAAATCCTATTTATATTCACTTAATCGACACAAAATCACCGAAATTATTATAAATAAAATTTTATTAAAATAATTAAACGTTCAAATTCGATCGAATTTACCGTTTTATACCAGATACTCAAAAAACTTAAATGACAATCATATCTATATTCACTTTACTCGGCACAAAATCACCAAAATTATTATAAATAAAATTTTATTCAAAAGATTAAAAGATCAAATTCGATCGAATCCACCGTTTTATACCACAAACTCAAAATACTTATATGACAATCCTATTTATATTTACTTTAGTCGACACAAAATCATCCAAAATTATTATAAATAAAATTTTATTAAAATAATCAAACATTCAAATTCGATCAAATTCACCGTTTTATACCAGATACTCAAAATACGTATAGGACGATCTTATTTATATTCACTTTACTTGACACAAAATCACCGAAATTATTATAAATAAAATTTTATTATAATAATTAAACATTCAAATTCGATCGAATTCACCGTTTTATACCAGATACTCAAAGTACTTGTATAGAAATCTTATTTATATTCACTTTACTTGACACAAAATCACCGAAATTATTATAAATAAAATTTTATTAAAATAATTAAATGTTCAAATTCCATTGAATTCACCGTTTTATACCAGATACTCAAAATACTTATATTCACTTTACTCGACACAAAATCACCGAAATTATTATTAATAAAATTTTATTAAAATAATTAAATTTTCAAATTCGTTCGGATTCACCGTTTTATATCAGATACACAAAGTACTTGTATAAAAATCTTATTTATGTTCACTTTACTCGACACAAAATCACCGAAATTATTATAAATCAAATTTTATTAAAATAATTAAATGTTCAAATTCGATCGAATTCACCGTTTTACACCAGATACTCAAAATACTTATATGACGATCTTATTTATATTCTCTTTATTCGACACAAAATCACCAAAATTATTATAAATAAAATTTTATTAAAATAATTAAATGTTCAAATTCGATCAAATTCACCGTTTTATACCAAATACACAAAGTACTTGTATTAAAATCCTATTTACATTCACTTTACTCGACACAAAATCACCGAAATTATTATAAATAAAATTTTATTAAAATAATTTAACATTCAAATTCGATCGAGTTAAAATACTTATATGAAAATCATATTTATATTCACTTTACTCGACACAAAATCACCAAAATTATTATAAATCAAATTTTATTAAAATAATTAAATGTTCAAATTCGATCGAATTCACCGTTTTATACCAGATACTCAAAGTACTTATATGACAATCTTATTTATATTCACTTTAATTGACACAAAATCACCAAAATTAGTATAAATAAAATTTTATTAAAATAATTAAATGTTCAAATTCGATCAAATTCACCGTT
This sequence comes from Tipula confusa, assembly GCA_963556175.1. Taxonomy (NCBI): domain Eukaryota; kingdom Metazoa; phylum Arthropoda; class Insecta; order Diptera; family Tipulidae; genus Tipula; species Tipula confusa. The sequence continues at coordinate 44,263,091 of OY744477.1, read as the reverse complement.
TTATACCAAATACACAAAGTACTTGTATTAAAATCCTATTTACATTCACTTTACTCGACACAAAATCACCGAAATTATTATAAATAAAATTTTATTAAAATAATTTAACATTCAAATTCGATCGAGTTAAAATACTTATATGAAAATCATATTTATATTCACTTTAATCGACACAAAATCACCAAAATTATTATAAATCAAATTTTATTAAAATAATTAAATGTTCAAATTCGATCGAATTCACCGTTTTATACCAAATACACAAAATACTTGTATAAAAATCTTATTTATATTCACTTTACTCGACACAAAATCACCAAAATTATTATAAATCAAATTTTATTAAAATAATTAAATGTTCAAATTCGATCGAATTCACCGTTTTATAACAGATACTCAAAATACTTATATGAAAATCATATTTATATTCACTTTACTCGACACAAAATCACCAAAATTATTATAAATCAAATTTTATTAAAATAATTAAATGTTCAAATTCGATCGAAATCACCGTTTTATACCAAATAGGTCCTTCAGACGCATACTTGTTTTTATTTTAAATTAGCACCCGATTTTATACTGGTGATTATTTGTTTGCACATACTGAACATGGGTAAAGGCTGAGAAAGCTTAACATGAAATAACCTTGAACTTGCTCACATTCAAAAACATCTTGTAATGTTTTGACCAGCTACAAAACTAATTTTGTCTCTTTGTAACAGCTGGCAATTGGTTATCTTAACGATTGGAGCGAAAATTGTCATATCGTTAGCAAACAGGATGTACTTACAGCACTCTTAAAACATTTGACCACATCATTCACGAATACAATAAACAACAGGGGGCGGATGTGACTGCCCTAAAGAACAACAGATATTGCACAAAAGCAATGGAAAGAAGAATCAAATATGTTATTAAATTACTCGGAAAAATAGGATAATAACCACCTGATCAGAATAAACTCACAATTTAAATTATGCAATTTATGGGGATAAGGATTACGTGATCGACTTTGTCGAAAGCTTTAGCAAAATGTTGGGAAAAATAAGATCTAAGGCGAAAGGACTTGTACCATAAATTCAAAACGTTTAGGGACAACGAATAAAATGGCTTACCACGGTATAAGTTAGATACCTCGTTCTTATTGCTTGACTTAAACCCGGATGAATAATTGAAGGACATTGATGGCTTTCATTAAATATGAAAGAACTGGGTAAAATTAAACTCACCACTCAATCACTAAACAAAACGAGTGGAGAACCCATCATTAGTAAATCATTTGTTTGGGACGGGAGGTACCGAGTTCGAATCCCAACGGGGGAGGGTTGCAAAAGGGATGTTTCATCACCTGATTATGATCGGTGATGACGAAGAATACAACTATGGCCCACTGTTGGAGTGCAGAATCCATGGGCCGAAACATTGTCCATGTCAGTACAGGCGGACTGGATCAATGCAATTTGGTGCAGATGGATTTAAAATCGAACCTGTATTCGTGCGTCCTCGATTTAACTGGTGACGACGTTAAGGTAGGTCGTTAAAAATAAACCGCGAAAGAGTTGGGAAAGCTTCGGCCCCAATTGCAAAATAAGCAATCAAGTACTTCCTCTACAGTAAAATTAATTAATTAATTAAGAAAGGTAGAAACTATTTTTTTACCATTTAAAAAGGTCCAGAACATTTTCGGGTTCGATATTACGCTCTCCTCAATGAACAATATATAGTTATATATAAAGGAACCAATTCAGGTTTTTAAGTTTCTTGCAAGCAAAAGCTGAATAATATTTTGAGCAGATAACTCAAAATAAACCAGCAATGATCGATTAGCAAAAGTTTGACCTTTTATAAATATGGCAAACAAAAAGTTCATATACGCTTTGCACCGATCGAATCATACGGTCTATTATGAAACATTACGCTTTCGAAAAATGAAAAGATTCGATACGCGGCGAATATGCCTATTATGAAACATAACCTAAAATTAAAAAATAATAATTACTATAAAATACTTAGTTGCTATAAAAATACCCGAATTTAAACAACACTTTGAAATGTACCGTCGATCTATGAATCCAACATACGATATTTTGGGTCTTATGGATGCAAACAATTCTTAAGGGACAAACCCCTTCGGTTTGGGTTTATAACTTGGGCCCTTGCTCTTCAAAGGGGTTACTGTGTATCGTATTAAATATATATATATATAAATATATATATATATATATATATATATATATATATATATATATATATATATATATATATATATATATATATATATATATATCAAGGGAAAACATCAAATGACCGCATCGCACCATAAGGTAAAACAGTTGTAATGGCTTTTGCCAATAAGAATAAAAGCAACATTTTCCCGAGATACAATTCTAGCTCTTTTTAAATATTTTGTTCATCAACCCAAAAATAATTTGTGAAAAATAAAATTGGATTTAGTGCAACGGGAAGTGCAGTAAAGGAATTAAAATTTAAAAAAAACCATGGAAGGCATAAATCATATAAAAAATTAAGCCATAGCAAAACATATTAAGTAACACTTCAAAAAAATTCTGTATAGTAGACAAAATCCATTTTGGGAGTCACATATAATTTTCTGCACTATATAAAGAAGTGATTCTCTCTAACAACCATGTAAGCCTGTAATTAGTATGCTATGCTTTGAGAGATCTCTGTAGATCGGCAGTCTTTATTTGACTGTTTTCGTCTAAAGTATTTGACCATCAAGATTATTTTATTTTAATACTCTTATCTGATGAATAAAAGGAGAATCAACGTGACCCAAAATTACATTTCCCAATAGACTTGAGCAATGTTGTTGCCTGTGTCTTTCCAAAGTCGCAATTGTATACCCATTGTATACGCCTTACACGTACAGTGTAAGGTGGTAAAAGGGCCAGGTTCTTATGATAAGGTAAATTGTAGTTGTATATTCAATTTGTTTTTTTCATATATGAATTGGCTTTTTTACACTCTCAATTCTATTAAAGTAGCCAGCGTTATGAGGGCACCTAACTGCTGCTGCATGTTCCAGTTGAGATTTTATGTATATGCAAAGTATAAAATGCAAATATTGCATTTTGATCTGTAAGCTCGGTGGTCCATCTTCGAAGAAAGCCAAACATGGGGTTGGCTTTCGATACACACGGATTATTGGGTTATCCGATGATATGACACTATCTTGCTTTTTTGAAAATCAATTTTTAACTGGTTTACTTTACACCAAGAACAAATTTTGTCAATATTTTCTTGAAGCTTGTAAGAGTCACTCGCATCGTTAATAAATCGAAATATTTTAAGATCATAAGCAAGTAAAAGCACTCTATACTAGAAACCTGAGGAACGCCAGATTTTTCAAAAACAAGATTCGACTTTTCATCAGCAATTGCGATGATTGGGTATCTTTCCGTTAAGTATGACTGAAACCATTTGACAACATTGACCAAAAGCCAATGCTTTTGTTTCAAGTTTCATCAATATCTGTCGTTGTCGAATGGAGTCAAAATCTTTATTGAAATCAGTATATATGGTGACAATTTGCTGATAATTTTTTAAAGCTACTGTAATGATGCGAGTAAACTCAACTAGATTGGTAGTTTCTGCTCTGTGCCAGGCGAAAATTCATATTCATGAAATGATAATGGCTTAGAACTATTTTCTTGAAGGAATTGCAGACTAATATTTCAAATAGTTTAGGTAAAATTGAAGTGGTTGCAATTCGCCGATATCAGATGATTTCATTTCTTTTACCAGATTTGAAAATGGGAGTAAGTTTTGGAATGTTCCTATTAACAGGACAAATTGGGGTTTGCAATGATTTAATAAAGATGAGTTTGAACGGGATAGTATCAGGTCCACAGCCACCTTCTAGTTTAGGTATGTATTACATAATTAGCAAAGCTAGTAGGTTGATTATTACAAGATGAATCATCAGGATTGTAAATTGTTTAAAAAAATGATAAGAACGTTTGCTATTTCTTTGGGATTTTTTGCACATAAAGCGCTTTACCCACAGAATATCGAAAATTAACATTGACCGGTTCGTAATCACAATACAAATGTTGTTTAATTTAAAAATTAAACAACATTTGTATTGTGATTACGAACCGGTCAATGTTAATTTAAAAATTTAAAAATTCTATTAAAGTAGCCAGCGTTATGAGGGCACCTAACTGCTGCTGCATGTTCCAGTTGAGATTTTATGTATATGCAAAGTATAAAATGCAAATATTGCATTTTGATCTGTAAGCTCGGTGGTCCATCTTCGAAGAAAGCCAAACATGGGGTTGGCTTTCGATACACACGGATTATTGGGTTATCCGATGATATGACACTATCTTGCTTTTTTGAAAATCAATTTTTAACTGGTTTACTTTACACCAAGAACAAATTTTGTCAATATTTTCTTGAAGCTTGTAAGAGTCACTCGCATCGTTAATAAATCGAAATATTTTAAGATCATAAGCAAGTAAAAGCACTCTATACTAGAAACCTGAGGAACGCCAGATTTTTCAAAAACAAGATTCGACTTTTCATCAGCAATTGCGATGATTGGGTATCTTTCCGTTAAGTATGACTGAAACCATTTGACAACATTGACCAAAAGCCAATGCTTTTGTTTCAAGTTTCATCAATATCTGTCGTTGTCGAATGGAGTCAAAATCTTTATTGAAATCAGTATATATGGTGACAATTTGCTGATAATTTTTTAAAGCTACTGTAATGATGCGAGTAAACTCAACTAGATTGGTAGTTTCTGCTCTGTGCCAGGCGAAAATTCATATTCATGAAATGATAATGGCTTAGAACTATTTTCTTGAAGGAATTGCAGACTAATATTTCAAATAGTTTAGGTAAAATTTAAGTGGTTGCAATTCGCCGATATCAGATGATTTCATTTCTTTTACCAGATTTGAAAATGGGAGTAAGTTTTGGAATGTTCCTATTAACAGGACAAATTGGGGTTTGCAATGATTTAATAAAGATGAGTTTGAACGGGATAGTATCAGGTCCACAGCCACCTTCTAGTTTAGGTATGTATTACATAATTAGCAAAGCTAGTAGGTTGATTATTACAAGATGAATCATCAGGATTGTAAATTGTTTAAAAAAATGATAAGAACGTTTGCTATTTCTTTGGGATTTTTTGCACATAAAGCGCTTTACCCACAGAATATCGAAAATTAACATTGACCGGTTCGTAATCACAATACAAATGTTGTTTAATTTAAAAATTAAACAACATTTGTATTGTGATTACGAACCGGTCAATGTTAATTTAAAAATTTAAAAATTCTATTAAAGTAGCCAGCGTTATGAGGGCACCTAACTGCTGCTGCATGTTCCAGTTGAGATTTTATGTATATGCAAAGTATAAAATGCAAATATTGCATTTTGATCTGTAAGCTCGGTGGTCCATCTTCGAAGAAAGCCAAACATGGGGTTGGCTTTCGATACACACGGATTATTGGGTTATCCGATGATATGACACTATCTTGCTTTTTTGAAAATCAATTTTTAACTGGTTTACTTTACACCAAGAACAAATTTTGTCAATATTTTCTTGAAGCTTGTAAGAGTCACTCGCATCGTTAATAAATCGAAATATTTTAAGATCATAAGCAAGTAAAAGCACTCTATACTAGAAACCTGAGGAACGCCAGATTTTTCAAAAACAAGATTCGACTTTTCATCAGCAATTGCGATGATTGGGTATCTTTCCGTTAAGTATGACTGAAACCATTTGACAACATTGACCAAAAGCCAATGCTTTTGTTTCAAGTTTCATCAATATCTGTCGTTGTCGAATGGAGTCAAAATCTTTATTGAAATCAGTATATATGGTGACAATTTGCTGATAATTTTTTAAAGCTACTGTAATGATGCGAGTAAACTCAACTAGATTGGTAGTTTCTGCTCTGTGCCAGGCGAAAATTCATATTCATGAAATGATAATGGCTTAGAACTATTTTCTTGAAGGAATTGCAGACTAATATTTCAAATAGTTTAGGTAAAATTGAAGTGGTTGCAATTCGCCGATATCAGATGATTTCATTTCTTTTACCAGATTTGAAAATGGGAGTAAGTTTTGGAATGTTCCTATTAACAGGACAAATTGGGGTTTGCAATGATTTAATAAAGATTAGTTTGAATGGGATAGTATCAGGTCCACAGCCACCTTCAAGTTTGGGTATGTATTACATAATTAGCAAAGCTGGTAGGTTGCTTATTACAAGATGAATCATCAGGATTGTAAATTGTTTGAAAAAATGATAAGAACGTTTGCTATTTCTTTGGGATTTTTTGCACATAAAGCGCTTTACCCACGGAATATCGAAAATTAAAATTGACCGGTTCGTAATCACAATACAAATGTTGTTTAATTTAAAAAATTAATTAAAAATATTTGACCACATAAAAATTTAATTTTTTAAGGAGATCAAATATTAATTTAATTAATTTTTAAGTAATTTTTAGAATTAAACAAATTTTGTACCTTGATTACGGGCCGGTAAAAGACAGTTTTAAAAAAATTTAAACTGGTGACCCTGGATAAATTCATACACGTTTTTCATAATTTTTCTATTTTAACTTGGCAGCCACTTAATTATTTGTAAAGAATATTTTAACAGTTTCAGTATACTTCGAGATTTCGATTACAACCTCTATTTAGGCTATCGGTAACCTTATTGATTCTATATGACGAAAATAAGTGACAATATACTGTACAAATAATTTTGTTTACTTGACCTTTTTGAAATTTGAAAGTTCATAATACAATCGTTCTAATTAATGAGAGAAATCGACTTTGAAGCATCTCATATACACTTTACAACATCTCGCGGTAAATACTAAATACATTTTTCCATAATTTAACAACATCATGATCGTTTTTAACGTTTTATCTACACAGTATCCAATTAACTAACCAAATAATAATAATAATAACAATAATAATAATGGACCACACATTAAAATCTTACGTTTGATTATTATGCCTCGTACGTCTGAAACGAGTACCTTTATGACGGTCATAATTAATTCTGACGTTATTTGTAATTTTATTAAAACGGATATTTTAAAAGTAATAACAATATAATTATTTATATAATTTTATGTATAGTTTTAATTAAATTAAGTTTATGTTCATTTTCTCCCCATTTAAATTTTATTTTTATTTTTTTAATTTAATTAATAATTTATGTTTTGTGTCCCGGGGTTCATAGGTGCGGATATATAATATTTTAAAACACACGTCATTATTATCAACATTTGCCATTTATTCAGCTATGGTTAGAGTGAAGTGTGTCATATCATTAAACTCGTTAATCAAAATAGCTAATCATATTTGAGGTGATAATAGTATACGAGTACAAAGAAGTAATTGCGATTTAGTTTTAACTGGTTAGCACAACCGTAACAGGAAATGTTTGGCATTGATACATATATTTTTTATTTATTTTTTGTTAATCATCGCTATATTTATGATTTAGGCATAGTAACAAGGTTATGTATGTAATCGATTAATAAATATGCTAACTCTATATAACCGCAATAAATAACACCATCGGTATACCATAATTCAAAAAATCGCGACTCATATTACACTAAACCATTCCAACGTTAATTTTTTTTTCTGTATATCGTTGCCAAACTCTCTCTCTCTCTCTCTATCCAAACACTAATGGTAACCAATAAATTCCTATCATCATTTTATTATCTGTCTGAAAACATCTCTCATATATTTTCCAATTACTAAATAATTCATTTCAGTTTAGTCGTTCGTCTCAAGTTTTGTGTTCGAAAAGAATTTTAAAAGATCAATAAACCATATTTTGTCAACTTTGTTCCGTAAATATAAGAAAAGCATAGTATAGTAAAATAAAAAAATGATTTTCCCAAACATAAGACGCGCACAAGATGGGGATACAACATTATATACTCGCATATAAATACATATAATATATTCAAGAATGTAAACTAACTTTATTTTAAAATAAAATTTTCGAAGCTTTTCTTGTGCTTTTCTTCGGCCTCTTTTCGCTTAATTCAATTTTTTTATATTATACTTTTGTTTGCTTTCCATATTATATGATAAACCGGGAAGATAATAGTTTTATTGCTGTTTCGACTCGTTTAGAGCAAAAACGAACAAAAATGTTTCCCTTGTTTTGGGTGACTCATATACAGATTCATGAGTTATGTATCGATGACACAGCCTCGACCTGCGGAATGAGTATTACAAAAAAAAAGAATAAAGATTTCTGAGAAAAGTTTTATTTTCTCCAACATGTCGTCGAACTCGATGATAATGATGGTGTGTCGACCTTAATGGAATGATGCTTTGAATCTTCTTATCAATTTTGCTTGTGGGAGAATGACTCAAAAAGTTATATATGATTTTATATATACTTAACATATAGTTTATGTAGAAATTTATGACAAGTTTCTAGACTTCATAAAAATTTACATGTGGAGTATTTCTTAATCAGACAGTAAATGACAAGAAGATTTAAACAAGGCATATAAAAACGATATTAGTTCACATAAAAAAATATTTTATCCTGCAAATCTAAGGATTTTATAAGCTGCTTCAACAACCTTCTTATTAGTATTCGTCGTCATCTTAACTCATATTATATATATCCAAATATCTCTATATAACAAACATATATTTTAAAAGGTCTGTTCATTTTTTCCGCTGATTTTTTTTTTTTGCATTCTTCTTATTTGATAATGCCGACACCAATTGTCTGTTATTTCGATAAAAAAAAATGTTATGTTCAACTTGTTTACCGTGCCTTTTGGGTTTTAGAGAAACAAAATAAGAAAATTGTATGAATTATATATACGTACAAGAAGACAACGAACGAACGAACGATGTGAACTAGAGTGTTGTGGTCTGTGGAAGAAGAAATGAGTTCAACGAATTTCGGTCAGTGTGGGTATTTTCTGTGTTTCATAAACTTCTTATTACTCGCGCGTATTATTCCCATGTTTTTGAATGCATTCCAGTTTGTTGTTGGTATTGTGTTTGTCAAAAAAAAAAATTTTTTAAGTAACAAGATATAAACAAAAATAACATAGGACGATTTTTATTTTTTTTTTGGTTTTTTTGTTTGTTAAGTTGCGCGAGATAAAACTGCATAATAGATCTTGGAATTTTTATTTCTTTATTTTGCGAACTTTTATTTATATTTTTTTTTACATTACACTTTTTCGGACATTGGACTTTATAAAATATGCAGTCGGTTTAAGAATTAATTTTATTTTGATATAGAATTAATGTTGATACATTGTATTAGCAGATTTTTGTGATGGCAGATGAATTAATGGCATCCACGAGATTATTTATGGCTGTTTAGTGTAGAATACGGTTTTTCTATCTTTATAATAATTTCAATTAAGTTACTACAAGGAAACTATTATTTATTTAGTTTAATTTATTATTATTTAAAAAAAAAAAAAATTGTCTATATGTAAGCTACGTTTACGCATCCGAATTGTCAACTTGTCAATTTGTGAGTTTTTCATTTCTTTATCTCCGATTCAAAAGCCTAGTCTACTAAGCTGGACCATCTTACTATGTTGGAGACTACTGCTTTTATTTGCACCCATGAATGGTCAGTGGCTTATTTCCCAAGCTATTACTGCGGTCTTTGTAAATTGTAATATCACTTGATGGTTTCCTTATTATATCCAAGCCAATCCATTTTCATTTCCGTTTTCTTATTTCGGTTACAATGTTTAACTGCTATGTAATAGGAGGCTAGTTTCATTTAAAATTGTGCTAGTTTTAGAAATGTTTTGCTTTTTTTTTTTTACTACGCTAAATTCGTAACTAGTGATGCTGTTTCTTTATCTGGTAATAAAAATATAGTTTGACGGTTGGCTGCTTCATCATTCCTGTTGATATTTTAATTGAAGCTACGCGGACCAAACTATCATTACCTATTACGATATAGTGTTATGATGAGACCCTTTACTCACTTTGAAGGGAGTAAATTATCTTTCTTTATCAGCATAAGATCACCTATATAAATATTTTTCTCTCTCTTTGTTTCACTATCGATGCATTTCCTTATTTGATTTATTTGCCAAAAAAAACCATGCATCCGAGCTTGTACGTTTTACCATTTGAATAAACGATTGCCAGCAATATGGTCCTATTAAGGCTCTGAAATTACCGTTATGAGCTCGCCAGTAAGAAAGTGTGCTGGGGTTAGCAGACCTACTTCGTCAATGTCATCATTTATAAGAGACCTAACGGCTGAAGAGGGTTCCCATTTCTTAAGATTTTATAAGAGTTACCCGGTTTAGGTTGCGCTATTGATCGATTTTTCACCAGACTCCTCCAAAGTTTAGACCATTGGATGGACTGAATGTAAATTTAATTTCATTCTGCTAAATAAATTAAGAAATAAGTTGGTTTTCAAAATTTCTTTTATATAATTTATTTCTAATATTCGTTCTGCTCCCACAAAATTGGTGCCATGGTCCGAGATGAATTCGGCAGGAGAACCTTATGGGAAATGAACCATCACAGCGCTGGAATAAATGCATCGACTGTCATTACATGGCACAGTTCGATATGAATGGCTTTAGTGGCAAAACAAATAAATAAATACATATATCCCTTTATGATTAGGATACGAGTGGGCCAGTGTAGTACATTCGGATTAATTCTCGATACAGGAAGATTGTATTTTAATTGTTGGACCGAAGCTGCCCTCTCTGTCTTCGACAATTGATACACTGGTTGGTTTGACTTCGAACATCATTTCGACAGTTGTCTGTCTAATATTTTTGTCGCAGGATACTAGTTTGTAATGTCGGCCTTGGTAAATCCCTAATGTGTATTTTAGCCGTAATTCTGTTAGCCAGTATAAGATTTTGACGTAAGAGCATTGGGTGCTTAACGTCGTATTATGTATTTAGATTACCCGACCTTCCTCCGATTCTGAGGATGCCATTCGTATCAATGAATGGGTTTAGTGTAATAATTTTACATTTACTGCATTTTTTGATAATTTTAATGTGAACCCTGCAATCTTTTTTGGGGCCGAAGCTCTCGACTCTTTCGCGGTTAATTTATAATGTCCTGCCTTACGCCGTCACCAGCCAAATCGAGAACGCACGGATACAGGTTCGATTTTAAATCCATCTGCTCATTGCATTGCTCCAGCCAGCCTGTACTGACATGGACGATGGTTCGGCCCATGGATTCATTGTTTTAATGTGCCGAATTTAATTCCAAATTCTTACCTCTGAGCCCACTTCACACACAATTTTTCGCCTTTCCTGAAGTTATCCACTGCTTCTGGTTGTGTATTTATTTTGGTGAGTTTTAAAATAGTTTAATCTCCTAAACCATAATTTCGAGAGACCCATTTTAAAGACGATTATAATAGGTTAAATCTAGCCGAACGAATCAAATTTTTATAATATTTGAGACAATATTTTTCGTTAGGATTGGATCTGATTCTATCTTTATCTCATATGAAAATATGATTCTCGTGAGATTCCATTACAGTCCCAATGGTTTTACCGTTTCGGAGTTATCTTTAATGTACGTCTCGAATTTTGTGAATTTTTTGTGATTATAGAACCTAACGGAAATGTCGCTTTATAATCGTCAGCTATTTGATGAAGCATTCGAACGGCTAAAGACTTCTTCATACTATTTTTAAAAGTTTTGGTCTAATTTATTATATAAGCAGAATGGGAACCTCTCAGAACTGGACATTTTAAAACTGAATATTTCAAAATAGGATTTGACAAAACGAGATAAGGTACAAAACTGGATATTTCAATACGAGATAAGGTACAAAACGAGATATGGTACAACACGAAAGTTCGGGAATATGGCCAGTTAGGAAGGAACTCGGCGAGTTCTTAACCGATTATGATGAAATTCGATATGTAGGATAAAAATGGGATTTTTAAATGATTTGTTGGGAAAGTTCTGGAATAAGGCCAATAAGGTTTCATACTTGAATAATTTTAAGCAGAGAGATAGAATTTTCCTTCACTTAATGTTTTTTTTTAATTGCTGCTTTTCTCATCTTATTAAAATAATCATTGACTTCATCGAGTTTATTCTTCTACTTAATATAACTTTTCTTCACTTTAGAGAATTTATGTGAGAAAAATTAATTAATTTTCATCAACATTTTCATCCTACATATCGAATTTCATCATAATCGGTTAAGAACTCATCGAGTTTCTTCCTAATTGACCATATTCCAGAACTTACCCAAAAAATCTTTTTAAAATCCCATTTCCATTTTACATATCGAATTTCATCATAATCGGTTAAGAACTCACCGAGTTCCTCCCTAATTGGCCATATTTCAGAACTTTCCTAAAAAATCATTTTAAGTTTAAATTTTAAGTTTTGAAATATCCAGTTTTGTACCATATCTTGTTTTGTACCTTATATCGTTTTAAAATATCCAGTTTTGAAATATCCAATTTTGTACCATATCTCGTTTTGAAATATCCAGTTTTGTACTAAATCTCGTTTTGTACCTTATCTCGTTTTGAATTATCTAATTTTGAAATATCCAGTTTTGTACCATATCTCGTTTTGTACCTTATCTCGTTTTAAAATATCCAGTTTTGAATTATCCTGTTTCGTCAAATCCAGTTATAAAATATCCAGTTTCCACCGGTACCCAAGCAGAATATATATAAAATTATTTTGTATTATCAGTCCAACCATCAGCTCGTCATTCAAAGAAGTTCCGGTTGCAGATTTGAACGACCTATCAAACACTACTCGAAGTTTCGTGGTCAAACAGTAATTTTTTAACACAGCATGATGCGGTAGATAAAAACACTGCTTTTGGTCGAGTTCAGATTCATCGTGTTCTATCTCTACCATATGGCACAAGGTCAAATACTTTTCTTGTAAAACTGTTGTACTGGTCATGATGGTCAGGAGTTTTTTCCTGAATTTACGCTGCATAAACTTTACTTGTCTGATTGCTGCCGACTTCGAGTGCTTTAACTCCTCGAAATCCATGTTAAATGGTTGTTTTACAACGTGCCTGCAATCGAAGTTCTGTTTATTGCTGAACATGAAGTGGCTGTCTAAAATTGCCTCAGATTCAGTTGTATTAAAGCTATTGAAACCTTTTCCAACGATGGATCTCTTCAGAGATCTATATATACCATTTATTTGTATAAAAGCTGAAAATAACTTTGGCTCACAGTTTTGTTGTTTTACGACCCGATATCATCCATTCTATAGTTTGGTTGCCTGATCAATGATTTGATTTCTGATTTTAATTTTATCAGATCAGTATCATCGAATCGTGACTGAAAAGTTAGCTTTACTAATTTTTTTGTCATTCCAGCATTTGTTTTCGAAATTCTCGAGAATCGTACATTTGTGAATGATCGTTCGAGATACAAGCTTGTATCCTGGAAAGTCATGAACATATACTAACGCTCTTGGTAATAGCCCGAGCTGTGATTTGCTTGAATGCATTGCAACTATAGGGTTAAACTTTGTATATTTGACTCAGCAGTAGTGATGGTTGAGTTACTATATATACGTTTGAGTTGAATTAGCTGCTGACATATCTCATGACTTATTCGATTTTTTTTATTACTGCACTAGAACTATTGCTTCCCTGTTTCTTCATATCGTGCAACAAATTCTCGTTGGCATAGCAACGGTCAAAACGAAAATAAAAAAATTCATGGGTCTTTACTTTCGGTTTCGTTACCTAAATTCTTGATCCCTCTAAGAATCTCGTTGGAAGTATTACTTATTTGACTTTGAGCCAAGCTTAAAATTCTCCGAAAAACCACCATGTGGTAATTTCAAATTGTTCGAAGATTGTACTATGGAACGCCTCGCTTATAGCTTACGTGCGATCCGCACTCTTTAAAAATACTCACTGTACAGTAAATTGGCATCTTGCGATCAAAATACTATTGTGTAGTTGACCCGGGTAGTTTTACTGTTTGGTTTTATTTAGAATACATCTAAAATGACTACTCTGAATTTAAAGAAGTCGATATCAGAGGTACATTGGAACATAATATAAGTGAAATGGTCGTAAATTTAATAGATCCTTACTTGACTTTAAAATGTAATGTTTGACTTTAACGTTATACAGATGTTGGAAATATCAAGTTCCACATCCGCTCGATAAACGATACTACGATACGAAACTTCCATTGCCAGAAAAGATATGACCATTTTTCAAATTAAATCCTGACAAACAAAATATAGACGTGAACTATTTTTCCGCTCCAGCTAATTTAAGTGCATATGTAAGTATATATTCGATGTACAAACACACAAACACACATTCATAAAACATTTGAAAACCATTTTCATAAAACTGTTGTGTGTACATATTATATTATATATAGTTTGCTGTACTTAACAAAAAACTTAAAAGTTACAACAATATTTATGACATCAAAAGAAAATTAATTTTCATTTTCTTAACAAATATATTTGTTGTTGTTGTTGTTTATATATTTTACAATATTATGTTGTTGGTGTTATATAGTTGCTGTAGTTATTGTTTTTGTTTACAAAAGGAATAGAGCTATATTAGTAATAATAATAAACTTCAATATACTATTAAAATAATTATTCATGTCAAAAACAATTTATTTGCATAGATATGCAAATTATTCTTAAGAAAATATTATTTTTCTTATATAAACTCATAGTTTTTATTGTTATATTATTAGAGATATTATAATATGTACTCTAGTATAATATTAGGTTGGTAATTAAATTATGTTTTTGTAAATAATATTATGTACAATGATAGTGTGGTGGATGAGAGTGGGTTGTATTGTTACTGTTAGTTTTATTAATTATTTAGTGCCAGTTTGCATATAGATATAGATATTATACGGCGCAAGAAATATTGTTGCTCATATTGGAAATGGACGGTTATTAAATGTAAATACACAAACAATTCAATATCGTTTAATTTAACACTAAAATCAATTGAAATAACCGTAAAACTAACAGAAAACGTCATTGAAACACATAAAAACATCCTGCTTGGTCATTAACGAAATTAACGTATGACATTACAGTGTCATTACAGTAAGTCGTAATGTTATAAGAAAAATGAAAATTTCAGTCACAGAAATAAATACAGGATCAAGTACAACAAAAACTCCTATTCGTATCAATTTATTATTGGTTATAATCCTAAACCAATAATGCAAGGATCTTTGAAAGAGCAGACACTATTTGATAGGCACCGATTTTTGTGGCAGATTTTTTTAATTTATACTACAACATGGCTTTTAAATATACTTTCAAGTGTAAATGACCATGTGAATAAGATACCAATAACTAATCAGCTTAGGAAATTGTACGAAAATTGTATATTCTAGAAAGTTCGTATTTTTTTATGGTTTGTGATATCAAAGTTTTTGTTTGTCTATTATAGCTAAAAAAATGTAGAGGCAAACGTGGGACTAGATGGATATAAAAAATTAGGATCGCCACCATGCCAGCTGGCAAACAAATATTTAACATCATACGGTGGAATTTTCATCGAAATGAAAGGAGTTATTGATGTTATCACCTCACTAGCTGATAAGTCGTTGAAGGGCCATCTCTTAGTAGTTGATAGTAACAAAGCAACAAACGTTATGGGATTAGACTGGTTTAAAGCACTTAATTTTGATATATTGTATCCAAAAAATTATTCCAGTTCTAAAAATTCGATTAGTTTTATTTTAGATTCTAAAAAATAACCGAGGAGTTAACAATTTGTGTGCCGAACATCTGAATTTATTTGCATTGACGTTAGCCCTCTGCAAATCCTACAAAGCCCTGAAGTCTAATGCCCTTCTGAAGTTTTGCAAACCGTACCATATGCCTTTTGCATACCTCAAACAAGTTCGCGAAGAAATCGACAGTCTGGTCAATTTAAATGTTTTAAAACCAGTAAAAAATTTTCCCGAAACCGATCGCCAAAATTCGAATTTTCAGTGACTTTAAAGTCACTTTCAAACCACAAATTAAGATCGATCGTTATAAATGTAAAGTGGCGGCTGAACAAATTGAATATGTAGGTTATGTTATCAATGCAGAGAGTATTTACCTTCTGAAAAGGGTCTAGACGCACTCAAACTAATGCTGTGACCAACAAACTTGAAGAAAGTTGAAGCGTTCATCGGTAAAATAAATTATTACAGTAAATTTATTCAAAAATATTATCAGTTGCCTCATCTTTAAACGAACTTCGACATAAAAATGCGTTTGCAGCTAAAACTCTTGATGTTGCCAATCAACGTTCAAATATATAGCCAAAATGAAAAAAGAAGCTGTCAATTGTCTACGAAATGACTATATTCCATCAATACTTGTCAGGACAGTGTTTCAAACTTCTCATCGAACATCAACCATTGACGTCACTTTTTAATCCGAATAAAAGGTTACTCGTCATGACCTTGCATCGCATTCATCGATGGATCATCCTTCTTCAAGGATATACGTACACAATCAAATACAAAAGTACAACTCAGCATGCTAACGCTGACGATTACCTATACCTTTACCTTTACGATTACCTATGGTCCGAATAAAAGTTTTGATGATTGCGAATTAAAACTATTTCATGTTCATTAGAACAACCAGGAAACCATTAAAGATTTTCCAAAAAACGAAAAGTTGATCGAAAAATCTACGTCATAAGATCGAATTTGATCGAAAATTGTCTATATTAAATTCCAAAAAGGATACAAAACGTTAATTTGCATTTTCATTAAAGAGCAATATCCTTTTACTTCAAACAGATCAAACCAGAGTTGTCATACCACAAACGCTCCAACGAACCATACTACAAATGTTGCACGAAGGACATTGGGAAGTCGGTAGAATGAAGCAACTTGCTCGACGATACTGCTGGTTCCCGAACATTGACAAAAATATTTAAGTTCCTTCCAGTAATCCGAAAAAGGATTTTCCCAGTTGGCCGATCGCCGAGAAACCTTGGGAAAGGATCCATATAGTCCATTCAGCATCAAACGGACAAGCTAAGCGTTTTGTTAGAACCTTTAAAACGTCATTTACAAAAATAATTTCGGAAGAAAAAAACAGTCAATTGGCTTTGCTGAAATTTTTATCAACGTATCGATAAACACCTGATACAATATCACAACTATCACCAGCTGAACTGCTTCGCGGTAGACAACCTCGGAATCTAATATCGGTTTTTCTACCGAACGAGCAACATAAATTCAGTAATGATCAGGAAAGCATTGATTTGAAAATAGAAGGTACTCACCGAGCTGAACTAAGTTCATCTATGGATCTATAATGACTGACCGCTCCATTTAGATTCAATATTTTATTAGTAAAAAATGTATACGTCCAAAACAAGTGAAACTCATTTTAAACGGTCAATTTTACGCTTTCGCTAGCCAAATTGAGGACGCGATAGAAAGATAATAATGGTAATTTTGTCAAACCATTGATGCTTTATTAAGTGATGTGAGAAGCCAACGTTACATCACTAATATGTTTCAGATTTTTCATAGTATCGAACGACGTATCTCGTCACAAGTTTTAGAAACATAATATTTTACTAGGCGACACGGTACGAACATCCAAAAAGTAACAAAGTTGTCAGGTAACCGATATATTTTTTAACCGATATTACTTTTATAATTCAATGCATCTTGCTGTTTGGCGTGTACGCCAGTTTATCTCAAGAATTCTGCACACCAACAATGCATTATGGTGATGTTTATTGTAACCATCGATTAAAATAAAGTAATGAAAAATCCCTTTATCCATTTCGCAGTAGAACTTAACTCAATTGCAGCTTTAACCCCAATTAATTATTGCTTCTTCATATTTCAAATATTTAATTTTTTAAGCTTATTAAAAGTTTAAAACATATGTAAACTTTTGAAAAATAATTAACAATAGTATACACATCAATAATATTTGCATTAAAATTATTAAATATTTGTATATTATTTTAATTGATTTTTAACCAAAGAAAAAATAATTTTCTAATATTTTATGTTTATTTATTTATTAAAATTAAAGTTATCTTTCAAATTTTAATTATGAACATATTTCACAACAGATGATTAAAATTTGAAAAATTTTAAAGTTGTTTATGATTCAATTTAAATGTGGTGAAAAATTATTCATATTTAACAATCAAAGTTTTTGTTTTTAACTCAAAATATAACTGTTATCTTTGGAAACATTTGAAAACCTTTAGCAAACTTTTAACACATTAAAATTCGAATTTTTTGCTATCCTCTAAGAAATTAAATTTTCTTCTAAATACAATGCCGTATTTTTTCTGTTTAACGGTTATTTCATTTCATTTTTGTGCTTAATAATTTTTTTTGAATCTGTAATTCATGTATTAGAATTTTGATTGTTTTTGAGTGTTGTGACGTGTTTTGAATGTTAAATGGTTGTTTCCAGGGTCGGTGTATTTTATTGCCGTAAACTTCAGCTGAGTGTCGCTTCAATGAGACCTTGACGTTTTCATTACAGCTTCTTTTATATCAAATAAATGCAAAATGAACGGTTGCAATGCGTCTATACAGGGTGTCCCAGAATTGTTGGTACAAATTGAACAGCGTGATAGCGGAGGTCATTTCCAACAAAAATAGCCAAATAAAGTTTTATCGAATTGTTGATGGTTCAATTGTTACTCCACTTTAAGTATTTTTTGGTGAAATCGTATGAGCAGCCACTAAAAACTTATTTTAATAAAAATCAAGTTTTATTGTTTATTTTTGTTTTAATACGATTTGGCATCGTATATAGTAATCCATAAAGTAATCCATTCAAGTCATTTTGTAGGAAACTTAGATAAAGCGGCCCGCTGATCCGACCTGTTAGTTCAAATGGTCCATCAACTATTCCCGCCCACATGTTTCTCGCCAAAGTTTGTATTCACACGGACCCAATAATGCAAATTATGGATGTTGAATATTTTCACTCTTTAAAAAAATTAAAAAATTGCAGATTTTCTTGGTTACGACGCAGCATTTAACAAAATTTCAACCTTTTTCCATGGCAGCGAATAAAACGGCTGGTACACGTTGCACACGATAAAGTTGCAACTGATTTCTTTTTAAAATACGATGCACCGTGGACCGTGGCACATCATTTAGTTAACTTAACGAAACTTTTTCAGTTTAACGACCCAACGAAATATTTTCTATTTTGACTATATAACGTTTTTCAAAAAGTAACAAATTTTTTTTTTTTAATTGTACTCAAACAAATTAACGAGTATTTAACGAAATATTAAAAGTTTTTTAAATGTAAATTAAAATTATTGATCGAAACAATTTTCAACATAAAGTAATTTAGTTTAAGGCATTGCAAATTACTTGAAATATTTTCCCCGCAAACTTCTTCTTTTTGTCTTTGGAGGCCTAATTTAATATGTATTAACAATTGAGATGTGTTAAAAGAGTCACGACCGAAATCGGTGTGATATTAAATATCACAGTTTAAAATCTCAGTTTAATATCCTTAAACTGTTTTCTGTTTGGACTAAAAAGCCAAGAACGATTCAAAAACGGACTTAACGAATGTAACGTAAAGAAAATTAGCAGTTTAAACGATTGTTAAATCGAAGATTATTTATATCATTAGTAATTTATTTAACCCATTCAATTTGTTTACTTCCAAAAAACACCTCTTCGTCAAGTTAACTTTCAAGTTTAACGAACAAACGAATATTTTTTTTATTTTGATTGTAACACTATTTAAAAACTAACCAATGAAAATTAATCAAATTGTACTCAAATAACTTAACGAGTATCTAACGAAACCTATTAAAACTTTTTACATTTCAAGTATATTTAGGCAAAGGTGTGAAAAATCGCCGTTTAGAAGCCGAATATTTAATTGGTTTAAATATCTTACATAGAGAGCTTCAGTTTTCACAATTTAAATTTAGATTGTAATATGTTTTCTATTTGTGCCATTCAGTTAGAAATGATATAAATCGAACTTAACGAAACTAAATTAACGAAAATTATCAAAGACGATTAAACACTTCATTCAAAAATTATTGGAATTTTATTAATTTTTATCTGTTTTTTTAACACATTTCCGTTAAGTTAACTTAACGAAGCTTTTCGTTTAAGTTAACTTTTCCGAACATTGAACTGCGTATCCGTATTAAATTAGCAAAATGAGATGCACACGGTGGTTCTAATCCTTTAATTTGCGGCTACGTATTCAAGTATTTTTACCCTTTATAAACGACTCATTATCTAACCCTTGTTCCATACAATCATTTATTAACAATCCTAAAAGGACAAATCCAATGAGAACTCAACCAATCCAATTAGAATAACAACAAATTTTACTACGTGGTGCAACATTAAAACTTTGCTTCGTAAGCCAAGCGTAGAGTCTAGAGACTCTCCATGTAGTGTATACACTATAAGTCAACTCCACTGCTCTACCGCTTTCCGTAAAGACGCTGCAGAAAAAATTAAATTTCAAACATCAAACATGTTTGATAGAGTGTAGAGCAAATGTAGAGCTCTACAAAACCTAAAACAGTACCGTATACACTGTAGAGTTTTTTTAGACAACTTCCGCGTAGAGTAAGTGTAGAGCGCTACTGTGAACCTCTACAGGGTGTATACACTACATCACGTGAGGGTTTTCACGTAAAAACCTTTATAGTGAATACTCGGCTTTAGACCGATATAATGAAACAAAGTAATGCAATTTTTTTGTATAGATGTATTTCGTTTTTACTGAGGCACTATTTCCAATGGGCATTTTTGTGCCATCACCAAAGTCGTCCCGAAAATATTTTAATAGCCTGCATGAGCTACCGTACATAGATACATATTAAAAAATACAACTATTGATAGAAACATTGACTGTATCATAAACGTCATCTGGACCTATGGAAGCGCCGGCCCTAGTGATTTCATTAGAATTGTGTGTATTGAGAGTGTTGGCAGGTCATTTGCATATTTTTGATAAACTCACCAATTTTATATCAATTAAATTTTCTTATAATTAAAATGACGTATTTTGCCTGTTTAATGATTATTTCATTTAATTTTCGTGTTAAATATTTTTTTTTTGAATTTATAATTCATAAACATTTTAGGATTTTATGTGTACTGTAGCACTCGGATTACTCGGATTTCAAATATTATAGAATGTCATAATGAATGTTTACCTAACACGATTTTAATAATAATCTTAACGATTGTATCACTCTCTAATAGTCACTATAATACGATTTGTTGTTTTCAGTATAATTTTAGCGTAAGTAATGAACTTTAAATCAAATTGGATTGTTTGTCCTTTTTGACCTTTTTTGCTTTTTTTGACTGATAGTAAATTTTTCTCATGGAAAAGAAACTTAACAATAAAATAAAAATTAAAACTGCTTCTTCATGATGATAGTTTAATTGTTATTAGTTTGCACCCAAAGTTTTTACAAACAATATCCTTTGATTTAGAATGTGAATTTATATATATATATATATATATATATATATATATATATATATATATATATATATATATATATATATATATATATATATATATATATATATATATAAATGTATTATTGTTGTAATGTCTGACCCCGGGCAATTCTAAACCATTTTCTAGTACAATATAAAATAAAACAAATAATGTGCTCTCTGTCTCGGCATAAACACGATATACCTCTGCCTGTGCGATTTCAAGCAGATGTATTTTATCATCGCACAGAACACAAAAAAACGAACAGTAAAAATTTTCATAATCTTAAAAAAATGTTTAGAGGGTATTGTCTTTTTTTTATAATATTTTGGTGATTATTTTTTTATTATTATTTTTTTTTAATTTTGCAACTGGTTCTTTGACACGGCACACACATATTTTATTAATGTGTATAATATGCGAAATTAATATGTTTTCTATACGATTCCCTAACTGCTATATCAGTACATACGTATGTAGACAAAATAGGGTTGATTTACGAGGTGAATGTCCTTATAAGTAAAAAGGTAAATAAAAATTTTGCAAATACAAATATATAAAGGGTTTTCAAGGACATACCATTTACAATTTATGTTATGTCTGGAAAACCCCTAAAAATGAAAAAATCGTATATATATTGTAATTGCGTAGTATAAATAATGTGTCTCATTTTTTACCAGACGATTTTTTAATTTATATATAGTATTTTTCTTAATTCTATGATTTTCAATTTTTTAAAAGGGTGGAAATTTATTTATATCATATATATACACGAGTACAAATAATAATAATAATATGGCTTACGTATTCAATGTAGAAATTGTGTTATGTTAATTACATGTTGCGAAATAATTAACTGAAAAAATATAAAAGTGTGAAACGTTAAGTTGGGTTGTTGTGCATGTCAGATTCTTTATAAATGAAATTGAAATATATATGTTTGATCGTTGGTGTTGATTAAGTTTTTTATTTTTTTTTGCAAATGATATTTAAGGTCTGGTGTGTGTGTGTGGGTATAGGAAATTTACGGTTTATTCAACTTTGTTTATGGGTACGGCGAACTTTGCTGGGAAATTAAAATCGAAATATTATATTATGGTGACGAAGTATTTTGTTTAGGAATTATACAAAATAGACTGAAACTACTTATATTTGAGAGATAGGAGACAACTATTTATGGTTGCTCGCGGTAAGATGTGCTTTTATATTATCTTCCACACAATTATTATAAATAACAAGCGATCTAAGGTATCGAAAGCTTACGTCTCTCCTTCAAATGTGTGGTCACACTAAAATCCTTTGCGTATTGATCTCTAAAGCCTGTAATCATATATTTTATTTTTGGATTCATTGACTTTGAGACCAACGGAATCTGAAAAGCGTTCAAGGATTTAGGAGTTCTTGTACAATAATCGACTATCCCGATGGAGTGAGTTATATATGTTTGCTGGAAATCCAAGAACACCCGATGGACAACAGGGGAGGTTTTGTATATTTACAAAAAAAAATCATCCTCACCAAAAAACTTGATATGTAACGGACTAATTCGGACGAAATCCTCCTTGGTAGTAACCTACAATTTCATCCGCCTTATTAATCAGTTAAAACTTCGCTTTGATATACTAATCAGATAAGGTCGAAAAGATAGTTTCACAAAGTATTCCCTTCGTAAATAAAGTGCTCGGAGTTAATACAATAACTCTAGGGAAACGGTATCTTTCTATTCTCTGCATGGCCACAGTGAATTCCTCGTAGGATGAGTCACATTTTTTCCCATGCTCGGTCGCTAGATTATATCGGTAGAACAGGCCTATATTTTTACATAAGTCAGTCTGATGTTTGCCAGTTCTATAGCACCAAAGTCTCCAATCATTATTCTGACGGCGTGCTTCGGTTATTCATGCAGTTTTGTGGCACTTTATTCTAAAAATTATACAAGTGTACATTTGCGTTAAAATCAAAATTATCATCGTCAGATGTGATTAACGATAAAGTTCCTGAAAAATTCTAATATTATCTATAAGATATTGTTATCCCTAAGAACTCGAAATCGATTTATAAAACAGGAATACATTTTTAATTCAGAAATTCCTTCACTTCTTCAGCGTATAACGTAGGATATACCGTTAATCCGAATTTGAAGTGGGTACTTTGGTGAAACATAAACAAGAAATGCAACCGGATAACAATATTGGATATTTTAAAGTTTATAGAGACACGCTTCCATATCGTTGAAATTCAACAAAAAAATTTTCGGAGTCTTTCACGGCACAATTGAAAATACATGCGACTATGATTTTGGGTTAGATTTTATTTTGCATTTTTGCATCAACGGCAAACCTTATTTATGAGTAATTAAATTTTCCTCAAGTAAAATACCTAAAAGAACTAGTCTAATTAAGTTGTCAGATACTCGAAAAAAATGTATCTAAGTTTTCAAATTACACACCATTGGCGCTTATTTAAATAAATAAATAAATTTATTTATTTAAATAAATAAATAAAATAATTACTTTAGAGTTTCAAAGCTCTATTACATGCCACAAACTGACAAACAGAACTTAAAAATAAACTGCAAATTTTAAAGATTTTGTAGGAAAATAATTAAAACTAAATTAATATATCAATTTAGAGACTGCCTAAAAAAAAATTTTTAAATATAAAATTGAAATGTGTACAAATGTTCCGAAGACATATAATTTTCTATTTATTAATAATATTAAATAACAATCGGTTTTTATAGGCTATTACCGAATCGACAATCCGGCTTCTATACTTATGTACCTGCGAAATAGCTCGGCTCTCTTTTTAGAGTAGGTTGCGCAACAATCGTTTAAGATCAGCTCGCACTTACATCAAATGTTGGGTCAAAAATCAAATGATAAAACTAACATTAAATTGTCAACAAATAGCTGGATTCAGAGCATTATAGATTATTAAATTATAGATTTAATCGTCAACAAATAAATACAATTCTTGAATCAAACAAGTTTATATGCAAGTAAATATCCAAAAGCTTGTGTGTACTTCAATTTAATATTTCGGGCATGAATGATCTAAGTAAGTTTGACAATTTTCTAAATTTTATTGATCGTTTACATTTACTTACTGATATTCATTTGATAGTTATAACGGAAACATTTATTAAAAGCGCAAGTATATTCTCTTATAATATTAAAAATTTCTCAAATATCTTCTCATGTAGAGATTACAGATCTGGGGGAGGAATTGCAATGTTCATCGGGCATGATATTCGTTATAATATCCTTTTCGTTATAATATGCTATTACCAGTTTTATCAATATTGAACGAGTTTTTAACTCAACAATTGAATCTGACATCAATGATCATAGTTTCATTTCCTCCAAATTTATGTTTAAACCGAAATATATGAATAAGAAATTGGAAAAAAACTGTAAATTATGAAAAAGTCAATCAGCATTTCGATGAATTTTTGCATTCTACCTTGTTTGAAATGCATAATTCTGAGTTAACCTTAAAATTAATCTTTGGAAAATATAACGAACCGGTTGTTCAACATACGAAATCTAAACAAGCAATAGTGAAAATCAAAAATGCTAGTAATTGTCCCTGGATGGATCTCGATCTTTAAAATTTAATGAAACAAAAAAATCGCATCCTTAAAAGATTCAAACAAAATATGAATAACTGTACGTTAAAAGACAGACTAGATTCACTTAATAAAAAGATCAAATCTAAAAAATACTTCGCTAAAAAATATTATTTTAAAAATTTGTTTTAGAATTTAAATCAAAAGGAAGTTTGGCATCAAATACTAAAGAGAATATCTACTCTATTGTGCCCAACGATGTTGAGTACAAAGACCTTCCTAGTATTGTAAACTTATTCAATAGCTGTTTTGTGAATGTTGGTCTCAGCTTCTCTTCTACAAGTAATGGTAATACTGAATTTTATAACCTACACAATACCAATTCTAATTCATTCTTTTTGGCTACAATTTTAGCTTCTGACATTTATAATATAATTACTAGTTTAGACAATAATAAGGGTGGTGGCTATGATAATATTCCTAACATTGTAATAAAACGTAATTCGGTATTTTTCTCTCACCTGTTGACTAATTTATTCAATGTAGTGTTTGAAACCGGTATTTATCCTGATTGTTTGAAGATTGCAAATGTGTCACCTATATTTAAATCAAGTGACTGCAAAGTTCTTAGTAACTATCGATCTCTGTTCTGATCGATTTCTGTTTTGTCTGTGTTCGACAAAATACTAGAAAAATTAATAGTAAATCGTATGATTGATTATCTAAACGAATTAAATTATTTCTGGCATCAATATGGCTTTAGACAGGGGTCTGGTACAGACAATGCTTTAATTGAGATTACTGACCTGATATACCGTGCTTTTGACAATCAAGAGTACATATGTGGCCTATTTTTGGATCTTCATAAAGCGTTTGACTGTATTGATCATTGCCTACTTCTAAACAAGTTGTACTGCTACGGCTTTCGAGGCTTAGCTTACAGTTTGTGGCAATTAATGGTGTATTTAGCAGCACTCTAACTATTAATTGTGTTGTTCTACAGGGTAGTGAACTTGGGTCTATTCTATTTTTGATTTTCATAAATGATATATCCAGCCTGCCACTTGCTGGTATAATTAGGATGTTTGCGGATGATACCGCAATCTTCTATAGTTCTAAAGATTTTACTCATGCCATGATGAATATGGAAAGCGACCTCACTGTGCTTTTGGAATATTTTAATTTAAACAAAACATCAGTTAATCTTAATAAAACCAAATTTATTATTTTCCAATCGCCATTCTTACCTCACTGTCATTTCCATAACTTACAGAATTCAAATGTTATCATCGAGCGTGTTGATAAACTAAAATATCTTGGAGTCATACTTGTTAAGCATATGTGTTGGAATGAACACATTCATATGTTGAGTCTAAAACTTAGTCCGTTTATTTATTTGATTAGGAAACTTGCTTCCTTTGTCCCAGAGCACGTTTTAAACATGATTTAATTTTCATTTATTCACAGCAGATTTTATTTTGTGATTGCTACTTTTGGCAGTGCTCGGAAATCTAAGCTAAAAAAGCTACAGATCATATAAAACAAGAGTTTTAAAGCTATATTTAGGCTTCCACACATGTTTCACTCTATTGAGTTATATAAAAATATAACTGAAGGTATTCTGCCAATTAACGTATTATTTCAAATTCATGTCTCATTTGTACATATGTACAAATGTTTAACCATGTCTTCAATGCTATCAAATATTGAGTTTCAATATATGTAAACCATAGCCATTCAACTCGGCGTTAAAAATTAAAACTGAATTTGGTAGGAGGTCCATATCATTCGTTTGTCCACACATTTATAACGATTCACCGAATACTGTTAAAAGATCTGAAAATGTCTTCAAGTTCAAGAAAAAGTGAAGGATTCATTTGGCTGAACTAGTGGATAATTATCTGTAAACTGTGATATAATTTACCTGTATATTTTTAACCTGTGTGTTATTACTTATTTTATTTTATTTTGAATTTTTTATTGTATTATATTTTTAACTATTTTATCTTATATAATTACTGTGTACTTAAATTATAATTATTTTTATTTTTTAGTTTTTTTTTAGTGGGGAGCGGATTAGCTTTTAAGGGACATAAAATCCATTAGCTGTCTGTTCTCTGCTAAATTATTGTAAAGTTAAAAAAAAAAATTGAATAAATATGTAATTAAAAAAAAAAAAAGTAGTTATGAAAGGTCAATAGAATTAATTACCAAATCAACAATAAATCTTAAAGCGTCTACGCCTTTCACAGCCACATTGAAAGATTCACATCAAATGGTCAGTTTATTTTATGAAGATAGTAAATAATACATAGTTTTTGTATTCGTTCAAATCTAATAATATAAAAAATGTAAGCACGATCGCAATTAATCGACGTATATTTCAAATTAGACCGAACAATAGAACAATACAAAATCTTATTTGATAGTGGATCCTAAAACGACGTATGAAGCAACAACATAATTACATTATTTTCCAATTGTGAACTGTATTTCTATAGGCTTATCGAATTTTCGCCAAAAACTTGACAAATGCATGTGTCTAATTCATTTTATTTCTTGAATTGACCAAATTGTTGTCAAACCATGGAAGATACATGTAAAACAGAATAAAATTAGTCAACTAAACATCACTCCATTTAGTATACTAAAAGTATCATTCTATAGGCCACCATTTCAAAAATCTTCAGTAGTCCATTAATATAAACCTTTTTAGAGTTTTAATTTAACTTAAGTTGTGCATTTTTGATGTATTTACAAAATAATCCTGGCATTTCGCAACAACATATTAGAGTATTATTATGAACTACTACTTTACAGTTTATAATTGACACTATGCAACAACAACTCTATAGATTTATCACTATCTAGCCTAAGATTGGTTACATCTATATATGATACATAATTAGCATAAAACATTTAAAAATTAAAACACCTGTGTGACGATTCTTGTTTTTCTTAAGAATAGGGAAAGGAAAAAAAAAAGAAATTTTTACGGCAGTTTTGAATTTTTTTCAATTAATTATTTAGTCAGTCTGATTTTTTTGGAATATCTATCCTACTTACTGCAGTAAATTCAATTTCGGTTGTTCATAGGAATCGGAAAATTTAAAAAAAAAAATTGAATTTTTACGAGAATTTTGATTTTTTACATATATCAATCTAGTCGTCTTTAGGTTTGAATATTTTTTTAGGCATATTTTTCCCATTTATAGCAGTTTTTATATTGATTTTTCTATATCGATTTGAGGTACGAAATAGCTTTCCAATAATTTAAAAAAATTTCTTTTTCAAGTTCGTTTTTTAAATTAAAACTAAAAAATATTTAAATTTAAATGATAGTTAAACAACAAATTATGTTTCTATAAAGTTGTACTAACCATTTTTATACATTTAAATTAACAACTTGCTGTGAAGTCACCTCATTTGCAAACTAATTCTGCTGCAGGTTTAAATAATAAAAACCACTTGTCCGATTTTTACATCTTTCACTACAATTTTTTTAAATTAACTGATAAACTGGCGGTGCTAATTGCTAATCCATATATCGTTTCTATGAACTCGATAATTGATGAGTTAAAAACAAAAAAAAAATTGGGTTTGTTATTAAATTAGGTATATATTAGATAATTTAATTTTATAGAAAAACAGAGTTGCTTATATTTCCATAACGCATTCGAAAGAGAAACGAAAGGCGTATGCCCTTGATGTGCTAAAATTATCCCCACAACGTAATAAAAATTTCGGCGGGACTTTAACTATAGACTTTGGCGACGGATGTCTATAGGAATACAATTCCCATTGCAAAAATATTATCACCTTAATAATTTAGGTGGATCGAGAAGATTTGGATGAAAACCAGAGTTAACCATTTAGTGGAAATATGTAGAAAACGGTGATAGTTAATCATAATTAGATCAATAGCTTCTGCAAATTTTAACTCTAGTTAATTAATCTCACAAGTCTCATGTAGGTACGCAAAAAAAATTAACCAAGCTAAGCCCCTATGAAAACTAACTCTTTAAAATTAAAGTGAATTCAGCGTTTTAAAGCGTATGTATTGTAGTTGAATTTATTGTCCTCAATTCCAGTTAAACGTATGCATTCTTAGTTCTATATAATCTTTATAGCCCAACATTCGTCTTGTCAATCGTCTTACATGTTTAATCTAAACGCAAATATGGAGAATACATTAGTGCCTTTTGCTTTATATCTACTTAATACATGTCACTATCTACTTATCATTTTGTATTTTTTATTTTCAGTTTTTGACATATTAAAATATAAAATAATGATCTAGTTCTCTAGAAATACTCTACTCTACATAAAAATCAAGTAAATTTATTCCTAAATTATGCTAGAATCAACAATAGGAAAAAAATAAACGGAAAAAATTGCAATACAAATTATTTTTTATATAAGAAGCGAATTCCTATTCCTACGAAAAACTAGAATCGACCCACTGGTCGAGAAGTTTTAAGTCATGGTGACAAATTTTGTCAGTTTAACGATGATTTCATTTGATTTTGGTGTTAAATGATTTTTAACTGTGTGAATTGAAATGTATAAATTTTTTAACTATTTTTTTTTTGGCAACACTGATTTTGACAGGTCACGTATGTTTCGTGTTTTTTGTCACTATCAAACATTTTCAGTTTGGTCTATAATTTAACCATGAATCGTCTTACAAACGAACAACGCTTGCAAATCATTGAATTTTATTATCAAAATGCGTGCTCTGTTAAGAAAGTTCATCGCGCGCTTCTTCCATTGTATAGTCAGTTTAATCGACCCACTGAAGCGGCTATTCGGGCTATTACGACTAAATTTCGCACCAAATTTACATTGTTGGACATTAAATCACCAACACGCTTATGTACAGTGCTAACTGAAGAAAATATCGCAGCTGTATCGGCCAGTGTTTGGGCTTCTGTTACTCAACAACGAACATTTTGCGAAAGGATTTAGGTGTGAAGCCTTCCAAAATTCAGCTGGTGCAAGAACTAAAGTGGAACGACCTACCACAACGCAGAATTTTTGGTGAATGGGCTCTTGAAAAGTTGGAGAAAGATCCATTTTTTTATCGAAAAATTGTGTTCAGCGACGAAGCTCATTTTTGGCTGAATGGATTCGTAAATAAGCAGAATTGTCGATTTTGGAGAGAAGATCGGCCAGGAGCATTGCAAGAGCTACCAATGCATCCAGAAAGACTTACTGTTTGGTGCGGATTATGGGCTAGTGGCATCATTGGACCGTACTTCTATTAAGATTATTCGAATCACAACGTAACTGTGAATGGTGAGCGCTACCGTGAGATGATATCCAACTTTTTTTGCCTAAAATGGAAGAGCTTGACTTGCATGACATGTGGTTTCAATAAGGCGGTGCCACATGCCACACAGCACGCGAAACAATAAACCAATTGAGAGGCAAGTTCGGTGAACTCTATTTCACGTTTGGGACCGGTCAATTGGCCGCCTAGATCGTGCGTATTAACGCCTTTAGATTATTTTTTGTGGGGCTATGTTAAGGCTCATGTCTATACTGACAAGCCCGCTTCGATTGACGCATTGCAAGACAGCATTGAAGCATTTATTCGTGAGATACCGGCCGAAATGTTGGAAAGTGTATGCCAAAATTGGACTAAGCGGATGGACCATTTGAGGCGCAGCCGCGGTCAACATTTGAATGAAATAATCTTCAAACATTAAATTATATGGATCGTACTATCGATTCAAATAAAGATTTCATGCATTTTTCTTAATTTTATGTCTTTTTTTGGAAAAATTTCCTATAGCTATTAAAAAGTCATCCTTTATATATCTATTAGATTTTCTTGTAATATCAGTGACCTATTATGTCCGTTTAACGGTTATTAACGGTTTAACGGTTTAACGGTTAATTTAATTTTCGTGCAAATATTTTTTTATTCTTTAATTTATATACATTTCAGAATGTTGTGTATATTGAGTGTTTTGAGAGTGATGGTAGGTCATTTTACGGTTATTTTTTTTAAATTTCAGGTGTAAACCAAAATTATTTTATTACAGCTTACGGGGAGAAGTTAATATCATATAATTTATTTATGGATGTATTAAAATAATAACATTTTCTTCCTTACCAATTGTTTTATGTAAAACTACTGTAGGAATAGGCCCGGCGTTATCCAGGAGATGAATCAACCAGGTATTTAGGATTTCACAGTAACAACTTTAATTCACATTAATCATTAAATTTAGATTTATTTGAATTACTTTTAGGGGTTTAGTCCTAAAATTGAAGTAAATACAACCAAAGTTTATAGCATACGTGATAATGTAGAATATATTTAATCATAAATTTAATGTCTATAAATTCATGATTCCATAACAAAGATTTTATGCTTATAAGTACGAGTAGTAAACTTGATCTTTATTCCTTTACATTAAATTTATTCAACAAAAAAAGGTTAAAAAATTAAGAAAATTAATTACATTTTCATCAACTTCATGCAAACATTGTTTCAGTGCGAAAATACATTTAATCCTTGTTAGACAATCATGGATCTTATTTTAAGCATGTTAAAATTTTACTTTTATAAATGTAAATGGTTGTGGCAATCTTATTTTTAATTGGTAATATCACAAATTATAACAACTTTGCTGTTGATTCATATAAGATAATTCTAAAAAAAAAAAAAAAAATTCCTACAAACATTTCATTACTGATGTCAACAAATTTCCATTTAATTTCTATTTTATTTTTGTTAAATTTGTGACAACTAATTTAGACAAAATACTGATAAATATAAAAACTATTTATCAAATAATATATGTTGTTGTATAAATTTTAGGGTAGCCAACTAAACACGCAATTTTCTTTTATATAACATGTGGGACACACCTAAAGAGCGGAAAAACTATAAAATATGTGTGAGGTAATAATCTCCTTGAACCCCTAAATAAACGAAACGACAAAAAAAAACAGCGGTATGACAACTTAATTTGTCAAAAAAAAAAAAAAAAAAAAATTTGCATGGCTACGCAATTTTTATTTTTTATTTTAACTAAATACTACTTATATGTCACATACACAGTACATAAAATCGAATTTATATTATATCGAGTTCAATGCTCCTCTTATATATACACGTACAACATACACCGCGCATTTTTTTTTTGTTTGTTTTTATTTAGTTCTGATGTCATGCCCTCAGTTATAAACTATAAAAACTTTTCCAAACTTCATTTTTAAAAACAATCCCTATAAATTAAATTCTGTGTGTGTGTATGTGTGTGTAGGTTAATGTATTACAATGAAATAAATCACTAACCTCTTATTGCAGCCGCGTTTAAATCACAATAAACTAACAAATCCATATAAATATGTATATACGATTATATGCGCGATATATGCATGCAGTGTCTATTAATTTGTGTTGTTTTTCTTCGGCGCGTTTTTTTTTTATATCCGAACGTAAAAAAAAAATCATGTAAGAAATTTATTAAGACGGCACAAGAAGAGGAAGAATATTTTTTTTTTTTTTTTTTTGTAATAATAAACGGATATGCATGTCACAAACATAAACTTAACGAAATGAATAGTATACAGCAGTTAGTGGTGGTAGTACTAGTAACAAAAATAATAACAATAATAATAATAATGAAAATTAAGACAGGAAGCAAGACATATAGTACAAATACAGTATATTCACATATACAAATGTATTAAAACGGCAACAATAAATAATTTGTTCTTTAAACTAACCGGAAATATATACTGATAGTCTTGTTATATTTTATTGTAATTCGCGAATTAACAACAACAACCACAACAGATTAACATTAAGAATTATTATTTTCTTGAGATTTTTTTGTATAATTCGCGCATGAATTAAATATTTATTTTGGTGCACTTGGTGTGAATAACACCTCGCATGGCAGAGCAACGGAACAAAAACCAACAATCAGATTAAATATTTTATGAATGAAATTATATAAAAAAAAAACAACAACAACAAAAATAGTGTGAATGTAACTCTTTTAGAGAATTGAACAATGCGGTGTGTATTGACATTGGTCAAGTTTGAATTGTAATTGGATAATCCGGTCAGGTTTAATTGTTCCATTTTTTTTTTTGTTCCAAATTGACAAAGGTGCATTGGCATTGGATTGGTATTATGCGAAACGTATTACATGCATGAATCGGTATTTTATGATTTTTTTAATCCTCATCTCTGGTTATTTTTTTGAGAATGTGACCTTTGCAACAGTTTTAAAAGCATACTTCGTATCATAAGCCTTGAAGGTAGTATTACTCATCATTACATCACCGTCATTGAGATTGTTAATGGAGTCGTGATGTTACGTTAGACAATACCGTGTGAGCTTCAGAATTGCATCATTTCGATATATATGTTGACTCAACATTTTCTGGAACAACATTGAGACCGTTAGCTGTATACAATCAGACTCAAATACTAGTTATGGATTACAACGCGTGGTGGCAACAGTCAAGCTGTTTTTTAAATTGAGCCTGGCGGTTCGAAGCCACGCCGAATCTAACTCGGTAAGGCAATTTTATAATTTACATCATTAGTAAAGGTCAAAGTTGCAATAAAACATGTCAGGAAAATGTAAACTTAAACCCTAATCGACGAGCGCTCTTTATGTATCTGGCACATTCGTTAAACTTGCACGGTAACTTGTAGTTGAGACTCTGTCATGTACAATTTTCGTAAGGGCACGAGTCTGTTGTATAATTCAAGACGTTACCAGAATCTTTCAAAATGATCAAATCTGGACTATCGTAAATTCAAAGTATTCCAGGCATGATTTTGCGGTTTATATCGATTGTCTTCTTATTGGTTAGAGCAAGAATCACCTTTTCCCAAGTTCTTCGATAGCCATTTGATGCAAGATCTGACCCTTAATTTGCTCCCTATCGTTGGGGTACTCTCATATCTCGCAAAAGGCTTCTAAACGAGCAAGCTATTTTTAGAATTCTACCACAGCATCTTGGGCTTGTCGTAGAAGGCGACTAAACAAAGGTTTTTTTTCTTAGGTACTAGTCCAATAATAATATCTTCGGCTCCAGCTCGAGGAATAATCGTACGCAAACCATTCCGTGGATACCTCGATAATAACTTGAGCTGGAAACTCTTTTTTTTAGCTCAGAATCCATATAGATACTAACATAGACAAACTAACAAACCACATTTAACTAGTCATACATTCAAACAAATAGTGTTGGTTAGAATCTCAAAAACTTAGGTAATAAAAAGCCACTGCTAAAACTGAATGATCAAGAAGCTTTTCAATTCTGATAAATTCTCATTTCTTACTCTCCTTAGTGCGGAAACGTGTAAAGTTATCCCAATCCATTAAGCAAGCTTCAGAAGTGCCCAAATCTTATAGGTCGATCAGCCTCCTTTCAGTTCTAGGAAAAATCTTTGAACGAACTTTTCTTACATACTGTCTCATTTAGAAAGTTGTAAAATTTTAGAAAACCACCAATTCGGTTTCCGATCAGTTCGGCTAAAAACACATATATATTCGATCTGCGAGAAGAAGATGAAGAAGAAGGTAAATACAAAGAAGTGGAAAGTGGGCTGTCATCCACACATAGAAGACTGATATAAGAGTTGCTGATAGGAGATCATTGATGAAAATTATAAAAATGGTCGGAGAAAGCACGGATGGCTGAAGGAGACTAGTGTTTCCAAAATGTAAAAGGGAAGTCACGCCATTCACCATCAGTTAGATTTTGCGGAAAAGAAGAAAATTTTAAATCCTAAAAATGATCGAACCGTGAAGACCAACTGCCCTCAATTTACATAGCAAACTCTTGTGCCACACGCAATCAAATGCCTTCGAGATATGAAGTGCAATGACTTGCAATTCACCAAAATGATGAATGCTGCTATTCCATTGTTCAGTGACAACATTAATGCACCGAAATGATAGCAATTGGT
Organism: Tipula confusa; assembly: GCA_963556175.1. Taxonomy (NCBI): domain Eukaryota; kingdom Metazoa; phylum Arthropoda; class Insecta; order Diptera; family Tipulidae; genus Tipula; species Tipula confusa. The sequence goes on along the minus strand of OY744477.1, from coordinate 44,228,060 downwards.
CGATAATGTGATGGGTCCAATTTGCTTCCCTTTTTGACACATGATATACAATAGCAGTTTTCTAGGTGAAGGGGAAAATGCCAGAAGTCAAAACAAACATGATAGTGACTTTGACAGTGATTTACAACAATATTTGAGACTAATTGAGGGAATACCATCCGGACCAGCTGACTTGTTTGTGTTAATGTCTGGAAGGACTTTAGCGACAACTCTAAGCCTGAATCTAATGTGGCGCATCGACGAGCTGGTCAGTGAAATAATCAGTAGTGTTGAGTTAGAATCGGCTAAATTATGGTTTGCAGCAAATTTTCGAGCGGGATTAGCTTTTAGGTAGACAAATGATTATCCCAATCTTTCATAGGTAGAATAGATGATGTCCTATTATCCAAGAAGATTTTCTCGATTTTAAGAACAAAGGACCAAAAGGTCCGATGGCTCTAGCCCTGGTTTAAGACTTACCGCGACTTTTCTCTAACGTGCACGTTACCAGGTTTTTAGCCTCCTAAAAATTCAGCTAAATTTTTATTTGACGGTTATTTTACATATATGCGGTGAGGCGCTTCTTTATTTGAGGTTGCTGTTCTGCCATCGTAAGTTTTTTTTTTGGCTTAGAGAGACTGAAAGAAATAAGCTGTTCCTTTCATGTGAGAATGACAGTCGAAACCAGAATTGGTGTATACTATCGATATTACGAGCGCCATTCGAGCTCTTGAAAGAACCTGTTTATTCCTACGCAGTCCTAATTTTTAAAGCGCTCACCGGAATCTGACAGAGTAACAAATTCAAAAATTAAAAGCGACAACGAGTGTGGTTGTTAAATTGTGAAGTTATTGAGAACTTCACAATTTAATTGCAGATATGATGGGAATATCTGTGTGGTACTTTGGATTCCATTCTGAAATTCCAGCTTCATATAAATTCTAAATTTAGCATAGTGAACAAAACCTTATAAGTAATTTACGCACTTTTATATTCACAATCAAAACTCAACCAGACTATCAAATTATTAATTTACAAAGTAGTTATTTGATCTATACAAATGCATGTGCACTTTGGGCTAACGCAGCCGAAACATCGATAAAGTAAACATTTTCAAATCAAATAAATTTTAAACTACTAAAAAAAGAATACGAGGCAAAGAAGTCGTTATTAGAAATAAAGGAAATGATAGTTAAACTAGCAAAAGTACGAAAACTACACTCATTTTATTTTTGGAGTGCCACATTAATTGGCAAGACTATCTATCACACTAGTACAGGACTGAAGCTATAAGTTAGAAATAAATATTAAAAGCAAAGCAGTGGTCTTGCTAAAGAAGGAAGTAAACGGCAATTACCAGACAAAGAGCCATAGATGAAGGTCGATCCTTTAAATTATTTTAATATCAAAGCTTCGATTAGCTAAAAATACATTTTCATGATAAATTTAATCAAATCAAAAGAAATTTCTAATTTTAATATTAATTTTATAAAAATAAATACACCAAAAAAAACTGTCACAAAAAAAAACAACCAAACAAGAAAATTTTAAATATAAAAAAAAAAAAAAAAATACGACGAGGTTCTCAACTTTAAATTAATTCACACGCAGGTTATTACCATTCCCAAAAAAAATTTCGTCATTTTAAAAATTTAAAACATATTTTTTTTTTGTTTTTAGAGTGTTGCCTCTAGAAGTATATTTAAAATGGCAAATTAATGATAAGAAAATTAAAATTTATTTACTTTTAAAAATAAGTTGACATGACTTGGTGTAACGCGCGGTGCGGTATGGCGGATGGATATGGAAAGGAAATACAATGAATTATCGTTTGTTGAATTACGATAATTTAAGTTTTTTTTTTTTTTATTGGTATAGTAATTTATTATTATACGTTCATATAATATATATAGTTGGCGTTTACCTATTGTTGAGTTTATATGTGCGCCCAATGATAAGATTTTTCATTCATAAATTTTAAAATTTATGGTTTATTGTAGTGAATAGTTTTTTTTATTTTTATATTTTTATATCTATAATCACTTTAATATTTTTTTGAGCTTTTACAATGATGGTGATAACGTTTCGATTTGTTGTTATGTTAAACGGATATAAATTTTTATGTATTTCCAGAAGTCATATATATGTTTAAACGAAATATTGAAATTTTTATATTCTATTTACCATGTACACTCATATCAGAATATTTTAGTTTATCTAAACACTTAAATGTCGCTATGTATACGACCATTGAATTATGATAAAATATTGGTTTATTACTATCATTGGTAATAACTAAAATAAACCAAAATGTTGAAATTATATACATACTTACATTCTAAATTTTAAAATTTATACAGACGCGCACAAAGACGCTTTGGTGGTACTCTAAATACTGTTTCTTATAAAACCAATGCTCTCACTCTCACATACCTGAAAAGAAAAAAAACATATACATATTACAATAACTAAATAAGGATTTTAAAAATTTTATGATGTTAATAGTTAAAACAGTTTTAGGATGTATAAAAAAATATTCTGGTTGATCTTCTTTCAAAATGTGGATTTAATAAATTATTTGTTTATAATCATCTCAAATAGTTGTTTGAACATGAAACCAAAAAAGGGACAGAAGCAAAAGCTTCAGTTTTACTTTAGTTTAGTCACACAGCAAAAATATTAAAAGGACTAATGGTTTTTAATAACTTTTTTTAAATCTAATTTCAAAATTTTGTGTCGCATGAAATGTATAGAAGATAAATGGATTTTTATACATTTAACAATTTAAGAAATTTTTGTCATTATTATTTATAATAATATATATTTATATATATAATTTAATACATAATTTATACTGAGAAATTGCTTGTTATTTATGTAACGAATTGTTCTGGCCCAAGTTTTCTTTTTCTTAGTTAACCGCGAGTAACGAAGTTGCGTACGCTACGTATTAAGTGTTTGTCCTCCAAAAAATAATTATGTTTAATTAAACCATTACATAAATAGTAAAAAAAAAAAACATCACATAATTCATTATGAATATAAAATGGCAAATTTTGTATAACATGTAATCGCTGTAAGTAGAAGAGCCATAAAATATTGACATTTAAACCAATTAACATTTGCTATAAAAAAATCATCTAAATTGATCGACACAAGTTATACATTTGATTAAAATCTGTTGATATATTATATATATATATATATATATATATATATATATATATATATATATATATATATATATATATATATATATATATAAATTTATGTATATATATATATATATATATATATATATATATATATATATATATATATATATATATATATATATATATATATATATATATAAATTTATATATATATATATATATATATATATATATATATATATATATATATATATATACATATCCAAAATAAATTGTATATATAAACAATAAAAGAAAAGTGGTTAGAAATTCCCATCTCCGATGTTGTACCATGACGCTTCCGCCAGTAATAAAACCGAAATCTGCAATATATTGCGTCTTATTTGAAGTCCGTTTAAAAAGCTTGGAAATATTTTTTGAGTCCAAAGCGTAGTACTAACCATGAATTAACCATGAATTTGCTGAATTTACAAGTAATAAAGTTTTTCGTTTGCTTCCCTATATTAACCAATATTTAACCGTTAACCAATATTTTCAATTAAAGCATCCGCAGATTTGAATATCAAATCAGCAGAAGAAATAGAATTACTAATTATCGTGGTATTATACCATTTTGTGAGTCAAATATCCAAAAAATTGTATTATTGGTTTTAAAAATTATATCTTACATGGTTACCAAGGATTTACCCCAAGAAGGTCGGAAGTTAAAAACCTATTACCTTCCTGCGGTTTTTTACTTAGCAATAATAAAAATAGAGCGCAAATCGACTTCGAATTCAATTTTAAATTTTTCTTTATGGAATGTTCGCAATAAATGTTTTTATTTTATTTTGTCCTCTAATTCTCGACCAACGATATATGTACAAAATAGAAGACTAGCTTGCCTCGAAATTATAACAGGTTAACTAAAAATAAAATTAATTTTTATGTATATATATATATATATATATATATATATATATATATATATATATATATATATATATATATATATATATATATATATATATATATATTATGTAAATTCATTCTATTAATGTTAATTTTTATGTGATGCACACATTTTCTCACACTTAACATTCAAATTTATGCAAACACGAATTTAAAACTTTCATTATTTTCGCGCACAGAATCGCCACATTTCAAAAACAATCTCATAAATAAACAAGATCATTATATACCAGACCAAACAAAAAACACAAAAAGTATAATAAAATAAAATTGAATTATTAATAAATTTAAATTAATTTATAACAATTATTTATTTTAATTGATCATATCTCTTGTCTTTACTCACATTAATTTTTTTGTCATAACGAATTTTATTTTAAGCTTCTTTGATATAAACAGAAATACTACGTTTAACGTTATTTAGAACTTTTTTCTCGTTTTACTGTGATTTGGTAGAACCAGTCGTAGAATATGTGACGAAATTCAAATTTGGAATAAAGATATTCATCTAAAACCTACTACATCTAACCACTTTTTCACATAAATATGCACAAATCTCACCAATAATATGAATAGTGTTTGTTTGTAATTAACCAATTGACGTCAGTTCATTAGCATAACAAGTGTCATCAAAAATCTACACAAGAAATAATAATATAATAATATAATAATATAATAATATAATAATATAATAATATAATAATATAATAATATAATAATATAATAATATAATAATATAATAATATAATAATATAATAATATAATAATATAATAATATAATAATATAATAATATAATAATATAATAATATAATAATATAATAATATAATAATATAATAATATAATAATATAATAATATAATAATATAATAATATAATAATATAATAATATAATAATATAATAATATAATAATATAATAATATAATAATATAATAATATAATAATATAATAATATAATAATATAATAATATAATAATATAATAATATAATAATATAATAATATAATAATATAATAATATAATAATATAATAATATAATAATATAATAATATAATAATATAATAATATAATAATATAATAATATAATAATATAATAATATAATAATATAATAATATAATAATATAATAATATAATAATATAATAATATAATAATATAATAATATAATAATATAATAATATAATAATATAATAATATAATAATATAATAATATAATAATATAATAATATAATAATATAATAATATAATAATATAATAATATAATAATATAATAATATAATAATATAATAATATAATAATATAATAATATAATAATATAATAATATAATAATATAATAATATAATAATATAATAATATAATAATATAATAATATAATAATATAATAATATAATAATATAATAATATAATAATATAATAATATAATAATATAATAATATAATAATATAATAATATAATAATATAATAATATAATAATATAATAATATAATAATATAATAATATAATAATATAATAATATAATAATATAATAATATAATAATATAATAATATAATAATATAATAATATAATAATATAATAATATAATAATATAATAATATAATAATATAATAATATAATAATATAATAATATAATAATATAATAATATAATAATATAATAATATAATAATATAATAATATAATAATATAATAATATAATAATATAATAATATAATAATATAATAATATAATAATATAATAATATAATAATATAATAATATAATAATATAATAATATAATAATATAATAATATAATAATATAATAATATAATAATATAATAATATAATAATATAATAATATAATAATATAATAATATAATAATATAATAATATAATAATATAATAATATAATAATATAATAATATAATAATATAATAATATAATAATATAATAATATAATAATATAATAATATAATAATATAATAATATAATAATATAATAATATAATAATATAATAATATAATAATATAATAATATAATAATATAATAATATAATAATATAATAATATAATAATATAATAATATAATAATATAATAATATAATAATATAATAATATAATAATATAATAATATAATAATATAATAATATAATAATATAATAATATAATAATATAATAATATAATAATATAATAATATAATAATATAATAATATAATAATATAATAATATAATAATATAATAATATAATAATATAATAATATAATAATATAATAATATAATAATATAATAATATAATAATATAATAATATAATAATATAATAATATAATAATATAATAATATAATAATATAATAATATAATAATATAATAATATAATAATATAATAATATAATAATATAATAATATAATAATATAATAATATAATAATATAATAATATAATAATATAATAATATAATAATATAATAATATAATAATATAATAATATAATAATATAATAATATAATAATATAATAATATAATAATATAATAATATAATAATATAATAATATAATAATATAATAATATAATAATATAATAATATAATAATATAATAATATAATAATATAATAATATAATAATATAATAATATAATAATATAATAATATAATAATATAATAATATAATAATATAATAATATAATAATATAATAATATAATAATATAATAATATAATAATATAATAATATAATAATATAATAATATAATAATATAATAATATAATAATATAATAATATAATAATATAATAATATAATAATATAATAATATAATAATATAATAATATAATAATATAATAATATAATAATATAATAATATAATAATATAATAATATAATAATATAATAATATAATAATATAATAATATAATAATATAATAATATAATAATATAATAATATAATAATATAATAATATAATAATATAATAATATAATAATATAATAATATAATAATATAATAATATAATAATATAATAATATAATAATATAATAATATAATAATATAATAATATAATAATATAATAATATAATAATATAATAATATAATAATATAATAATATAATAATATAATAATATAATAATATAATAATATAATAATATAATAATATAATAATATAATAATATAATAATATAATAATATAATAATATAATAATATAATAATATAATAATATAATAATATAATAATATAATAATATAATAATATAATAATATAATAATATAATAATATAATAATATAATAATATAATAATATAATAATATAATAATATAATAATATAATAATATAATAATATAATAATATAATAATATAATAATATAATAATATAATAATATAATAATATAATAATATAATAATATAATAATATAATAATATAATAATATAATAATATAATAATATAATAATATAATAATATAATAATATAATAATATAATAATATAATAATATAATAATATAATAATATAATAATATAATAATATAATAATATAATAATATAATAATATAATAATATAATAATATAATAATATAATAATATAATAATATAATAATATAATAATATAATAATATAATAATATAATAATATAATAATATAATAATATAATAATATAATAATATAATAATATAATAATATAATAATATAATAATATAATAATATAATAATATAATAATATAATAATATAATAATATAATAATATAATAATATAATAATATAATAATATAATAATATAATAATATAATAATATAATAATATAATAATATAATAATATAATAATATAATAATATAATAATATAATAATATAATAATATAATAATATAATAATATAATAATATAATAATATAATAATATAATAATATAATAATATAATAATATAATAATATAATAATATAATAATATAATAATATAATAATATAATAATATAATAATATAATAATATAATAATATAATAATATAATAATATAATAATATAATAATATAATAATATAATAATATAATAATATAATAATATAATAATATAATAATATAATAATATAATAATATAATAATATAATAATATAATAATATAATAATATAATAATATAATAATATAATAATATAATAATATAATATAATAATATAATAATATAATAATATAATAATATAATAATATAATAATATAATAATATAATAATATAATAATATAATAAAATAATAATATAATAATATAATAATATAATAATATAATAATATAATAATATAATAATATAATAATATAATAATATAATAATATAATAATATAATAATATAATAATATAATAATATAATAATATAATAATATAATAATATAATAATATAATAATATAATAATATAATAATATAATAATATAATAATATAATAATATAATAATATAATAATATAATAATATAATAATATAATAATATAATAATATAATAATATAATAATATAATAATATAATAATATAATAATATAATAATATAATAATATAATAATATAATAATATAATAATATAATAATATAATAATATAATAATATAATAATATAATAATATAATAATATAATAATATAATAATATAATAATATAATAATATAATAATATAATAATATAATAATATAATAATATAATAACTAACTTATAGTTAAATCAAATTATTTGCAAAAGAAAACACCGTGGATGTCGGCTAATTGATTGGATTTTTCTTGTTTCTTTACTAGAAGTTTTTTCTAGTAATCATTCAGGTCTGTAATAATTTCGACAGATTACTTCAATCTTAACTCGTATGAAAAGTTTAACTAAATTCAGAAAAAATCCTACTTAATTTATAAGAGCTTACGAAGAATGTCGTTATCCTGTACATCAACTTGCAGTCAACAAATCACATAAGAAAGACTTGGCTCTTGTTAAGATTTTTGTTTTTATCTTTTTTACATTTAAAAATTTTCACACAGTTATTAATTTGGTTCGTTCTTAAATATAAAAAAAAATATTAACAAACCGGACAAAGAACTTTTAATACTTTATGCATATATGTATATATATAAGAAAATATGAAGAGACGACGACGTAAGAAAATCCAACACTATAACTTATATACATATGCGCGCGATTGAATATAAATTATTTACCACACACGTGCTCTATGAATAAATAATGTAAAAATATTTATTTCTTATTCTTTTGTATATAATGGCCAAAAATACATATAAAAAAATGGGTAGACTTCTCATAACCTTGTTCCTTATTAATTCCAGACTAGACATTTTTTTTTATATTATTATTGTATTATTTATACTTTTTAATTTTTTATTTTTTTTTGTGATGTCTGATTTATAAATGGACGCGAATAGCGCGATTTATGCGATCACACACTACATGTTATATATATATATATATATATATATATATATATATATATATATATATATATATATATATATATATATATATATATATATATATATATATTTAGTTTATTATAATGATTATTTATATAAAGCAGCCAACAAGAAAAAACTATAAATACAAAAAAAAAAATTCTTAAGAAAGGTCTCTTTTCGAAATGGAATATTGCCTCTGCGATCGTGCGCGCTTGTGTTTAGCGCATTTTTAGCAAATGTATAACCAAAGATCGATCTTTGTCTTTTCGTTCCGTCTAAGACTTTTTTTTTGTTAATTTGATTGAGGTTCATTTTCTAAATTTATATCGCATAAATAAAAATTCGTTTGGTATTTCACTCGTTTGATTTAAACATGTACATATGTATATACTTACATACGCGAGATTAATGTATATATAGGTTTTGTGTAAATCAAAATAACAAAGCAAGAACTAAAAAAATATATAGTTTTAAGTCTTTAGTTTATTTATAACAGGCGTTTTAACTTAATAACGATATTTGCGAATGCACATACAGTTCTGTGCTATTTTTAATTTATTTATCCGATTAATGACCCTATTCAATGAGTGTTTTGTTTTGACTGCGTGAACAGATTTTTTTTTCGCGGTTCTGTTCTTTCTGTTATTTCATTTAATTAACGATGAAGCGCCAAGTGTGTTCTATATGTATGCACTGAGTATAGTCTGGGTCAGACACATGTTTTACTTTTTGGTTATGGGTTTTGGCAGCTTTATTTTATTTATATAATGCAGCTATTGTTGATATAAGAAATGGTGTCAAACCATTCATAATTTATCTATATTTAGAGATTAAACTTATTTGAAACCAGACTCTATAATTTTACTTTTTTTTTATGGTTCACTTACAATTTTTTTTATTTTTATTTTTTATGCTTAATAATAAACAACATATTCTCCAATTGATTGAGAGGGTAATCTTAGTTATATAAAATGTAACATGATTATTGCACAATATCTATAAATATAATTTAATGTTCGACTTTAGATAATTCTGAACGTTTTTTTTTAATTTTAGAAATATTGTGGATATTTTTTTTTACATTCTGATAGATAAGTAAACAAATAGGCCTAACAAAGTTATTGATTTTCTTTCGAATTCAGTTTGTAATTAATTCTGTTGCTGTATCTATTTAAATGTTATGATTAATTTAATTAATTCAAATTAGGCAATACCGAAGACCCAATTATTAATTTTAAGAGATAATTGAAATTTATACAAAACATAATTAAAATAGGCAATCTATAAATTATTCTTATGCTTTTACTTTGCAGTGGTTGCTCCATAAATTTGAAGGCCTTAGTAGTCATATATACATATATTTATATATATATATATATATATATATATATATATATGTATATATATATATATATATATATATATATATATATATATATATATATATATCTTTGTCCTCTATTTTAGAAGTTAATAAAGGCAGAAAGTTGCTATCTATTCTAAAAAGTTGCTAACTTTAAAAAAAAAAAGATTAATTCAACGAATGTTTGGCTTTTAAAAAAAATGTCATTGTAATTTAGAAGAATTGTCTAGATTATTTAAAGCAATGGACAACACATTTCAAAAAATTTTCTTCTTTTAAATTAATGGCTCTTTAACGACGAAACCTGTGAAACCTGAACTAAAGTATCAAAACCAGTTAAATTTTTAATGAAGACACATTTTAATATCAACAATACGAATCGTATAAGCCAATTTAATAATTCGAAAACCGTTTTGGAGGCCGTTCTAAAATAAAAGGAGTTTTTTGAAAAACTATTACACGACAACTGAATAGAATTTTTTATTGAAGTTTCCAAGCGATGAGTAAAATTCTTTAAAATTTTTGAATATTTTTTACTATTCCCGGGCATAATGTGATAATTACATAGTCGTTTCCTTCATTCTAATTTAATTCAAGCCGGAGTTGAGGTCGATTGCCGTGAAAAATTTCCAAGATTCGCCCGTGCGTTTGATATTCGGACGTTGTTACAGCGTTGAGTCTTTTAAAGTCCATGACCATCCTGTATTTTTTATACCAGATGCATCTATACATTTATTTTCCACTACTCAGATTGGAGAATTATAATGGCAAGTGAAAGGCCTTATGATGCCATATTTTATTAGTTGCTCGATGTGGTTTTCTACCTCGCCCCTCTTGCTTAACGGGTATGGGTAGTACCATTGATAATTCCTTTGATTATTTGGTTGATTTGTCTGGCCATCTTATCAATTTGCAGGATGGTTGAAACAATCGACCAGTTTACCGATTTCGGTAATTTTCTTTCAGTACCCCTATAGTTGTGATCTTATTAACGATCTTTGAAAACTGATGATTGATGTTAGCATAGAATTCATATATGCCTTTATTTCTTTGTAGAATGCTGCTCAGTTGATGTTATAAAGTCCTGAGATCAAAATAAGAAAAATAACTCTATTGCAAAGTTAAGCTTATCCACGACAGCTATGGTCTGAGTAACCTTTTATAATAATTTAATAATCTATTTTGAACGATTATAGCAACGGACACCATAGAAATGCATAATATAAATCGGTAAATAACTCAATTCTAAGAACAAAAAACGACGAACTGATTTTTCTAGCGGACATATCACCAACAACTACAGCGAAAAAAGTACAACGTGTTTAATTGACGTTGTTATAATGGAAGATAAGGAAAAGATTAATATTTAGTGCATTGCACCTACAGACGGAACTGATGACCCAGTACTTTCACTAATGCTAACACGAATAAAGAGACTTATGCGACAAACACCGATTTTCAAAAATAATTTGTCGAAATCAAAAGCAATTCAATATTTATACTGGGCCGTTATTTTCATCCACCTTTAGGTAATTAACATTTATCACAGCAAACTCAACCACCAAAACATAATTTCCCAACAAAATATTTACAACCATTTGAAATAAAACCATAGCAAAACTAAATGCAACTTTACACATATTACATAAATTAGAACAAACTCATAAAGTATAAAACTATATATAGTATGTGTACAGTAAAATATGATAAAAACAAAACATAAACAAACGCTACATGAAATTTATCACGTTCGTACATAACGCCACATAACGCATGGTGTGGTATTACGAAAAATAAAAATAAAATTAAAAAAACCAAACGAAAATGGAAAAACAACAAACGAAAGAAGAGTAGGAGAATTGGTAAATGCGTGTATGCCGACAAACGACGGAAAAAAGAACAAAACTCGGTAACATGTCGAGAAGAAGAAAAATGTATATTGCTCGCGTATATCGAAGTTCAAAATCGAGTAAATGGCACGGAACGGGGCAAATGTTACATAAAGCCGACAAAAAAAAAATTTATTTAATAGTGTCGCAGTTACTTATTTTCGTCATATTATTTAGTCTTTTCTCGGTTTTGTTATGGTTTTTAGTTTTTGTGTACGCGACAAAAGTCTTATTGTTGCGACGCGATATTTTATGTTTATACGATTACTTAATTTACTATTAAAGCAATCAGATAAAAAAGAATTTCAACAATAAATAAGAATTGAGTTTAGAGGTTACGACGGCTACACTCGCTTTATAAACTATTTATTTATTGTTTTGGTTGATCGGTGTAATAGATTTAATTGGTGTTACAATTTCAACGAAGGTTATGTTAATACCGTACTACTTGACATTTTCAATTTGGATAAAATTGGGTAGTAAGCTTTCATGGTTTAAGTCATTGAAATAAATTTTAGATAAAAATCTATTTTTTCGAAATGGTTGTTCAATTTTGATTTAAATTTCGAAGCATATTTTGCCATACTAATGCTATCACGTTGTATCTCTAAAATTGCCATTTTTGATTTATTATATTGATGATTATAAAACTAGCTTTAAATTTCACGAATATGAGATGAAAACTGGTAAATTTTTTTCTAAATTAGTGGCTTCAATTAGTTTAATTTTTGAGACTTGGTTTATTGGTTTGCTTTGTTTATAAATTATAATACTAAGAAAATTTAAAGAGTTTCAGCTGCAAAATGGTAAGTCGTGCTGCAATAATCTAACTAATTTTCATAAATTGGTCTATTAATTTTTAGAGGATGGGTGTTTAATGTGGTTATAAAAATTATATCCTCATACTCACCCAGTAATTATTTAGAATTTGGATGGTAATTTTATAGAATATTTTTAACAAAAAGAAAAAAAAAACAAATCAAATTTGCAAACGTGGATTCAAAGTAAGGCAAAACGGTTGCCTTTACTAACATATGAAGATATAGAACGGATTACGGATTACAGATTTGTTGTAAAATTTTGGTGCTCCCAAAAAATCCTTTGAACCTCTACTTATCGAAAGCGCTGATAAAATAGCCATCGAAATTGGAATTACTTTTAAATATATCTCTGGATCGTTAAAACGTTACAAAATAAGATATTAAATTATCTGTAAGTGGAGAGGCGAGACATGTACCAGCTGGTATGACTTCCGATTAGATATCGCTCATAAAACTTTAACATTCCAAAGAAAAATGTCTCCAAGTGGTAAAAATTTTAAGAACGATCTTGTTAGTTGAAATTCTTATGGAACAGAATACTTTCAGAACTAAACATATTTCTAGTAATAAATTGTTCAGCACATCCGAAGAACCAGTTGGTTAATTTATGTGCCTCTAAATAATATTAAAAGGTATTTAGAATAATTTTATCGATTGATATTTTCCGTGCCATGTTAGGAGGGATATTCTAACTACTGCCAAAAATTTAGTTGGTTCAATTTTAATTCATAATTTTTTAAAGTCCAGTAGGTCTACTGCGTATTCCAATCTCAAAGTAAAACCGATCTGGAAATTCAATATCGTACCGCGTAAACCGACTTTCAGTTAATAATTTCTGAAAGTCGGAAAATATTTTTGATAATCAAACTCACTTCTAACCTTCGTATTTTTTCGTACTGAGTATTCTGATTTTCATAATCAAAATAGGCGAAAAACAGGAAAATTTATCTGAAAGCAAATTAGTTATCAGAAATATTTTCGATAGTCATAATAACCAATAATAAAATAATGTAAATCAATTTTTTTAATATTTTTTGTTAAATAATTTTTCTCAATTCGTGCTACAGTCAATGAAACACGTTATTATTTATACTTTAGGAGCGAAATAAATACGAAACAATAACAATTTGCGGTTTTGAGCGAGTATCGTTAAATGTCGCTTCTGCACTTTCATCTGGCGCTATGGTGTTAAAAAGCACGACTTAAGTGGGTATCCTGAATTCTCTGTTAAATTCAATCAAAATAAGAATTTTTTACGAAACATAAATAAATTGTATTACCTAACAGCCAGTTTTGTTCACCTTTTGTGTAGAAATCTTGGTAACTCAATACCATTTGTTGAATGATACAAAAAAAATCGTGAGACGATCTTCTACGGATTTAACGGTCGTTTTATGATTACATATCGATGTCTAAGTTTTCGATTAAAACCGATTTTCATTTACGTGTTACCGAAATTGTATATGGGTTCTATCTATGGCATCTATAACATTGGGAATTCTACTTTTTTTTTAATAGAAAAGCCTTCAAATGATATCCACCTTGAGCATAAAAACGAAGCGCAGCGGCAATCTTTAACATGCGGGAGGACGGTGGAACTATTTATGGTATCCAACTCGTCTTTTATTTTTCTTAGAAGATAATACTTAAAAGGATTCTTTTAAAAATTAAATGAACATTACTGTAAACCTAGAAAATTTCATATATGTTAAAGGGAATTCGCACCACGGATATTGAGAAAATTTGCATTGCCTTTGTCCGAACCGTTATATCATCTGTTCAATGCGAGTCTTTCATGTGGAGTATTTTCTGATATTTGGAAAAATTATTTTATTGTCCCCATTTTCAAACCTGGAAGAAGCAGCGATTCAGTCCTATAGAGGGATTTCTATACTATCAGCTATACCAAAGCTTTTTTTAGATCTTTGGTCAAAGATCTCAGGATAAGTTCTCTTCAGCATGGGTTTACTCAGGGCAAATCAACAATTACTAACTTGATGGTTTTTTCGAGTTATATCTGAGAAACGGTGGCTAGTCACGGCCAAGTTGATGTGGTCTACCAGATTTTTCTAAAGCCTTCGACAGACTAAATCACTGAATCCTTCTACAGAAATTGGTTGACTTCGAATCTGATTTCATTCCAATCAAATGGATCGTTTCGTACCTAACATCTAGAAAACAATGTGTGAGTATTTCCCAGGATCGTTCTTTCGAATTTGTTATTCCGTCTGGTGTTCTGCAGGGTAGCACGGTGTAACTGTTGTTTAATCATTTTATTTTAATTATTTAATTATTTTAAATACTGTAACTTATATTTCTGTTGTTGTGTGTCAATAATTTTTTTTAGCATACTTGTATATTTTCACATAATAGATAAAATGATAAATAAATAAATAACCTAATGAATTTCCAAAATATTTAATTTGTCTCTTAATATCTTTCTGTGAATGGCCATCAATACACACTCACTTTCACTTTCATCATCACTACTACTTTGCATTTATTCGCAAAAACCTAAGGAACAAAAAAATTTGACATTACAAATCAGAAAAATATATAGCAACATTTTGTTCCGATCTGAAAACATTACACAGTACCGATTCATAGTCAAATCAGATTTTACTTTCAGATCGGTTTTACTTTCAGATCGGAATATGCAGTAGACCTACAGGAGTTCGTAACAGCTACATCGATTATCCTCAAAATCACAGGCATGTAGAATTTTTTCCATGAATACATAAACTATAGTTTGAAAAGTGTCCGCCCATGTATCTCTTATATTTCTTAACTACGGCTGGTTACGTTATATCAATTTTTTGCAGGGTTTTTACCAAAACAATTGGAAACCAGTGTATATTTGGTTTTTCAATCGGTTTTCGTGAAAAGTTCCAATTGGAGCCAACTTTATCACGCTCAAAGCAAATATAAGATCTGGTCCCGTAAAAAAGATATCAAGATAGAAAGAAACAGCTTATCTGGAAAATTATGCTTAATTTGCTGTACAAAATTTGAGACCACGAACTCACCGAGTCCCAAATTACTATTACTTTTTTCATTACGTTTTTGGTATATCTGAAAAAATTAACAGTACCCCAATCTACTAGTGGCAACCCAAGCTTTATACTCTAAATGAACCGGATTGTTATGAATGAATTGTTTGCATGGATGCCTACTGTAGTAGGGAACCATTGATTCGACAACTGCAATATTCATCTCTGTAGCAGCAAAATTTAAAAAAACGTCGTTTATTCGTTGTCACGGTGTTGGTTCAACCACAGCCTTCGATGGGCTTGGTTAATGCTCTATAGTGTCATTGTCTTCGTCACTTTTGCACACATAATTTTGACATTGGATCTCTACTCCGATTTTTGAAAAATGATTTACGTTAAAATCATCGTATATTCACCAGAATCTTCGTTTTTATCACTAAAGAAATCAGGCGGTTCAACAAACGGTTTTATATTATTAAACCTAATAACGTATAACTGTAAAATTAGTTTAATATAATCGTTGTTTTTGATATATTTGTCATAAATGGATTAAGACGAAATTCTGATGAAATATTTCCGTAAAAATTCAAACATTAAATTTACAGTTTCTTAAAAATAAAATTAAAAAAAACAAAGCTGTAATTTCATCTCAATCGGTCGATTTAAACCTTCCTAGGAATTCGATTTTTTTTTAAAGGAAGTTTTTTTACGGAGACGAGTTTTGTTTTGTTACGGTTATTTCATTTTATTTTCGTGATAAATATTTTTTTTTAAATCAGTAATTTATTTAAACTTTAGAGTTTTATGTGTATTGAGCGTGTTAGTGAGCCATTTTACTGTTATTTTCTTTATTAACTCACAATTTTTTTAGTTAGTTTTTTTTTTTAATAACAATGACGAATTTTGTTTGTTTAACGGTTATTTTATTTAATTTTCATGCTAAATAATTTTGTTGAATTTGTAATTTATATGCATTTTAGAGTTTTATGAGTATTGAGTAATTGCGGGTCATTTTATTGTTATTTTTTTTAATTTTTGGGAGATAACTAAATCGTATTACAGCTTACGGCTTGGAGAAATTAGTGACACACAATTTTAATATGTTTGAAAAATACATATGCATGATTATTCATGTATATGTATAAAAGTGCATGCTCATGCATCTGCATACATATGGATGTATTTAAATAATACCCTTTCCTTCCTTACCTATTATTTTATGTAAAACTGCTGTAGAAATAGGCCCGGCATTAACCGAGGGATGAACTTAGAGCTAAGTCCTACAGTCATACCAATCAATCATTTTAATAACCCTAAAAACTACAATGCTCAACACATGAGCATTGTTTTTTACCTTATGTAAATAACTTTAGTAGATGCAATCTTAAACCATAGATAAAAAATGACCATAGATTTCTCATTTGGTATAATCATAATTTATTAAAATCAGTTTTTTTATTTTTTTTATTTTACACCTATACAAGCGTTCCTCTGTAGTTTTTTTCTTACATCGATGAGATTGGAAATATCAGAAGCTAGATATTTTCATTGTAATTGCGAAAATGAGAAATCTAAGTAAATACTATGCTTAAACTGTCAGATTAATAAACACTACACGTTGATTAAATTTTAAGCACCTGTTTATTCTTAAACAGTAAGTAAATACAGGTTTGGAGAATCTGTAAAAATCGTTAATCTTTAGAAACTGTCATTTCGTAATTTAGAACTAAAATTAGATTTAGTGTAAATAAAACTGCCTGAACTTAAGGAAATAATACAAATAAATATGATATGTTTATTGATATTTTTGTTCGAACTTAATTTTTTTTTTAATTATACTCGTTATCTTCATTTTAATATGTTAAGTGAAAGTATATTTAACTTTTCATATTATGTATCGCAGCAATTTAAAAATTTTCATCGCCAATATATCAATTTATTCACGCATTACTTTTTTAAAATATTTAATTAAAGGAAATGTACAATAATGTTTCGTAAAAATATTATACTTTAAAAAAATCTTTCCGGATCAGATAGCGCCAAAAAGATAAATCTTATTGCAGAATCTTTTACTCAAACAATATAATTATTTTACCCTTTTTCCACTACATAAACTAAGTACCCGAACAAAACCCTTAAAAAACAGTATGTTTCATGCTTTCGACAATCCAACAGCAACAACAGTTAAATATATGAAAGGAGAAAATAATTAAAACATTAATTATAATTAGATTTCAAGAATCCGATTACGATTAAAAAAAAAAATTTTTTTGGCGGAAAAAATCAAAAGGAAAGCACACAACATAAAATATAAAAATAACAGCAGTTTTTTATGTTTTTTTACGACAAAAGGAAATTTTTTATTTTTTCATTTTTTATGTTGTATATATGTATGTATACATGATATACAAGACAGACAGTTATGTTATGATTGCCGTTTTTATCGTGGTTAGTGTTGTTGTTTTTGTTGTTTGTCTTCCAAATTAAAGTGTAATTTCGCAGAAAAACGGCGATAAGTATATATTACGTTCGTTCGTAATATTTTAGGTGTAACTTAGAAATTAATAAAGGGTTGATTTGAAATTTTTGAGGGTTATCTAGACATGTTTTAATTAAAGGGTCAATGCTCCGATATTTTTTATTTTAGATATCGCAACAACAACAAAATATTAAAAATATAAAATAGTCTACGTGACGTGAAACATAGACACAGCAGTTGACCATCTTCTAAATGGTATTGATTTCTAAAGAAAAGTACATTTTATGCGGGTTTATGGTTTAGCCGACTCTCTCACTATATACATAAATACAATAAATTTTTTCTGTATTATGGACGAAAATTATTTTTTGCATCCCATCATTGCAAATAGTGGTGCGATACAAATAAACGTAAATCTAGTCACGTAGAACATTAACTTTCATTGATTGACAACATTACGTGCAGAAAAGCCAATATAACGTATCGATACGGTAAATATACAATAAAAAGGAATTTGTGGGCATTGAATTATTGAAAACCGACGCATAATACCTAAACTGTGGGAAGTATATTGAATGAAGTGTGATGACATATGTCTAAGGAATATTACAACAATTTCATATCAATATTCTCACACCGTATATTGCACCATATAGATGATATATTTATATAAATTCCACGCTAATCTATATAGACTTTTGAAACTAAGACGATAAGATATGTCCATTTATGGGAATATGACGAATAAACAATTTTATACCAAAAACCAAAAATAGAAAACATATAAGAAAACATAAAATCAAAAATTATATATGTTGATGTTGATTTTATGTTTTTTTATAGTCTTTGCCCGAATTTTCGTTATCGGTTGAATTCCTTCGTGCAATATTGCATGTAGAATGGTTTTATTTGTGTAGGCACTAATCAAACATAAAATTTTTATTGTCATTTCTACTCCTATGTACACTTCCACTTCCTATAATATAATGTTCGTACTCGTCCGTGTGGACATAAGGAATGTCCATATTTACATATTATGAGACGCTAGAAATTGTATCGAACATATACCCCATACTTAAAACTGTGTATTGTTTTTAAACACTTTAATTACACATTATTTTATGAATGGATCCCCGGGGAAAAAAAGTTTAGTAAATCAAATCACGTTTGGTGACATACATACATTAAAACGAAAATCTGCTTGTTATTTTAAATTAGATGATTCATAATGACATTTTGGTATTTTTGGTGTGATTTTGTAGGCGTTTTGTTTTATATATTGTAATTAACTCATTCGATGAGCGGGTGTGATGGAATGAGATTTGATTTCGTTTTTTTTTTTAATTTTTTTGTTTTTGGTTTTGGAATTTTAATTAAACAATTTTTTTTTTATATTCTTAAAACACGTGTACTACATAAAAATGTAATTAAAGAAATCTAGTTGTTATAGTTAAATAAGTATGTTACCATAAATGTGATCACGTTTAAAAATGTACTCAACATTTGACGAAAACGAAAATATAGAAACTATTCGAAGAATTAACATGTTAATTTGCTAATGATACTGGGTTGTTAAGTGGGATACTGGGTTTAAGTGTTTAAACCCTTTTGAATGGATTGTGAAAAGTGGGGAAGCACTTAAACCAGAGACCATGCAATGGAAAGTTTTGGCCATTTTGGCAAAAGATATTAACATATCATTTTGTCAGAAGGGGGAAATATTAGATTAATTCTTGGATATATCTGGAGCCTACGATAATGTTCAGATTGATATTTTATGAATAAGGAACTCGATACAATGGGCATTTTATCCAAGTAAGTAAAATTTGTTTAGCAACTCTTTAAGAAAAATGAGCTAAATTGCTATTATAATAATCAGTTACAACTTTAAGGAATCGGCTATCGAGGCTTGCCGCAGGGATCCTCGTTAAGTCCTTTTTTCTATAATATTTACACATCTAACATCGACGTAGTAAAAAATCAAGATTGCAGGATTTTACATTATGATGATGACGTTTTAATCTACAAGTCAAGGAAAATCATGCATCGCAGATAATCTTCTATCCAGACATTGTTTGTTTGTTTGTTTGTTTGTTTATTTCTATGCAATCTGTTTTGGGGCCGAAGCTCTCCCAACTCTTTCGCGGTTAATTAATGTCCTACTTTACGCCATTAGTAGCCAAAGACATTGTTAAATATACTAGTAAATTGGCACAATGGTATTGGATTAAGACTTAATGGCCGAAACCTACAATGCATCGTTTTTTTTTTTTTTTTTTTTGAGAAAAAACGTCGCTAACGTGAGTTTCCTTCAAAATTTAAAGAATACGAAAGCAGCCTTATTATGTATACAGATGGTTTGCGACAAAACGATTCTTAAGGAATTGGCATTTTTATAGTCACCTATCTATATCAGTATAAAAACAAGCTGCACGAACCAAGCACAGCCTTTACTGCTGAATTGACGCCCATCTATATGGCGGCTTTGCGTTTAGAGGCGTTTGAATTAGGACAATTTCGTGCTGTTTCAGATAGCTTTAGTTCAATTCAGGCTCTAAAAAATGCAAAGTCATCGCATAAATTTAATCGTCGACTTATTGATTGTAGGGACGTCCTGCTTCGATTAAAAAATCAAAAGTATTGTCATTTCGTTGATGTGGGTTCCATCTTTTATGGATATTTATGGAAGTGAAAAAATTGACCGATTGGATACTGAAACGCATGGAGAAGTTAGATAGGAGACTAATTTTTTTATTCTGCCTAGTTTAAAATTATTTGGGGGAATTATTGGCAACGATAGTTTAAAAGAACTCAGTGCTATTATTCACACAAATAGTGGATTTATGACCATTAATCCCATAATAAGGATTCCATTTAAACAATGTATGTTAAAGATCAGCCTATATGATTTAAGATGAAGTCGAAAAACAAATCCATCAGCTATTGACAGATAGTAATAAGACCTTCTAAATCTCCCTATAACTTTGGGTCGTACCCAAAAAAATAAGATGCGTCAGGACTAAAGAAATATAGGATGTTTATTGACTACCGTAAGCTAAACACGGTAACAATATCGGATAGGTCTTTAATCCGAGAGATAAATGATAATTTGAAAAAACGAAAACTAGAACATCGAGTGGAGATCATTTTCAATATTTCAGAAAAAGTCAACCTTAAAACTCAACTACAGACAAATGCGATTTCCTCAAAAAGGAATTTTTAGTCGAGTTTTAGGGTTCGTCATAATCAAAGGCGGAATCAAGGCAAATTAAAAAAGGTAAAGGCTTTGGCAAAATTTCCAGCACCTACAACAGTGAAAGAGTTTAGATTCTTCTTTTATCAAGGATTTTGCTAAATGTCCAAAACATCTTCAAAAACTAAGCAAGTGAATTTTACTAACGACAAAGTTATACGCTTTCAATTAAATAAATAATTCTCACAATTTCAAACAAGGTCGTATTATCGTTCCCCAATTTCCAAAATGAATTTCAATTGATCACAGATGGCTCAAACTTTGCACTAGGTGCAGTACTTACCCAAAATGAGAGACCAATCAGAAGAAAACTGTCAAATCAGGAATGCAAATATATTTACAAATCTTTAGCCACTGATATTCGCCTTAAGTAACAAAAACAACAATTCTAAAATAAAGAGATGGAAGGCCATCTCTCTGGAAGGTACCAGAAGAGTATAATTATGAATTATAGTACAAGCCAGGGAGAATGAATGTAGTATAGCAGACGCCCTCTCAAGAGTTCCTACCTAAACAAATGCTATGACATCAGATTATTATAAAAACCAGCGATGAAGATTCATCAAGTTCTTTTTCCAAATTACTACCGTCATATTTCTTTAAAACCACATTTTTCTAGAAGAGATATCATAAACATCTTCAAAAGGTATCTAAACCCTAAATCTGAAACTCCAAACATCTGAAGAAATTATGTGTAAAATTTCAAAATATACCCGGTACACTTCAGGAATTTCTCGTAGATAACGAGAAATCAATTGAATAATCAATTGAGTGAGGTAATCAGTCAAATAGACATAATCCACTCCATGTTAAAAATATTGAGAGGTCTGAAAGTGGATGGAGTAGAACTCGAATGGGTAGTGAACGGATACAATCACTCAGGTCACTCACTCAAAAATAACAAAAAACAATCGAAGTATGCTACGATAGAATTCCTCATATATAGGTTCAGCCGAATTCAAAGAAGCCGTAACAAAGACTTAAATAAAACCAAGAGCAGGTCTTAGCATACCACGTTAATAAAAAATAAAACTGTTGAAACATACCAACCAGGGCAAACTATTTATGTCAGATGAAATATAAGTTTATGATCAAAACTACCAGGTAGATACAAACATGAAACAGTTGGATAGAACCGAAATACAACTGTAGTAACCGAGTCCGGGAGAATAATGCACAAGAGTAATAATAAGTCATAACTTTATTTGAATTACAGATACGCGAAACGCGTTGTTTCCGCTGAAGTCTAAATGTTAGAAGGCTCCTCCCAGAAATAATTCTATGAAACTTCTATGAAATAACTTAGTTCCCACATTTATGCAGCACATTCTTAATTTTGTAACTGTAAGTTATTATCCAATTGATAATAATAATCCAATTGAATTTCAATTGATCACGGACGGCTCAAACTTTGCACTAGGTGCAGTACTTACCCAAAATGAGAGACCAAGCAGAAGAAAACTACGTAGCCAACAAAAAGAAAATGGTGACAATTATTTGGTCAACGCAGGAAAGTAAAAATATTTACAGATCTTTGGCCACTACTTTTCGCTTTAGGTAACAAAAACAACAACTCTAAAATAAAGAGATGGAAGGCCATCTCTCTGGAAGGTACCAGAAGAGTGAATTAAAGAGAAATCAATTAAATAATCAATTGAGTAAGGTAATCAGTCAAATAGAAATAATATATTTCACGTTAGAAATATTGAGATGTCTGAAAGCGGATGGCGTAGAACGCATATTCGAAGAATCACTCAAACGGGTATTGAACGGATACAATCGCTCAGGTCACTCACTCAATAATAAAAAAAACAATCGAAGTATTCTACGGTAGAATTCCTCATATAGATTCAGCCGAATTCGAAGAAGCCTTAACAAAGACTTAAACAAAACCAAGTGCTGGACTTAGCTTACAACTATAATAAAAAGAAAACTGTTAAAACATACCAACCAGGGCAATCTATTTATGTCAAATGAAATATAAGATTAGAATGGAAATTAACAGGTTGATTGATACAAACTTGAGACAGTTTGATAGAACCGAAATACAACTGTAGTAACCGAGCCAGGGAGAATAATGCACAAAGAGTTATATTAAGTCATAACGCGTTATTTCCGCTGAAGTCTAAATGTTGGAAGGCTCCTTCTAGAAGGAAGTTCTATGAAAAATAATTTTTTTAAGAATTCTAATGACACATTTGAACTTAAGAAGGGAAGAGGTAACTAATCAAATTTAGTTCCCACATTTATCCAGCACATTCTTAATTTTGTAACTGTAAGTTATTATCCAATTAGAATAAGAAAAGTTAGTCGTAATTTGTATGTAAAAGAAATAAGTTAAATAAAATAACAAAAAGATAAAAAAATCATAATTTTTGTAATCGTACTCGCGCGAGTGGAACTTACTCGTTCGTCGTTTTATTTATATGCACCCGTGCTTTTACTTATAAATCCTTTTTATCAGATAATCACAGGTAAATTTGTAAATTATATTTATAAATTATATTTAAATTATATCAGTTAGAACTTATAGAAATTCTGAGTCAATAAGTAAGATATGTCCAATAAATGTATATTGCTTTAGGTCAAAGTAATAAAAATCTGGGTGTGAATTTTTTCACTGGACAAAAGGTTAAAACCTAAAAATGATCTTCAAAAATTAATATTTTTAATAATTTAGATATTAAATATAATTGAGTATTTAAAATGATACTGCCAAAGAAAGTTTTCAGTTTATATTAAAATTATTATTTTAACCACCAAAATTTCACTCAATACACGGCAGTCAAAAATAAAAATACTTTAAACAATTATAATTATATGTAAAAAAAACTTTTACTTTAATTTTCAGTTCTACTCAAGCGAAATTTTGATATAAATAAAAATTTCACTCAATATTTATTTGAAAGAAACCAAAATTAAACCTGATAAAACACTTACATTGGCATTAAAACAGAATAATTTTGAAGTAAATTTGAACTTTATATTTTTGAACTATCCGACAAAGATTTCGGTTTCGTTTAATTTGAGGTTAGGAAATTTTTAAATCTTATAAACTAAAATTAAGTTGGTTACTACAAGTTCTAAAATTTCAAACATTATACTTATATGCCATAAAATTGAGTGACATATTCAATTAATTTTTTTATTATGCATTTCGTTCAATATAATTGTTCGACGTTAAGAAATGTTTAACATTTTTAGTATACATAAAATAAAAACTATTTCTAAAACAATTTAAATTTTTGTTTTATTGCAAAACGTCAAGTCTACATAGCGCATTCATCGCTAAAATAATGCTATACAAAAATAAAATAATAAAAAATTCCTTTAGATTTATTCTCAATTTAGATCATCATCATCTTAACTCGCACAAAACATCACAATCCGCATCTAATTGAATTAACCAAACCGCGAGCATATACTTGCATATTTATATATATATATATATATATATATATATATATATATATATATATATATATATATATATATATATATACATAGATATATATGGCTCAAGAACAACAAAACCGAGAATATTGAAAAACACATTTTCACAACATTTACTTGTTAGTTAGATTCCCTCTTCTTTGAGAGATTATTTATGTTTATTTTTTTACTTTTTTGCGCTAAAAACGAAAACATTCCAACTAAATATATAAAACGTAAGATTCATATAAGAAGATAAAAATATATGCGCGATGCTACGATTTCATTCTTATGTGGTAATTTTTTTTTATATTATCGTGTGGTCGTTGCACTATTACAACATTCCAATCGCATTTCTTATTCTTATTATTATTGTTGTTTTGTTATTATTATTATTGTGTATAGTTCATCTTTATCTCCTTCTTCATTTTCGTATTTAACAAGTTTTTGAGTTTCTTATGTTTATAAGTATTTTTCTATACTGCTGAAATAACCTATAGTATATCGAGTGTATCTGCATGCATGCATACATATAACGAGCGGATATCACATCTACTATATAAACATTTAATCATAAAATAGACAGACAACATGAGTTTGGTATATAAACAAATTTTAGGACTTTAGTATTCGGTTAGTTTCTCTTCATAGAATTACACAGGACACTTGATATAGTCTCCGTTATAAATCGAATAGTTTTTGTTTTTTTTTGTTTTATCTCATCCCAAATAAATTTCTCGGTTTAATAAACACAAACATAGGAAAAAACCATATCATCTGTCGTTTTCTTGAGTTTCTATTGGCTACAACTTATAATAGTAAGCTGAATTTTACTTCGATACATGCGAATTGTGTTCCAAAATTTTTTAGAATTAAGTTGTTACCTTTATTGTTTGCAATACTCAATAGCCAATAATATAGTATATAAACGTAAGCTGCCCATTTCACATTTACAGGAATCGGCTTATCGCACAATTATATTTGTGCTGTGTGCGGTTTTTGGGTAAAGTATAGTAAATGAAACTTATAAATTTAATGGTAAATAAACGCAGCATGAAGATGAATATGCAAATTATAGTCAAAAATGACAGTTCTATAAATAGCTATTTGGAATGTGAACGGGCAACATACAGTTGAGGTATAAGCCTTAATTATAGAATAAAATATAGACATTATATTAGTATCTAAAAGACATTTCACAAAACAAATTTTTTTTAACACCAAACATCCGGATGGAAAAGCGTACACGGCGGAACTGCAGTCCTAATAAAAATAAGATTAAAGCATTACGAGCTCCAGAAATATGCTAAGGATCACATCCAAGCTACAAATATGAAGAAATGGAAGAATTGTCTGGAAAATTTGTAATATCGACTGTCTACTGTCCACCGAAACACGCAATTAAAAAACAGCAATTTATCGATTACTGTAATCAGTTGAGAATCAAATTTCTAGCAGGGTGAAATTACACCTCTAAACATGTGCAATGGGGGTCGAGGTTGACGTCACCCAAGAGCAAGCAACTCTACGAAACAAAAAAGCTACGCTAGAGATAAAATATTCAGAAAAAATATAAGCTTCCAACTAACATTCAGACTTTATTGTCAGAAAAACAGGCAATTCGGCGACTAAAAAACAGAAAAACTAATTACTCACTATGGATGGCAACAAGAAATTTAAAACGGCCAGATCTATTAAACCCACCGACAAGGAAACCAGATGGCCACAGAGCCTGAATTGACCTACAAAAGGCTACCGTACTCCGAACCCAAATCCGGTAAAATTTAAATGGAAATGCATCATTATGAAGAACAGTATAAATCCTAGGAAAGCTCTAGGACATGATCTCTAATAACTGGAAAAATGATGAAAGGATTGCCAGTTACATGCATAAACATATTTTTATTGTACACAGAATTGTACATACAATTTACCTTGCCTTAGAAGAAAAGAAATATTGCTCGGCAGTTTTCTTGAATATTCCGCAATCTTTCGCCAAAGTATAGCATGAAGGATTAAATTGCAAAATTAATACTCTTTTGCCTAAAAAATTTCATGCAATTCTTGAAAACTACTTAGCCCAAAGGATGTTCCAGGTTAATCAAAATACAGCCACTACTGATTTTACCGAGATAAAGGCAAGAGTACCTCAAGGTAATGTATTGAGACCTGTTTCTTATTATTCACAGCTAACTTACCAATAACTGAAAAGATAATCAATTCAACTTTTGCTGACGGCACAGCAATATCGTTTTCATACAAAAATCCTCAAACAGCAGCGAGAGAATTACAAGAACATCTGCACAAAATTGAATGTGAATGTGGCTTTTTTGGAATAGGAATGACTTTTAAGTGTTTCCAATTTAGAGGACTGCTCTGCATTCCCTCTTATGTCCTATAGAGAAGTCCCTCGAATATAAGAAATTCTCTTTGGTAACCTTTTGTGATATTGTTCTTTAGAATTTGGACCTGTTACTAAACCTGGAAGGGACTGGCTTTACAGTGGTGGCTTAAGAAGATGATATTGCTATTGGCGCTTTCGGTAAATATCCTTGTATCATCAGAGATGTTATGCAGAATGCTCTTGGCATTCTATCTCAATGGACCAATAGTTGTGGTCTTAGTGTTAACCTACTGAAGACTGAATCGGTTCTTTTTTCCAGAAAGTACAAACTTCCTCGCTTTGACCTTCCAACTTTCTAAGGAGTTGTTTTGAACATCGCAGATAAAACGAAATTTTTGGGTCACATTTTGGATAGAAAACTAAGCTGGAAGCGCAATATTCTGGAAAGAGTAAAAAAGGCTACGATAGCACTTTACTCCTATAAAAATGCCATTAGAAAAGGATGGGGGCTTAAGCCTCACATTGGGCATTGGCTTTATACCTCTATAGTTAGATAAATTCTAATGTATGGAGTTACAGTTTGGTGGTCCGCTTTAAATACAGTGGCGAACCAAAAGTTGCTCATGAAAGTGCAAAGAATTGCTAGCTTGTGTATTAGTGGTGCACTTAGAAGCACTCCTACTCAAGCACTGGAGGTACTCTTTCATCTCATCCCTTTAAATATCCTGGCTAAGCAAGTGGCTGCTAGTAAAGCCATTAGGCTTAAATCAATTTCTATATGGTCCTGTAACATTATGGGACACTCATCTATTCTAACCGACAAAGAAGTCCCTAAATCTATCGACTACACCATCTCGACATCACACCTCGAAGTTAAATGTATAACTGATATTCCTTCCAGAAAGGACTGGGTGAATGGAGTTTTAAAGTCAGGCTTTATTAAATTTTTTACAGATGGCTCGAAAATTGATGGAAAGGTCGGCGGAGGGGTTTTCTGCGAAGAACTAGCAAAATCTCTTTTTCCGCCTCCCTGATCATTGCAGTATTTTTCAGGCAGAGTTTATAGCAATCAAGAAAGCCATAGACCGGATGAAGTATCATGTAATATCTGTAAGAGATATTGGCATTTTTACGGACAGTCAGGCTGCTATTAAAGTTTTATAATCAGGCTTTAACACGCCGAAAGTAGCCCGGAGTTGTCTTTCATCTCTTAAAGAGATGGTTGAACAGTTCAATATCCATCTTATATGGGTGCCAGGGCATTTAAATATTTCGGGGAATATAAAAGCCGATGAATTCGCGCGACAAGGTATTACTTCCCACATCTTACCGTGCAAGGTGGACATTGAAGTACCACTTTCTACATACAAATTACCCCTTAAAGAAAAAGCTCGTAAAATTACAAACAAAAGATAGGCAAATTACACCTCATGTGTAATTACTACGCAGATTTGGCCTACTTTGGGCTTAAAAAGGTCTAATCAGCTAATATCTATGTAACGGCATAATATTAGCACGGTTGAGGGTCTCATTACCATTACTGGGCACTGTCTTATTAGAAAGCATGCCAGTAGACTTGGTGCTTTCTTTCATGATTATTGTCGAAGCTATGTAACGACGAAGAAGAGGAGGAAACAATACTTCATTTGTTATGCACCTGCCCTAGTCTGTTTCAAAACAGACTCAAGTTTTTGGGAGCTCACCTCCTGTCCGATCTAACGGATCTCAGTAAATTGAGCGTTAGATATCTACTGCTTCGTGAGAAGCTCAAATTGGTTACAGTAGGATAGTGCGGAGAAGCAATTTCTGTGATAAGGCTACGGACCATATGTGTCTATGGCTCGTCCCTTTGTTGGGCCGCCACCTAAAACTAACTAAGTAACTCATTTAGAGGAAGAGTGGAAGTAGTTATAATTCTTTTAAAAACATGAATTATCTAACAATTATTTCAGGGTTATAATATCTTAATGAACTTCAACGGTAATTCATCAATACCTGTGGAATTTGATTTAATTAAATGTATAGCCTCAGTTAGATCAACAACATCAATGTTTCTAAAGCTAAAACCACTATCAATTGAGGCTGAAGGTTCTACATGCGCTGGGTGACGACTGCGGTAATTGCAGAAATAATTAAATCATTGGCCAAAAATTCAATATTAAGTTTACTATGCTTTTTAGAAATGCCACTCAAAAAATGTTTGGCAAAATATGTAATTTTTGCATTTTGAACTGAATTGTTAACCATGTACCTCATCACTTTATATTCGTGATATATTCCAGTGTCCTTAATACGTTTCCAGCGATTAAAAATAAAACTTCAAAGTTTAATCTTGCTTAAAATGAAAATGGTAATCCATGGAGGCTCGGTTATTTTAATAATCATAGTTTTTATAGGAACAAAATGTGTTAGTTCAATATTTCAACAATGACAGCCATATCTTTTCAATAATAGGTCAAATTTAAATGATGCCGGTCTATTAGGGTTCAAGTCACAATTAAAATCTTCACACAAGATTATATCATTATAGTTTATTGAAAATTCAGAGAGAACCTTTGCTACTACTTTTTAAATTTTTCGTATTTTAAACTACACAGTTATGATTTAAATTTAATATTTGGGATTGTCAAAAGTTAATTAAGCAATCAATGTTTTTTAAGTTGTTTAATGCATTAAGTAATAGTTTTTCCTTTAAAATTTAACATATTTTCCAAGATATGGTGTCACCATAATTATATCCATTTACAAAAAATTAAAAAAAAAATAAAAATTTGTACAATAATTTATGGTTTAACCGAATATTTACTATAAACTTATCAATTTATCAACTACATGAGGGTTGATTTTTAGTTTTTTAATTTACACCCGGTCTATTTATGTATATACTGGTCAATGAACTATTTGATTTAATTAAACTTAAATAGAATATAAAAGGGGTATCTAACTTATGTATTTATACTTATGGTAAGGTTATCTATACATAGATGATTGTGTTTAGAGAAAGGGTTTTTTATATATTTATATAGAGTATTAAAGATTATTGCAAGTGCGCTCGTATCTAACCATATAGAAAACATAACTACAATAAAATTAACAAAGCGGTATTAATTCAAAGAACTACACCATATACCTATATATAATCGATTTATATACAATGTATGTAGTATATTTATATGAGAAAAAAATTGGAAAGTATCTTATCCGATTAATTAAACGGTGTATTTGGACTCGTATAAGTTATGTGTTGTATCTTATAAGTAAGAGATAAATCAAATCGAATTGTAAAATTTAAACAAAATATATACATATATATATATATATATATATATATATATATATATATATATATATATATATATATATATATATATATATATATATATATATATTTTCTTTTCTTATTTGTGTAGCTTTGTAACAATACACTATTAGTTTTTATTACAACAACACAACCCTATCTATATATTTAAGTAGTTAATAAAATTTAGTTCACGTAATTTCTTGATTAATTCTAAATCTAAAACCACATAATACCTACATAATGTATCGATATATCGATATATTGATATATATATATATATATATATATATATATATATATATATATATATATATATATATATATATATATATATATATAAATATATATATATATATATATATATATATATATATATATATATATATATAATATATATATATATATATATATATATATATATATATATATATATATATATATATATATATATATATATATATATATATATATATATATTGGTGGTACTTTAAGAACTTTGAATCGGAAATTAACAAAATCACGCATTCCAATGAAATATATATATATATATATATATATATATATATATATATATATATATATATATATATATATATATATATATATATATAAAGTACGAAGTCAGTCACACATGTGTAACAAATTGTGACTTTTCTGGCAATTACGACCGAATAATTAGGTTGTTTGTATAATATGAATTCGTCTTTGATAATTATATGATTGTGCACTCACATAGTCACATTTTCATAAGTCCTCGCAGTGATAGAAATTACAAATTGACGACCAGAACTGCTAACTTAACCTGTGAGATACAACACATCTAACGAAATAAAGTAGCTAATGAATTAATTTGAAGCCTAATATATTATGGCTCTTGATTTTTAAAGACCAAATCTTAATATATATATATATATTAGTTTTGGTGGCTATTGTTACCCTTACTTTGATGGTTGGTGATTTGCTTGTCGTAGAAGGCGATTAAATCGAGTTTAATTTATTCTTCCTTTTCCTGGCATATTTAGAGTACTGGTTAAGGTATTTAGAAGTCTTTGAGCTTCTAGTCTTTGAGCTGTGTCATTGGCAGGTATTTGGATTTTGGTTTCTATGGTATATCAGGTTTGGGATATCCTGATAGGAAGATGAAAAAAGGTGTGGCCCTATGATTGAGCCTAAAGCAAATCCTGCTGCGTTTCATTTGGTACTGGAGAAACGTAGAATTTCATATTTGTAATGTATGACTCGATAAGTTTAAGAAGGTAGTGAGGAACAACGCATTTAATTGATTTATAGACTAAGCCTTTATACCAGACTGTGTCAAAAGCTTTTTATATCCAGATAGGCTGCGATGGTTGAACGACCAAATCGTTTGGCGGTTTTAATAGAATTTTTCAGCCTTTTCCCTGCTTGAGTAAGAGCCCAGCCCAAAATCCGAATTGTCATTTTGGGATATAGGGTTATAATAGGAGCGTGTATGCTCTGAACTATTGAAGAGATTCTTGGTTTATTAATATAGGAAAGACTTTGCCAATTCCCTAACAGTCCAGAAAGTATATGCTTTTATTGGTTGGTTAGTGCGAATGATTTTTATTATTTAATTTTTATAATTTTCATTCGGAACAAACGGAAAGAAAATAAATAAGAAAACGGAAAGAAACAGCAAAAGAAGAAAAAAGAATAGCAAAAAAGAGAAAAATGAAAGAAATTTTAATTTACGAACTTACGTTTGCATGTAACTCTATAAACTTTTTAAAAATTAATTTAAAAAATTAATCTATGGTAGTATTAAACAATTGTTACCAAAACGGTTAAATAAGCAAAATTCGTTCAAGCAACAATTACAGCCTACTAAAATTAAGCAAGGCTTAAGAAGCTTAAGCATAACGAAAATTTAATTGAAACCGACGAAAATAAATTTTGATTGAGGAATACCTGAAGTTGCATCACAATTCCTAGAAAAGTACTCACCTAGCTTAACTACAAAATTAAGATTTCATCCGCAAGAACAAATTAGAGTGAGGGACCTAAAATAAATTCATGTTATGGAATATGCACAATCACGCAAAACAAAAGCAGGAACTTGGGTTGCAATTCGATTTTAATTTATAAATGTAATTAAAAATTACTTCTGCTTCAAGAGTAATAGAACCCATAAATATATAATTACATGAAAATGTATACTCAGCAGACATAGAAGTTTTAGTTACAGCTAAAAAGGTGATGAAAAGTTGACCTAAATTCAAAGTTCGAGGATAGCTATGAATTTCTCTTTTGGAGTTGACAAATGACCACCAATTTTTAGATGATTTTATACAAATTTCAATATCGTTAGTATAAAAACGGGACTTTGTTCTATGCATCTATGCAGTTTTTTGAAATTGTAACGGCCTGTTTAAACAATTCATACACCGAAATATTTAAGCTCAAACCGGACTTATATCTTCTACGAGGACGATTCATTTTATACTTGGCTCGACTTAAGCTCGAGTCGGAATAAAGTTCTCCAATTCCCTAAATATGTTTTCGCAAAATCTATTTATGGCACCATCCATAACATGTTTTGGCCTATAGACAAACTCTCTATAATTAATACACCAATTGGTGCAAAATAAGGTTTCAGCAGCTTCGCAAATACGTCAGGATTAACTCCAATTTTAAAAGAAATAAAGCTGTACTTGCTGGCATCTTGGTTGGCACCAACTATAGTAAACGAGATTCCACCTTATCTTCAGAAATTTGTAGTTAATGCTCAAAAGTTTTACTACCAATTCAGAAATTGTCACGTTGGAAAACCTTGAGGCGTAAATATATTTTTTTATCGGTAAAGCTGTCAGACACATTAGATCATCCTCGGAAGATCTATTGTTGATACTGACTTCAGGTTTATCTATCAGAGTCCGCAAGCGTAACTTATTTTAAATTTGACGCATCATCCTGCGCTCCGCATCAATAAGTTTGCACGCCATTTGACATTGAATACAGCAAATTCGTCATGTCTAACATAAGCTGCAACATCCTCTTAAAAGTTAAGCAGCAATCATCGCAAAACCATTTAAAGTTTTTGGTTGAAAAAAATGGCAATAAATTATTGTTTATTTTGATGCAACTTGAGTGCTCGTATTTACTGCACAAACCGTTACAATCAATAATTTTATCCGAAATGCCGCTGTTGCAAGAAGAAATCGCACACTTTTTCTCAGTCATATTAAACAAATATAAGTCATTAAACAAATATTGGGTCACCAAACTCGATATATGTGCTCAAAAATTAATCAAAATTTTATCAGGAGACTAAGAGATGTCACTGTTTATTTATCGGGCGCAAAAACTAACAGCTTAAAAAAAATGATTTAATAATATTCAAGTTTAGTTCCACTATAAGCTTTTTTTAATCTTTTTGGGACAGAAGCTCTTCCAACTCTTTCGCGGTGCTTTCCACATCCTAATTTACACCAGCCAAATCGAGGTCCCACTAACACAGATACGCTGTAAATTACCATCTGCATATTACGATGCTCCAGCTAACCTGCACTGGCATGGGCGATGGGTCGGCCCATGAATTTTTCACCCAACAGTGGTCATAGTTGTGTTTATTGTCATCACCGACCGCAATTTAGTGATGAAAACAGGTCTGGTAGGTAAGCCTAGTTTTCTTAAGCCTGGTTTTCGTAAGCCTGGTTTTCATAAGCCTGGTTTTCATAAGCCTAGTTTTCAAAGGCCTGGTTTTCGAGCCGGCCCGAATTAATAAAAATAAATCGATTTAAAAAAAAAGGTTTTAAAAACCATGATGAAAAATTATTTATGTTTTTTCTATTTTAAAACACTTACGAGTTACAAGCTGTAACTGTAACTGTTGTTGGGCAGAATGAAATTAAAAATTACATTGTGATTCCTCGAAATGAATTTACAAGTAATGAGTTCAAGCAATTGGGGAAGATTAAATCCAAAATTGGCAATATCAGATTTCGAAAAAGCGAGCATTAAAGCTTTAAAATATTTTTTCCCCGAAACTACTTTTAAAGTCCGCTTATTTAACTTTGATTATCTGCCAATCTAGATCAAGGTTGTGCTGCAGTATGGCAATAATGAAAACTTAAGCCAGCAAATCAGAATGCACAAAAGTTTAGGTTTTTCATTGGCGGAAGATGTACTAAAATATCATTAGGAACTAAATAAAAATTCGACTTTGATGCTCAACGTATCGGTAAATGATGGAGTGAGAAAAACTAATTAACAGGAAATCCTCAAAAATGATTAAATATGCCATCGAAACCGCAGTACTCTCCGAATTTCTGGTCTGTTTCGTATAATTCTCAAGCAGATTTACCTATAGAACACAAAATTCTATAGAAGGATGTCATCGAAAGCTAAAGGTGGCAGTTGGTAAATTACACATCGGCGTTTACCAACTTATATCGGAATTGGGGGAAGAGTTGATAATGGGTAAAACAAGAACTGCAAATGGAAGCAGAACTGCAAATGGAGTATCAAAGCCTGGCTTTCGAAAACCAGGATTTTAAAAATCAGGATTTTGAAAACCAAGCTTTTCAAAACCAGGCTTTTTGAAAAATCATGCTTTTGTACAAGCAGGCTTCTGTAAACCAAGATCTAGAGTGTAACCCGATGATACACTGCGCCAATTGCTCGGTTACTAAAAGCTCATTGTAATGTTATTTGGTACATGTATATTTATAATAAACAATACAAGATTTTAATGAAAAATTAATTTCAAAAATGAAAACAATAAAATTATTATTGTAGACTAAATACAATGTAAATAATTATAAATAATACAATTTAATTTAATAAGATAACAACAAAAAACAAATAATATGTTAAATTGTTGCATTTATAGAAAAACACTTAAATTCATACAATTTGAAAAAACCAAAGCTCGTTTTAATATTAGTTTAACTAAATAATTTATAATAATTTATATAATTTATTTAGCCAAATAGTAAATTTATGTATAAATAATCTTTTCCGCATTTTCACGATATCCTCATCGTACAAAACGAAAGAATATAAATTTTTCTTTTTAAATTTGTTTTAATTTTATTTTTTTGATAAAACTTTTCTTTTAATTTTTTTATGAGCTTGTTTACATTTAATTGTTGTTGTTATGTACTTTTATTATCATTATATTTAAAGTTTTGCGAATAAATAAAACAAAAAAAAAATAAAACTTATATAAGAAATCATTATATCATATTTAACCAAAAAATTTAATAATAATTTTTATGTTTTATGTTTGTATTTATGTTGTGTGTATATTAAATACAAAAAATCCAATTTAGAATTTTTTTGTTTTTTTCTCGTTTAGTTCGAGGGTTTGGGAAAATTATTTTTTAAAAGAAAACTATAAAATGATTTTATTTTTGGTTTTGGTTTTTATGCTTATGGCATGAAGAAGATTTACAAAACAAAGACCAAGAAAATAATAAGATTTGCGAATTGAGTGGAGTATAGATAATGATGAATGTTGATACAGAATTATATATATATATATATATATATATATATATATATATATATATATATATATATATATATATATATATATATATATATATATATATATATATATATATATATATATATATATATATATATATATATATATATATATATATATATATATATATATATATATATATATATATATATATATATATATATATATATATATATATATATATATATAAACAAAATATGTGAAGTTTTAAGGTGCTGTCTTGTGTGTGGCGAATGCGGTTTATATTTATGTTTACACATTTTGCTCTTGTTAATTGCAATTTTGTGTTTTCTTATTTTGATTGTTTTCGCTTGCACATAAAGATTCATATTTCGTTTTTTTTTTAAATAGTTATCGTTTATTCGTTTTTCTCCTGATGCGGAATATAATTAATAGTTTTTAAAACGTTATCGGTTGTTTGGCTTTTTAATTAAGATCGACGGATTGTGTTATGCCGGCGCCTGATTAGGTTTTTTTATAATTAATCATGGTTTGTTTCATTCTCTGAAGTTTTTTGTTTTGTTTTGTTATTTTGGTTTTGGGTGTGTGTTTCATCGGGCATTGAACACTGATTTCTTGGAAAATTAAGTGCTGCAAGAGATTAACAATATGTGGGTTTTGTTATGACTATATATACATTAAGACCATTTATAGACTATGGTCGATGCATTAGATTTTTGTTTGATTTTTAATAAGGCGATGATGGACGCTTATAGTCCTATATAGTACTATGAACCTTGATATTTTGAAACCATACAACTAAGCTTAAGATCTCATACATACATATTTGCTAATACATAATTTATTTAAAAATTCTACGAGAGCGTTATATAATGACAAAAGTAACCAAACAAAATAAATATAGGACAATCGAAAATAATCCTTCTAACCCATTAAAAAAAATAAAAATTCTTATCAGCATTAAAATACCATCCCATCAAGCACATTAAATGTGATAATACTTCTTCACCATTCAACTCACATTTCATGTACAAAACAATTATCACCACAATTAAAAGTTCTCGTTATTTTTATTATTAATAATAATAATAATAATAATAACAGCAATAATAATAATAATGATAATGTTATCATTTTTACAAAAATAAAATTTTCATGTGCGATTCCAATCTCGCGCGTACAAAAGCACACCGGAAAACGTATAAAAAAATAAATAAAAAAACCCGCGTTGTCACAACCAAGGTATATTCGTAAATTATAAATAAGGAAATAAATTTCCTTTTTATTATATATATTTGAATAAAATTAAATGGGAGTATTTAATGTTCACAAACAAAAAAAAATGATAATAAAAATAAAAATGCAAATTTTGTCCTTTTTGCTCCCGTTTTCTTGGTTCTTATTTAATGTTATTACTATATTATGTACTTTGAACATGGAGTCGACGAAGGATCATAAAAAAGGGTTTTGTCTTTTAGTTTATCAATAAAAGCAAAAGTACAATCATATTATTTTTATTATTAAAGCAACCATGTATACATATATATAAATAAATAAATATATATATATATATATATATATATATATATATATATATATATATATATATATATATATATATATATATATATATACTCACGAAGGGTTGTAACGAGATGCTCTTGAAATGTAAATGATAGGGACAATATCGTTTTTTTTTATATATCCACTTGTGCAATTTTTTTATGATATTAGTGCAAAAGGGCGCTTTTCATTTTTTCCAAAAGGAAATATGTTTTATTTCTTTAGCCAAAGTATGTCATATATACTTTGTTTATATTAAATAATAACACTGGTGAGAGCAACTGGTTGAAACCAGTTTTAATATTGCGGGAAATGAAAAATGATAAGACACATGTATGGTATTCACTAAACGAGATACAAATTGACGGTGTTTAACATTTTTGTCAGTTTAATAGGATAAAATGATGAAAAGCTTTGGATATTTTAAGATTTTGGTAAAATTAATAATAAATAATTTGCCGTGGAGTTTATATTCGGGTTGTCTAGAACAATAAGAAGAACAAGCTCGGGATCAAATACGTGGGAGCCAAACTGTTGACTCGGTATGGGACAGTAATGGCCTGTAAAAGCCATTTTATTATTATTATTATTTTTATTAGTTATTAAAACACAGCTGACTAAAGAAAACCACGAGGCCTTACAAAAATTAACTCCTGAATTTAAACGCATATTATCCGACATCGAAGTCGATTGGCATTTTATACCTCTATTTCCTCTACATTGCGGAGGACTCTAGGAAGCAGCCGTTAAGACATTAAAATATCACCTAAAACGGATTATTGGAAACACAACTCTTGCTTATGAAGAACTATCAAAAATTGCATCGCAGATTAAAACATGTTTTAATTCACGGCCTCACACAACAAGTTCATCGGATCCAAATACGTTAATTTTTAAGTTGTCTCTTGGACACTTTATGCTTAGTTTATAATTAACTTAGTTAATAATTACAAAACTCCAAAATCAAATTTTCTGAGCAAAAAAAATATTTGGTTACCATCGGTCAAGGCTACTCCAAAAACTCCCATTTCCATCCTACATATCGAATTTCATCTTAATCGGTTAAGAACTCGCCGAGTACTTTCCTAACTGGCCATATTCCAGAACTTTCCCAAAAAATCATTTTTAAATCCCATTTTCATCCTGCATATCGAATTTCATCATAATCGGTTAAGAACTCGCCGAGTTCCTTCTTAACTGGCCATATTCCAGAACTTACCCAAAAAATCATTTTTAAATCCCATTTTCATCCAACATATCGAATTTCATCATAATCGGTTAAGAAATCACCGAGTTCCTTCCTAATTGGCCATATCCCAAAACTTTTCCAAAAAATCATTTTAAAATCCCATTTTCTTTCTACGTATCGAATTTACATCAAAATCTAATTGGCCATATTCCAGGACTTTCCTAAAAAATCATTTTAAGTTTAAATCACATGTCGAAATATCCTGTTTTGAAATATCCAATGTTGTACCATGTCTCGTTTTGTACCTTATCTCGTTTTTTTAAATCCTATTTTGAAATATCCAGTTTTAAAATGTCCAGTTCTGAGCGGTTCCCATGGCAACACACTCTATATATCATCAAGTTTATTCATCAATCGGGACTTTATTTGGAGAACGCAGAAACTCTCAGATTTACCAACCAACAATAGAAGATAGTTGTATACTTTAACTTCACAACATATTACTCTGATTTATCACAATACAGAACGTTGTACAAAACAAATAGACCCAAACGTATGCGTATTCTTAACATTATAGGCAATTTGACGAGTGACTTATTTGGTTTCCTTGATGATCGTGACTAATAAGTCAATTAGCACACCAATTTTACCACATCAACTAAAGAAGGTACTTTAAGAAATAAACACTCATCTGCCACTCGATGCTTTCCAACCAGGATAAAATGACAATCAAGGAATATTAAGTTTATATCCAATTATATCATGCAGCGGACGATTGTCTGGACAACGCTATGGATTTTATGGAATCATTACTTTATAAGGGTGTTAGCGTGCGCTTTAATAGGATAGGAGTTGACCGTCTATACCCATGACTTACGGCAACCATATTCCAAATTTGCAACTATGAAAGACCACCAAATGGGCCTAGTATACAATATGCAACGAGTAAAACAAAAAGGAAAAATACTTCAGGTGGTACACCAATACAAACATTGGGTAATGCACTCTTCGATAAAACTGGCGCTAAGGGTTCTAGGGAGGGCCGATCCTTACCACAAAACAACAAGAATACGGAAATAATAAGAGGCTCATTCCAAAGGCGAGGAAGGTGTACTACATCTCCTGAGGAAACTTTTAATTTTTCATTTGAAATTCTTAACGTAGAGTAATTTCAAAATAATATCGGCGGAACAGCGGCACCGCAACAAGCAGGTATAACAACCTCATATAATTATTGTGAAAGTAGTGCTTCAGAAAAAGGGCAAATATTAAACAAACAATGACAAAAAATAACTGATGAGAAAAATGAGCAAAGCATTATTATTCTCAATTTAAAACAACAAATTGACGAACTAAAAAAAGAAATAAAGCAATTAAAGCAACATAAAACCAAACTAATTCATCAATGAAGAAGAACCAGAATACCATACTGTCAACAATGGTAAATGTCAAACCAAATCCCTAATGATACAGGACCAAAACACAAATTCTAATGTTATAATAAAAACGTTGTATTCCAAACCGATGAGGAAGACTTAACTAAAGAACCAGAATGGATTCGTGATAAGTCTTGGATAAATAAAAGGAGAAGGTTAAATGTTACACCGTCACAAAAACCACAAACATTCGATCAAAATTCTACCGAGAAATTGGACCAATTATGACATTACTGACATATATTTTTTTTCCCTACCCCACAAAAAATTACTAACTATTGGCCGCCAAGGTGTCTGTAACCGAGTCTGTAACCGTTTTAAATCAATCAATAATATACCCCCAGAAATGTGCTGAAAAATGACCAATCAAATCTTACTTCACATAATTTGAAAGGTGTACTGTCTATATACGTTATTCGTTATAAATTGCTTAATATAGCATTAAATATTTAAAAAAAACGTTAAATTTTAAAATTTAAAAGTCAAATGGATTGAAAGAAACATAAAAACTGTAAAAAGCACCTCAAGACCTGTTTCATTTATTTTCTTTAAACGTACCATTTCATTAGCAGTAAACATATATAGATAAATTTGGTTATTACTAAAGAAAAGCTATATGATTTCAACTTCGACAGACGATACACATTTGACCTAATTTATGCACCAGACGCCAT
Organism: Tipula confusa; assembly: GCA_963556175.1. NCBI lineage: Eukaryota > Metazoa > Arthropoda > Insecta > Diptera > Tipulidae > Tipula > Tipula confusa. The sequence continues at coordinate 44,186,390 of OY744477.1, read as the reverse complement.
TTAAAAAGATTTTTAACAGATTTTTTATTTGAAAAAAAAAATTAATAAAAATTTTAATGGCTTTTGAAATATTAAATTTCTACCATATATTTTTAACAGCGGTTTTTTCAATTTCATCAAAAGTTTCAGATTACCACACCCATTAGTGTTCTACCAAACAGTTTTATTAACTGTTCTTTACTAATTTTGAGTCCCTGTAGCTCGGGGACACTCCCAGGTCTTGTAAACGACTTCTAAACGAGCATGCTATATTTAGAATTTCACCACAGCATCCTTGGCTTGACAGATGAGACGACTTAACAAAGGTTGGATCGCTGGGCAGACTACCCACATCTTTAAAAAACTTCACTGATAAAAATTCAACAAAAGGAAATATATATATACATATATATATATATATATATATATATATATATATATATATATATATATATATACATATATATATATATATATATATATATATATATAAATCCTTTTGTTATTATATATATATATATATATATATATATATATATAACTCGATGCTCTCCAAGACACTCGATGAACAAAAAATAGAGACCATTGCTTTACAGTGCAGATGTTGATTTTCGTTCTTTGGCTCCAAGTGAAAAATACTGTTTTAAATTTCAAAGCAGTTGACAGTCGTATGTGTAAGCTTCATTTACGCATGAGACTAGTCAACGTGTTCGTCTTTTGTGTTCAAGCGCCCACTGATGTAAGCCATCTTAGAGATAAAGACTCATTTTACAACAATTTGGATGATTTGATGGGATCCATATCGGAGCACGGTGTGATTGGTGACTAGATATTAATGCTAGAATTGGGAAACATTAGTCCGTACTCCCAATACGATATAGCGACCGATAATGGGGAAAGAATGATGTACTTTGCGATCGCAAAATATCTACTTAGAAACATGGACACATCCTGGTAAGGCATCTCGCACTAACTGACCATTTGTTGATTTCTAAGGAAAGGTCTGGAGTCATCCAAAGCTGAAATTGTACGTACAAGGCAGGGAGGGATCAACTACTTTTTTGATGAAAAATTCGGATATCGGAGCTGTCCAAACTACTCTAGATATGGTAAAAGTTAAACTCAAAAATTATTGGTTTAAAAATCGGGAGTTTGATGAAAAATGATAGCATTTTTCGAAAACAATGGCCACTCGGAGTAAAGATAACTTGTCTTATTTAAGTTGTTTACATAACAATTCGAAAGGTGGCTCTGATCATGATGATAGTATGAATGAAGAAAAGCAAATTAAATAATTTCCAACCTAAACCACCATTCATTGCAAACTGTGATAACAATGACGGGATCGCACATTTCTTGCTTTACTACAAAAAAAGGTTTTTATATCTTAATATTTCGAGTCTCTAAATTTTGTCTAAAAAATAAAAAAATATATTAATTTTTATGTATGGCGTCTAAGCTTAAAACCATGAACGTATACGCTGCGCGTTACATTCGATATGGCTCTCCAAATAGTGTTTGATCTTTCCCATTTCCCCCTCTCGAAAAAAAAATCAAAACATCCAACATGTAACAAAACAAAAGAATACACAAAAAAAATCTAATTTATTCAAACATTAAAGATAACGCCAATAAATCAGATTATTTATTTATTTTCTGTTTTTATTATTTTTCTTATTTATTTCTTATTCAAAGAATTGAAGAAACAGAAATTGAAATTCCCATCACTGTGTTTTCTTATTTAATTTTTTTTTTTGTTTGAACACGTTGGTTGGTCCATTGCCTTTAGCATCTGTATGTTTAAAAAAAAAAATCAAAAGCAAAACAATAATAATAAGAATTCACTACACACATCCCAATTGAATAAACGAAAGAAAATAAAAATAAGAAAAGAAATCGAGAAATAAAAGTCTGCTGCATCATGTAAACAAAACAAAAACGAATAAGAACAAGACATAAGTAAAATGTAGATGAAGTTTTTCAGTCAGTATTTTGCCGCGCATTTCTTGGAATTTATATTTTTTTATTTTTTTTTTATTTTTTCGTTTTGAGATTTATTATTCACCAACGTCTTCTTCTGCCCTTTACTAGTACACATTCTTTGTAAGCGCATCGCACACACACACATCCACATATACACCCAAGTTTCTTAACATTTCGTTTCGTTGTACTTTGTGATGAATCTCTTCGTTGAAATTAAATGATCAATGTAACGTAATTATTATATTATTTGAGAAAATTTGATGAAAGAAAGAATTTTTGTTTTTATGGGGCACACACAATGATTTGAGTATCTGTGTATTTGTGCGTGTAAAAACATGATGCATAACAGTGAAATGGTTTCTTTAGTTGGTCCATTTGGATTATACTATGTAGAGAATGTGTGTTTATTATAAATGCGTAGTATATATGTGGGCTCATTCATATGTCGATCTGTGAATGAAATAATTTCTTTTTTTGTTTGGGTGGTCGATAGGGCAAATGTGTTTGTTATGCGTGTAAATAACATAAAATCATAAAATCATAAAACGGTTGAATAGGTATGTATTATTTGCTGTATCGTAAGTTAGACGCAATAAATACAACAAGTGGCATTATACCTAATCGAAAGAGACGTGGTAAGAACTAAATTTTGCCGAGGACGTTGCAAGTCATCTATCGGGCAAATTTCCCGGGTCTTAAAGGATTCCTTACCGGATCACCGGAGTGTAAGTGGCAAATAAAATACCAATAGCGGTGTATAGTAATACAGGGTGTCCGCCGGGAAGGTATACTACTTTGTTTTGCCGCCATTTTGGTAAACGTTAGTATTGACAGTTCATATTTGGCAGTCGTGAAGTAGACACGTGGCAAATTTATTATGGAAAAATATTCGATAAACCAACGTGTTTTAATCGTTAAAACATTTTATCAAAATCAATCATCGGTTACTGTGACGATGAGAAAGTTATGTGAAATTTTTGGGCCAAACAACGTGCCAACAAAACGCACTATTTATCGTGTAGTGAATAATTTCGAAGAAAGAGGGTCTGTAAGTGATAGGCCCAAGCATGGGCCACAACGTACTGCAAGATCGGCTGAAAACATTACTGCTGCTCAAGAAAGTGTTCAAAACAATCCATCAACCTCAATTCGACGCCGTGCTCAGGAGCTTGGTCTTCAAAGTACAAGTTTGGCCACAATATTGCACAAGGATTTGCATTTGTTTCCATTTAAGATTCAGTTGACACAAGAGCTTCTTCCACAAGACCATTTACGATTTTCATGAAAAAATCATAATGAGTGACGAGGCACATTTTCATTTAAATGGATTTGTGAATAAACAAAATAGTCGGTTCTGGGCAATGGAAAACCCTTAAATTATTCATCAGTCATCTTTACATCCATTAAAAGTGACAGTCTGGTGTGCAATTTGGTTAGGAGGAATCATTTGACCTTACTTCTTTGAAAATCAAAACGGCGTAACGGTAACTGTGAATGGGGAGCGATATCGTGATATGATTGAAAACTTTTTAACGCCACAACTGCATGCTTTGGGCTTGATTAACATGTGGTATCAACAAGACGGTGCCACATCGCATACAGCCAGGATTACAATGGAATTACTGCGACACCTCTGTCCACAACAAGTTATTTCAAAAAATGGTGATGTTGATTGGCCTCCACGGACGCCTGATTTGACTGCTCCGGACTTTTTTTTGTTAGGATATCTAAAAAGCAAGGCTTATACAAACAAACCAGAAACGCTTGAGCAACTCAAACAAAATATTCGTGATGAAATTAATGAAATACCACGTGAAATGTGTGAGAATGTAATGAAAAATGTGCTCAAAAGGGCTCGCATTTGTGAGACTAACAGAGGCGAACATTTATCTGATATTGTATTCCATACCTAATTGCCGACATTAAATAAAACATTTATCGATATAAGTTCCATTCTCTTTCATTTAATCAAAAATTATAAACAAACAAAGTAGTATACCTTCCCGGCGGACACCCTGTACTATCACTAAACCGGCACTCTAGCACCAAAAACAACAAAGTTTCTGCGAAATTAATGAGTTTGGCAAAATAGAATTTGCTAGTATACAATCGATTACGAAAGCCAGGAGTACACAGTAGTATCACTCAACAATAAAGTGTGAAAAATTAATACAGGTTATTCCCATACAAATCGCTCTAGCTGAAAAGCTCAATGAGCAGGGTAAAGATCATGAATTTGGTTCATGGTATCTTCGATATTCTTCGATATTTCTATTTTTTATTTTTGTTATGAGGGCTAAAATAGAACCACTTTTGGCAATTTAAAATTTGCCAACCACACGCAACTATGAGGTCGGGAGTATATGTGCTAGGAAACACAAAAGAGTACAGAAAACATGAATAAACCAGCGAACTATATAAAGGATGTGAAGTAGCTTCAAAGGATAAGAAATCAAATGTTACCAGGTAGAAACCAACTAAAACAAACTAAAACCGAAATGGAGACAAAACATTAGTTTTACAAATCCGTTTTAGTTTTATAACTCTGAGCTTACCGAAAGAATGTATATTTTTAGTACCGATTATAACTGTAGAGTAAAGTATTTGGTACTTTTAATCATTTTTTAACAAATACTAAATCTAAATGACTTTCTAATTTAAATTTTACTAAAAGTTGTGTATCATAACGGGTACAGCACATAAACAAACCAAAAAAACAGAGCAAACGAAAATTTTCGAAAACCTTCGAAATATGTAAAAGCATAGATTAAGATATAAAAAGATGTAATAATTAGAAAAAAAAAATAAAAGTAAGTCTAATATCCTATAATATGCTGACGGGTACCACTATTTTTAATAGAAATCATTTTTTGGTTTACAAATATATATTTTTCAACTAAAATGAAATATTTCATTGTTTAGAAAGACTTATTCTAATTCCTTAAATTATTTTTAATTCCTTAAATTATCAAATGCATATTTTATAAACCTTCATTATACAGTAACCAAGAAAAAACATTTCTTTTTTTTATTTTTACTTTCTATATTATTATTTTTACATATAAAATGTTGTGGCTTGTGTATGGGCCATCTTTATTATATCTTAATCTATGGTAAACCATAATATTCTCTGTTTTGAATATTTTTTGAATTTATTCTGTGTTTTGAATATTTAATATTGACAAGTTTTACATTGGCATTTCTTTTCTTATTAAGATTTGAATCTGGTCAGCGGAAGGAAATTTGCATTTTACCTGCTGTCAATTGATTTAAAGTTTTTTTTTAAAGAGTAACAAGAGCCCATCAAAAACGGTACTTGGAACAAAAATTTAAAAGCTAAAATAACTTTATGAAGACTACGTTAAAACAGATTATAAAATTAGGAATTTTAGGCCAGCACTTGTGCTACAATTTGGGAATTGTAGCACGAGTAGGAAACAAAGTAGGAATGTTCCACTCTACAAAGTAGGAATGTTCCACTCTCTACCAGAAACAGATTTAAAAAAGATGTGAATCTTATATAAGCAAAAACGTTCCTCACAAGAATAATTGCTGGCAGAATCTAAACTTAAACTAACAAAACATTATATCTATCTCTTCGTTAGAATTATATAATATTATTAATTCCCTGGAAGATAGATATATAGGGTTAATAGATAGTTTTGGAATGAGCTGTGCTGTTTTAAAGCCTATACACCTTAATATAGTTGATATATTAAGTCCATAATATACTAATGGCCTTTTTCAAGGAAGGTGATCGATTAAAAAATTATATCGTCCATTCTCACTTCTTCCTTAATTATTAAAATACTATAGCAACAGTTTTTTGTTGATATTTCCAAAGCGTTCGACATGGTTAACCAAAATATTTTACTTCAAAAACTTTTGAACTTTCACTTAGGAACTTTCTATTGTTCTAACTGCCTTAAAATTGGTGTATGTGCTAATAACTGCATAATCAATAACCTGTCTTTGAACGGCATTAAACATTTAGGGCTAAACGTTGATTGCTATTTGGATTAAAAGCACCATATTGCAAATTTAAAAAACATATTTATGTCAGAAAATGTATCTAAGACGAGTGCACTGTCTAATCAAAGTACTTAAAATGTTCTACCATGCTCCAATTGAATCAAGATTGCGATATGGTTTTTGCTGTTGGGGCTGTTAATAATTTTGCAAAAGCATATTATATTAAGGTTAATGTATTTTAAAAACAAATACATAGATAAAACCCCACGTCTAAATAGTTGTAAAAATATGCATTGATATTAGTGGTAATCTAAATTGCCATAGCTATAATTTGAGAAGATACATAAACAGCGAGTACGCTGGCTCGAACACGTTCTGCAAGACTTTCCAATCGAATAGTGCAACGAAGAGGGCCACCATTAGATAGGAGAAGCTATGATTTATAAAACCCATTTATCATTATGACTGTACACAATACACAGCTAACAGCTATATATGGTAAAATAAAAAAAAACTTTCCCTAAAAATTTCATTTCATAAATTCAAACGTCAAAGGTGACATAAAATCAGGATGTAAACATAAAACATTAATTGGTCATCAAGATATAAATACCAGATGGACAGATAAATTATAAAATAAACATGTCCAACAAATTTAAAATTCAATTTATCTTTCATGCCAATATAAAAACAAGCAATATCTTGACATACTGCCAATCATAATCCCATCAAAAATTAAAACCCTATTGTTCCAAAGATATGATTTATTACGTGTGAAACTCACTCGTCACACGCACCACCGTTGTTTATGAAAATATTTATGAGTATACGTGGACCCACTTAATAACCATTTCTATATTTATCAAACAACCTTATTTTATTGTTGTTGTTTTTATAGTAGGAACATAAAAATAAAAACCATTTTAAATTTAACTATAGATCTGAACCTGTTTAGCATATCCAACATATACATATTTTGGTATAAATTATTTTTATGGTTGTTTTCCACAACCAAAAATAGCAACAATAAATCACATTAATATTCTATATCAAATCAACCAATCAACCCTAAGCACAGTGTTTTATGCTGAAAAATAATTTTCCTACCTTTAAACATTTTTATTATTTACGTTTTAGATGCCTATCATAAAAAATAAAAAATAAAATCAAAACATAACCGTATAACCCTTTTATGTTTAAATACCAATTTTTTGTAACAACAACAAATTTGCATTCCTTATGTCAAAGAATTAATGTTTCACAACCGCGTTTATATTCAATACATAATTGTCTACCTTCACAAATACTCACTAGCAAAAAAAAGTAAAACGTAGAGTCCACTAATAAAAACTTAATCCTTGAACGGGGCCAATAAACTTCGCATATGCACAAGATTGAAATCATAATTTTTTTTTTGTTTATTAAAATGTTTGGTTAGAAATGAATGCGATCAACAAACCAAAAAATAACATAAGAGTTTACGTTCAGAAAAGTAAAAACATAATAAACGAGGCAGGTGTAGTATAGTATACGTCTTATATGTTTATACCACTTATGCGCGTACTCACAAATACCATAACAATTTGATTAAGTCGGAAGTCAATGGCATTTGTATAGTTTATGTATAGCATACCTCTTTATTAGAACGCAATACATTTGTTGTTTTATGTACGAAAGTGTATATTATATGTATTTCTTCCTTCCACCAAAAAAAAAAAAAAAAAAATTTGTTGATGCGCAACATACTCGTGTATGTCGAAAACATAATAAAAATGATGATGATTTTATTCAGAATAAACTTCATAAATTTTTATTATTATATTTTAGGATACTTGATACGTCTGGACATTTTTAATTTGTTTATATGGTTAAAGGTTAAGTTTTTCGATATAAAAAAAAAAAAAAGTTCAGTAACTTTTTATTTTTATTTTAATGGCCTATGATGTGTTAGTTCTATACCAGACAACTAAAAATTAACCATACTATAAAAGAGTTTAACATTTTCGAAAGTTACAAAATTTCTTGAATTAAAATGAATTATATACAATTTTATAGGTCCGGGTTGTAACATAACTCTTTGTCGAGAGTTAAATTGATTTATTTACGGGTCCGAATTTAACCATTATTTAATTCATGATTGATTGTAAGCATTGTAAAAATTATGCAGTCGAATAGTTAATTACTCACTGGAATTATTGGCTCTACATGAGTTCAGATGGCCAAGTAGGGGCATCCATGACACCACAAACAATTAAGTTCTCTTCTACTTCGTCCATCACTGATCTGACGATTTGTTCATGAAACCACCGTTTGATTTTTATTGCAATGCTCATATTGAAAGGGGAAATTGCTATAAAAAGGAGAATTTGATGGAAGTTGAACGTTTGGTAATTTTAAAAAAAATTTATTTATAATAATTTCGGGGTCTTTTAAGTGAATATAAATCGGAGTTTCATTTTCTATTCATTTTCTTTACGGTGAATTCGATCGAATTTAAAATTTAATTGTTTTAATAAAATTTTATTTATAATAACTTCGGTGTAAGTGAATATAAATAGGATTTTTATGGCGATTACTTTGTTTAATTGATATAAAACGGTGAATTCGACCAAATTTAAAAGTTTAATTATTTTAAAAAGTTTTATTTATAATAATTTAGGCGTTTTTGTTTCGAGTAAAATGAATATAAATAGGATTTTTATGAGAGTATTTTGTGTAATTGCAACGGTAATAAAACGGTGAATCGTTCGAAGTTAAATGTTTAATTATTTTAATAAAGTTTTATTTACAAAAAATTTTGGTGTTTTTGTGTCGAGTAATTGAATATAAATAAATTCTTTATGCGAGTACTTTGTGTAATTGCTATAAAACGGTGAATTCGATCGGATTTAAATGGTTAAGTATTTTAATAGAGTTTTATTTATAATAATTTCGGTGTTATTGTGTCGAGTAAGTGAATATAAATAGGGTTTTCATGCCAGTACTTTGTGTAATTACTATAAAACGGTGAATTCGATCGAATTTAAAAGTTTAATTATTTTAAAAAGTTTTATTTATAATAATTTAGGCGTTTTTGTTTCGAGTAAAATGAATATAAATAGGATTTTTATGAGAGTATTTTGTGTAATTGCAACGGTAATAAAACGGTGAATCGTTCGAAGTTAAATGTTTAATTATTTTAATAAAGTTTTATTTACAAAAATTTTGGTGTTTTTGTGTCGAGTAATTGAATATAAATAAATTCTTTATGCGAGTACTTTGTGTAATTGCTATAAAACGGTGAATTCGATCGGATTTAAATGGTTAAGTATTTTAATAGAGTTTTATTTATAATAATTTCGGTGTTATTGTGTCGAGTAAGTGAATATAAATAGGGTTTTCATGCCAGTACTTTGTGTAATTACCATAAAACGGTGAATTCGATCGAATTTAAACATTTGGTTATTTTAATTAAATTTATTTACAATAATTTCGGGGTCTTTAAAGTGAATATAAATCGGATTTTCATGCAATAAAAAAACGGTGAATTCGTTCGAATTTAAAAATTTAATTATTTTTATAAAATTTTATTTATAATAATTTCGGTGTTTTTGTGTCGAGTAAGTGAATATAAATAAGATCTTAATGCGAGTACTTTGTGTAATTGCTTTAAAACGGCGAATTCGATCGGATTTAAACGATTAAGTATTTTAATAAAGTTTATTTATAATAATTTCGGGGTCTTTAAAATGAATATAAATCGGATTTTCATGCGATAAAAAAACGGTGAATTCGATCGAATTTAAAAATTTAATTGTTTTTATAAAATTTTATTTATAATAATTTCGGTGTTTTTGTGTCGATTAAGTGAATATAAATAAGATCTTAATGCGAGTACTTTGTGTAATTGCTTTAAAACGGTGAATTCGATCGGATTTAAACAATTAAGTATTTTAATAAAGTTTATTTATAATAATTTCGGGGTCTTTAAAATGAATATAAATCGGATTTTCATGCGATAAAAAAACGGTGGATTCGATCGAATTTAAAAATTTAATTGTTTTTATAAAATTTTATTTATAATAATTTCGGTGTTTTTGTGTCGAGTAAGTGAATATAAATAAGATCTTAATGCGAGTACTTTGTGTAATTGCTTTAAAACGGTGAATTCGATCGGATTTAAACGATTAAGTATTTTAATAAAGTTTATTTATAATAATTTCGGGGTCTTTAAAATGAATATAAATCGGATTTTCATGCGATAAAAAAACGGTGAATTCGATCGAATTTAAAAATTTAATTGTTTTTATAAAATTTTATTTATAATAATTTCGGTGTTTTTGTGTCGAGTAAGTGAATATAAATAAGATCTTAATGCGAGTACTTTGTGTAATTGCTTTAAAACGGTGAATTCGATCGGATTTAAACAATTAAGTATTTTAATAAAGTTTATTTATAATAATTTCGGGGTCTTTAAAATGAATATAAATCGGATTTTCATGCGATAAAAAAAAACGGTGAATTCGATCGAATTTAAAAATTTAATTGTTTTTATAAAATTTTATTTATAATAATTATGGTGAAAGTGAATATAAATAGGATTTTCATGCGATTACTTTGTGTAATTGATATAAAACGGTGAATTCGATCGAATTTAAATGGTTTATAATTTTAATAAAGTTTAATTATAAAAATTTCGGTGATTTTGTGTCGAGTAAGTGCATATAAATAGTTTTCATGCCAGTACTTTGCATAATTACTATAAAACGGTGAATTCGTTCAAATTTAAATGTTTATTTATTTTAATAAAGTTTTATTTATAAAACTTTCGGTGTTTTTGTTTCGAGTAATTGAATATAAATAAATTTTTTATGCGAGTACTTTGTGTAATTGCTATAAAACGGTGAATTCGATCGGATTTAAATGGTTAAATATTTTAATAGAGTTTTATTTATAATAATTTCGGTGTTATTGTGTCGAGTAAGTGAATATAAATAGGGTTTTCATGCCAGTACTTTGTGTAATTACTACAAAACGGTGAATTCGATCGAATTTAAATATTTGGTTATTTTAATTAAATTTATTTATAATAATTTCGGGGTCTTTAAAGTGAATATAAATCGGATTTTCATGCGATAAAAAACGGTGAATTCGATCGAATTTAAAAATTTTATTATTTTAATAAAATTTTATTTATAATAATTTATAAATGAATATAAATAGGATTTTCATGCGAGTACTTTATTTAATTACTATAAAACGGTGAATTCGTTCGAATTTAAATGTTTAATTATTTTAATAAAGTTTTATTTAGAAAAAATTTCGGTGTTTTTGTGTCGAGTAAGTGAATATAAATAGGGTTTCCATGCCAGCACTTTGTGTAATTGCTATAAAACCGTGAATTTGATTTGATTGAAACGTTTGGTTATTTTAATAAAATTTTATTTATAATAATTACGGTATTTTTGTGTCAAGTGGGGTGAATATAAATGGGATTTTCATGCAAATACTTGACGTATTTGCTTGTTACTTGTGTTATTTTATTATTATATTGTTATATTATTATGTTATTATAGTATTCATATAAAAATCGCATTGCTGCTTATAATAAAGTTTTCTATTTATAGCTGAAACTTCTGCAATTTATCGGGGTTATGCAAATACGACCGGTGCTAACCTTTGAAAACAAAATCTGCGGAAATCAGCAGAATTATCTTTCCATTCCAGAGGAAGATCATACAGTCGATCTTTGGTCCCGTAAAAGTCGCTGAGAACCAATATTCGATGAAGATGAATTTCGAAATTAGGCAGCTCCTCAACGATTGCACCATTATATAGGATTCAGTTCATACTGAAGCACGTTAAAAATATAGAGGCAACGTGCGATGGAGCGAAATGAACGAAGGTCGACTCTGCAGACGGTAAAATCAAACTTAACGTTTCAAATTGTGCAAATACTGTTACAAAGCATAACTTGCTTTTTTTCTTACTGTTCAAATTGTAATTTAATGCAGCAATGTAATTCAACAAAAAAAAACGCCGGATATGGCATCATGCAAATAAATATTTATTTAAATTAATTGAGTTTTGCATATTTAAATTTGATCAAAAAGGGGCGCTTTGACAAAAATCATAAAAATTTGATTGCAATTTCAAGTTTATTAACAACAACAAAAAGTTTGGCAATTTATAACCGGATTTCAATAAAATTATTTTTTTTTAAGTTCAAATTCTGTCTCTCCATGTTATTGACATTTCATTTTTGTATAAATATTGAATACGACCTGTCTTTGCACTTTGAGGCACAAAAAATTTATTTTATTTTAAAATTAATCTGGTTGCATAGCAGTCTATCAAGTTCGAATATCACCGTTAAAAAAGTAAACTAAACCACTTTTACGAGGCTGAAAAAATTCAAATGGAGTAAGAACACGATTCTAATTTAGATTTTGTGTAGCTGATGATTCTTTCGCTTTACTAAAAATGACTTAACATGTTATTGTTATGTCTAAATTTGAGTACAGTTAATAGTGTTGAGGTGGATGTTGTACGACGACATGAAACCATTATGTGTTATAATTTTGAGAACTTTATTTTTTCAGATTGTGTGCTTGTTGCAGACCGTTCGCAGGTTATCTTGCAATATTTTATCACATAGTTATAAATAACCTAATTAAATTTTTGTTCGGTTTTTATATAATTTTCCTGGTCTTAGACGTTTCTTTACAAAAAAAGTAAAATATAGAATTGTACCTTTATTTTTGTAGAGAATTTTCTTTATTGTATTTTTTTTGGTTTCAGATATTGCCAATTCAGTGTTATTAAAATGTTAAGTCCTGCAACGTTTAAAACGTAATTTTTTTAAATTCGTCTTAATTATACTAACACAATAAAAGTGAAAACATTAAAATTATTAGTGCTAATATGATTATGAAAATGTAAGAAAGTAAGAAAAGGAAACCATTTCAAAAAATGTCATTTTATACCGTCTAGCAGAAGGTCATGATGGTTCGACTTTATTTGAAGGTAAAGTTTACGAGTAAAACGAAGCAACCATAAAAATGGTTTAACGAAAGAAAAAAAGTTGCAAAACTGCGTTCTATACTATATAGAAGCAACCAAAAAAAACAGAAAATGCTGCTATATTGTAGATAGAGAATTATAACCAAAAAGGGTACCAAATATACGGTAATAGCATTAAAAGAAAACCATTCGAATCCACACCCAAATCAAAGGACATAAACGATATTTTTGGTACGTACAGGAAGGCTTTTGGAATTTTTCGGAATATACGGATTAATATTACGGGCGCTACAGTTTTTTTTGTTAACCTAAATTTATCACTTTTTATGATTATGATTATTAACTGAGACTGAACTTTTTTATTAATACTAAGAACCAATCCTCCACATAAAGGACATTTCAATTTCTGTTTTTCTTTAATTATTTTGCAGCACTTCGATTTACTACGATCTATCGTAAGAATAGATTGCGATCTCTCTCCATAACACAAAATATTATCAAGGTAAAATTATTTTTTAAATAAATTCTTTTATAATTTTTTATTTTATATACTCACGTTGCTGACGTTTTTAATCTAAACTTAGTTGCAACAGTAGCTTACCTGAAATTATAAAGAAAATTCTTAATTTAACAAAAAGAATAAAAATATTGAAACAAAAATATTGTTTAAAATATAACAAACCGCATTGTCAAAACCAATCATACACCGGAGGCAGAATATGAAAATTTGCACTAAGCAATAAAAGTTATACAAATATCAAAAGCGGGATTATAATATCGCAAAAGGAAACAGAAGGCTTGCAATTCATACTATATTAAAACTATAAACTTAGAGGAACATCAACAAAAGCAAAACTATAGGAAATTGTGTTCAACCAATTGAACTGAAAATGAACCTAAGTAAATTAGTATTGGTCATAAAACGGTTAATCCAACTGACTTATAATGTTTAATCAATTTTTTTAAAATTAATTTTGTATTAATTTTAAAGTTTTGTGTCAAATAAAGTGTATATAAATTAGATTTTCGGTTATTACATGACGTATTTGTCGTAAAACGGTTAATTCAATTGAATTTGACAGTTTATTCAATGTTTTTAAAATCTAATTTATATTAGAATTTTTATAATTTTATATTTTTAATGATGTAATAAATTAAATAATTGCAAATTTCAGGCAAAAACTACTCCAATTTATTACAGCATTCGGCTTGTAGAAATTATATTATTATGTTATTGTACTATGGATTAATTACTTATGATTTTTTAAGTTTTTTTTATTTTATTTTTATTTTATTTTTATTTTATTTTTATTTTATTTTTATTTTATTTTTAATTTATTTTTATTTTATTTTTATTTTATTTTTATTTTATTTTTATTTTATTTTTATTTTATTTTTATTTTATTTATATTTTATTTTTATTTTATTTTTATTTTTATTTTATTTTTATTTTATTTTTATTTTATTTTTATTTTATTTTTATTTTATTTTTATTTTATTTTTATTTTATTTTTATTTTATTTTTATTTTATTTTTATTTTATTTTTATTTTATTTTTATTTTATTTTTATTTTATTTTTATTTTATTTTTATTTTATTTTTATTTTATTTTTATTTTATTTTTATTTTATTTTTATTTTATTTTTATTTTATTTTTATTTTTATTTTATTTTTATTTTATTTTTATTTTATTTTTATTTTATTTTTATTTTATTTTTATTTTATTTTATTTTTATTTTATTTTTATTTTATTTTTATTTTATTTTTATTTTATTTTTATTTTATTTTTATTTTATTTTTATTTTATTTTTATTTTTATTTTATTTTTATTTTATTTTTATTTTATTTTTATTTTATTTTTATTTTATTTTTATTTTATTTTTATTTTATTTTTATTTTATTTTTATTTTATTTTTATTTTATTTTTATTTTTATTTTATTTTTATTTTTATTTTATTTTTATTTTATTTTTATTTTATTTTTATTTTATTTTTATTTTATTTTTATTTTATTTTTATTTTATTTTTATTTTATTTTTATTTTATTTTTATTTTATTTTTATTTTATTTTTATTTTATTTTTATTTTATTTTTATTTTATTTTTATTTTATTTTTATTTTATTTTTATTTTATTTTTATTTTATTTTTATTTTATTTTTATTTTATTTTTATTTTATTTTTATTTTATTTTTATTTTATTTTTATTTTATTTTTATTTTATTTTTATTTTATTTTTATTTTATTTTTATTTTATTTTTATTTTATTTTTATTTTATTTTATTTTTATTTTATTTTTATTTTATTTTTATTTTATTTTTATTTTATTTTTATTTTTATTTTATTTTTATTTTATTTTTATTTTATTTTTATTTTATTTTATTTTTATTTTATTTTTATTTTATTTTTATTTTTATTTTATTTTTATTTTATTTTTATTTTTATTTTATTTTTATTTTATTTTTATTTTATTTTTATTTTATTTTTATTTTATTTTTATTTTATTTTTATTTTATTTTTATTTTATTTTTATTTTATTTTTATTTTTATTTTATTTTTATTTTATTTTTATTTTATTTTATTTTTATTTTATTTTTATTTTATTTTTATTTTATTTTTATTTTATTTTTATTTTATTTTATTTTTATTTTTATTTTATTTTTATTTTATTTTTATTTTATTTTTATTTTATTTTTATTTTTATTTTATTTTTATTTTATTTTTATTTTATTTTTATTTTATTTTTATTTTATTTTTATTTTATTTTTATTTTATTTTTATTTTATTTTTATTTTATTTTTATTTTATTTTTATTTTATTTTTATTTTATTTTTATTTTATTTTTATTTTATTTTTATTTTATTTTTATTTTATTTTTATTTTATTTTTATTTTATTTTTATTTTATTTTTATTTTATTTTTATTTTATTTTATTTTTATTTTATTTTTATTTTATTTTTATTTTATTTTTATTTTATTTTTATTTTATTTTATTTGTATTAAAAGAATTATTTATTTATTTACAATATTACAATCTAGTCTTATATGAGGACTCATGAGACATTTTATTCTAGCTTATATATTATGATTTATTTAATTAATTCAAAAGACTTAGTCTGTTTAAACCTTCTGACAATGTTCGAATTGTTTAAAAGCTCAGTCTTCAAGTCCTTTTGGAGGTCGCTATTTCTAATATACCATGGTGCGTTTATTTTGAAATCTTTGCATTATATCGATGTTGCTATGTTTGGAGCAGCTCTAGAGCTGTATTCCGTAGGTCCACACGGGTGTCAAGATTTGCTAGTTTGTTACTAGTAGACATTTGGGAGAATCTCTTTTATGAAGTTTTAAACGTAGTTTTTTATTTTTCTTCTTAATATGGGCTTTCTATCGTAATTTAGCGTCTAGTGTCTTATATAAGTACTTGGCTGTTTTAGCGCATTGAATTTGTTTCATATTTATAAATACTAGCTTACGCTCTACTTTTTTGTAAGTAAAGTCTACATGGATAGATTTATTTTCATTTAATTGCACTCACCATTCTATAGTCCAGCGATGAACTTTGTCGATGCTTGCTTGTAGTTTAAGTGTAGCATCTTTAATATTTTTATTACTGTCATTATAGCGGTGTCATCAGCAAATGTGGCAAGTATGTTTCCTTCTTCCATTGGTTTTGGTATATCATAAGTAAACAATAAGTACAAAAGCGGTCCCAAAACACTCCCTTGATGAACTCCAGTCATTATTGTTTTTAATTTAGAATATTCGTGCTGCTGTTTTATTCTAAAATATCTCTCAGTGTGATTCTAATATACCGATGTATTGATTTGGTAGTAAAGTTCACAGTTTAATAGTTCAAAACTTCATGCCACACTTTACCAAAAGCTTGTGCGACATCAAGGAATACTGTGGAGCAAAGCTACTTTTTTGCGAGTGTTTTCTCAATAACATTAGTAATCCTATATGCGCCTGGTCGATAGTGGAATGTTTATTTCTGAATCCAAATGGGTGATTCGGAACACATCCTTTTTGTTTTGTAATTAAGTCAAAACCGGGCGCTTTTTTATTTTTCAACTTTTTATTTATTATATCTATAATTTAAGAACACGACTCACTATTGATATCGCCGGATTCTTGATTAAAACTGCCATCGAGAGTTTCTCTTCGTTGATTGCTAAATGGTTTAAATATGCCTTCCAGACGTTCGGCAAACATATCGGCTTTCTCTTTATCTCGTCTTGCCCAATTTCCATCTAGTTTTTTAATTGGACGCCTTTGGGTAATATGTCTTTTCATAGAAAGATATGTATTTATAGATTTATTTTTAAATTTATGTAACTCTCTTGATAATTTTTTTGTTAAATTGTTTACTACTTTTAAAAAGACACAAAATGTATCCAGTGGATCCAGGGTTTTATCCAGGAGAGCTCTGGTCTGATGCCATTTATTTCTCGCAGATCTTTTCCTTTGCATTAAATCAGTTATTTCTAGAGTATAATTTTGCGTTTTAGATTTAATTTTAACTATGGAAGTGGTTTCCCATGCTGATTGCTGATTGTCCTTAATAAATTGCGTAACTTCAGCATCTAGTTCATCTATGTTTTCTGCGCAGTTTTAAGTTGTATTTTGTTATCTAAATAAACTCTAAAATAGACCTAATCTAAGATAGGCTGTTTTTTCTTTTTGTAAGATTTTTTCACTAAATATTAAAGTGATAGGTGAGTGATCTGATTTCATTTCGTGGCATTTTTCCACTGAAATGTAATGCTTTCAAATATTCCTCGTTACCCAATAAGTCGATTAAATCTGGTATTTTGGTTGGGTCTGATGGCCAGTACGTTGGTTTACCTGTTAATATTGCTTCACTGTTTCTTTCTTTTATTACCTTCAAGAGATCCTTCCCTTTCGCCGTTGTTAGTCGGGACCCCCAATAAATATTTTTAGCATTAAAAAAACCGCCTGCGATAAACTTATTTCCCATTTAGTTAAATAATTCCTTATATTGATTTTTCTTAATGTCTTGGCGGGCAATACAAGCCTGTAACTGCCACTGTATATTTACAGGTGAAAATTTAATAATTTAGTATTTATTAGAAATTAGCCTATTAACAGATTTTGTTTTTAGAATTTTTTTTTGCAGATTACAGTTAAATGGTGGCACACTGAAGTGATGACAGAATACAGAAAACAGAATGAAGAGCAGTTCAACAAAATTGTGATTGTCTTATGCAGACAAGTAGTTTGAATATTGGCTACCGGGGAACCACACAAATACCTTTCATACCTTTCCTTTCCTTTCTCTACACCACAAAAAAAGAATAGAATTATACCGCTCCTATCATTGTTAATTGTAAAAAGGCTGTGGAAAAAGGGCCGGCGTTAACCGGAACACTTGACAAGCGCTTGGTCTCATAGTCTCCCCAATCAATCCATCAATGGGATAATGGGTGGATGACCGAACATTTTATGGATATTTAACAAATGTTTTCTATCCATGGATTACAGAAAAAAAAATTCAGCTACCTGTAATACCATTTGTTCACGGTCACTCTTCACATATTACACTACCGCTTTCTGATTTCTGTGAAAATAATAATAATTTTGTTAGCCTTATTCCCAAACGCAACTCTTATTTTGCAATCCTGCAACGTCTCGTTGCGACGTCGGAGATGCGTTTAGAAACAAGACTTTTTTCATTCAATTGAAAATCGCACTTCAAATATACCTAATGAAGATGAAAATTATGTTGATGGATGTTTTTGGTTTAAAGAAAAGAAAAAGAAAATGAAGCAGTCCAAAATACCATCGTAGCATCGACGAGTCCTCTTCGTGAATGTTCGAATTCGATGATATCAACTATCCAACACCATTCAAAAATGATTTGTTTTGACCAGAGGTTCAACACAAAACATGAACTTCAAAATGAGATAAAGAATGAAGTTGTGGCAACGCAAAAAGAATTTGTTTCACACCTCCAAAGCCTAAAAGAAGTAAAAGAAAAAAAAATGACTGCAAGACGTTTGAAAAGAGAACTGAAATTCAATGAAAAAGGAGTACGATAAGATGGAGTAAGTGCCAGATGTTGGAGACTACGTAGCAGTTCAGTATGAAGGTGAATTGTTTCCTGTACTTGTCGTCGAAAATTCAGGTTACGACCATGGCTATGGCAGGATCGAACTGGAAATGGCCGAAAAATGTTAATAAAATGTTAAATTATCCAATAATTGACGTTATTAAAATTACCTCGCCATCATTAATCGGAATTTTTGCAGTTCCAGAAATAGCTGTATTAAAATCTGGAAACCAATAATAAAATTAAGTGTAAAACAAAAAAACTTAAAACCAAATAAAATTGAATTTTAGGCAACAAGTCCATTTCCCTAAATTATTATAAGCTAACAAAGTAAGTTTTTATAAGTCTAATAAGTAAAATGCCAAAAAAGGCAAAGGCATTAAAAGGCATTTTAATTTATGGACTCATATTTTTTTATTGTTTTAATGAATTAATTTTATAATAAACTACTTTACTAAATAAATAAAAGTCACACCGGAAAAACTATGTTTGAATGTGTCCAAATATCTATTAATCGCGTGTAGTGATATTTGGTATGTTTTTTGGCGGTAATAGAGGCAAAACAATACAATAAAAAAAATGGCGGTGATGGGGAACAATTGATTAAAGGAAAAAAAGTTTAACGGCTATTTCATTTAATTTTCGTGCTAAATAATTTTTTTAATAATTTTTGAGTTTTGTGCTTTGAAAGAATTGTGACGCGTTTTGTTTGTTAAATGGGTATTCATTTGGTTTTCGTGCTAAAAAAATATTTGTTTAATCTTTAATCATTTTATAATAATAGTAAATAAATAATAATAGCGTAATTAGCGTTCCTATATAACTGGAACATTTTATAATATTTATACCATATTGTAACTAAATGAAAAGTGACCTCTTTACCTACAAATACACTAATTTTAAAAAATTCATATAAGTAACGAAATCAAAGAACTTATTTCAAATCGACAGCATTAGTTTCCCGCCAAAATTATAAAAAAAAAGTTAAAGATACCAACGATAATTCACACATGATTGTATCCTGCCTTCAAACTCACACATCTCGTAAATAAACGAACAATCTTTAAAAAATAAAACGAAGAAATTTAACCACTTCTTAGAATACTAAATCATCTCCTCTTAATTTCTCTGCGTTGAAATATTTTTATCATGTCTAACATTTTTCTAATTTCATTTTTATTTTCATCATCATCATTATTATCACCGGCGTTCTATAAAATATATACTTATATATGTATATGCAAGGATATTAAACCATAAAAACACATTTCGTCTTTTTAATTTTCTTATGTTTATATGTGTGTAGCATAATATATCGTTTGACTCGCGCGTCTTATACAAAAGTCAGACACACGAAATAATTTAGGTTGAGTTACCACATACACATTCAAAAAAAAATATCCTCATCATTATTGGATACGCGCCTTTTTATATGTAAAATATACTTCGATTTAGACAGCATAAAAAGACATGAGAGATACATAGAAGTATCTAAAACAAAATTAACAACTTATATGTGTGTAACCGTAATGCGACGCGCGGTGGTGCATTGATCTAAGAAAAATAAAGGAGTTTATTGCCCTCAACATTTTTTATTTTAATGGTCTTCTTTTTCTTTTTCCGCATCTTTTGGTTGAAAAGAAGCTATGCTATTTTGTTATATACTCGGTATGTTGTATATATATATTATGTTATATATATTATGTGTATCGGGTCGATCGAAAGTCGTAAAGTTAAAATTTATGTTGAGAACAAATTTTGTTTTTAGTTTTGTTGGTCGCTTAATTTGTTTTTTTTTTTTTTTGGAAATTGAAAATCATAAAAGGATATTTTATTTACTGTAATATTTTTTCCATGGAAAACACATAAAAAATCTTATTTAGACCTTCGTATACATACATATATTTATACTGCCTGTAAAATGATGTTGATTTTAATCTTATGTTTTGTATGTATCTTTTTTGTCGTTTGTTTTGTTTTTTGTTGGCTTGAGATGTGCATGAATTTTATTTCTTATTATATTTTATTTGGAATGAAAAAATGGTTTTCGCGCCAATTTTTTTCTGGTTTGATTGTGTTATTTAGATAAAATATCTAGAGAAAAAGATTTAAGACAAAATAATGTTCTTTTTAAGGAAATGGATATTTTGGTGTGTTCTCGATATGGTGTATGTGTGTGTGTGTTTTGGTCTAATAGTCGTGTTTAATAAATTTTTAAAATTTCATTTTATTGTCGCCGAACATAATAAATGGGTTTCGTTTGACTAATGTATTTTTAAAGTTTTAATGGCGCTTTAATACGGTTATATAATTTTTGTTAAGTTTTATCGGTTTATTATACCTTACTGCAATTCCAATATGTTTAAAAATAATGTTGGTGAATTGATAGATTTTAGCTTAATAGACTTTTGGCATCACTTTATTGTTGAAGCTAAAATGTTGTATTCGGTTGCAATAAATTTGCAATAAAAAGCCATCGATAATTTCGAATGAATTATGTATATATAACATGAGAACTATACAATCATAAAACTGGGTGGAAATAATTTTAAATTTAAGTACTGTTGTACTTTAGTATTTTAGTTAGTTACAAATTTATGATTTGTAAAATATAGTAATATGTCCCTAGAGTGACATTTAAAATAAATATAGGCAAATTGATTAATTTCTTGAGATATTGTTGATTTAACACTTTTAAAATACGGACAATATTAAAATAATTAACATTTAGCTTTAATGTTATTTTATATACAAGCGCACCAGCAATGATGTTTGGCTGCCTTTATTACCAATTGGTGCTCTACATTCGTTAAGTTGAACCGTGGCGTGAAGGTAACCGCAACTGTTTATCGAAACACTATTTTGGAAGCTGTGCTTAAGCTTAAGGCATACAAACATTTCGGCTGCAGACCATGGACATTCCAATAGGATCCTGCACCATCCCAAAAGCGTGCATCAATAACGTTTGGTTGAAAAACAACGTTTCGCAATTTATTTCTTCAACACAATTTAGTAGACACTACAACTTACTAAATAATGATATAACTTATCTTAATTAAAGTTAATTTAACCGTTCAAGAAATTTCAGTGCTGGAGACGATTAAAGAATATTTTTCAACGTTGTAGAGATTTTTTGATTTAATCAATAGTAGCTGTGACTAAAACATTTTTAGTCCCAAATTTTAAGAGGTTGTAGAGCTACACAATCAATCCAAAACTATAAAATCTGAAATATGTTATGAAAATAGTGGCACACACTAGTGGAGAGAAATAGAGAGATCCTATACTTCAGGTCGAAAATGTCCGACTTCTATGAACATGAAACAAATTTATGCATACCAAATTAATGTCAAAGATTAGTTTTATCTACCTCATCATGGTGTAATGAAAGAGAAACCTCTACAACTAAACTAAGGGTACTCTCTGATGGTTTCTGTTAATCTTCAACTGGTGTTTCAATAAATGATAACGTAGAAGTCGGCCCTGTTCTACAACATAATTTAATCAACGTGCCTACAAGATTTCGTCGACATGAGATAGGTAACATTGAAAAAATGTATCGACAGAATTTGGTCAATGACATACAACAAATATTATTTCGAATGGGCCAGACAAGACTCCAAAAGCCCAGCAAGTTTTTTACTAGTTAAAATACGTAATAAACTTGCTAGTGACTACCAGAATTTTCACTTGCATGCCAAGCTATTCGTGATGTATTTTACTTTGCTTTTTTCCTATATAGAGTTAACGATGCCCAACAATTAATGATCTACAAACACTAGGAGTGCAATGAATACTAAGGAATTCTGATATAATATTATACGTGTATTAGACGAATATTGTGTCGTTATTTTAATTAATCAGATTTTGGATATTGTGCAAAGCAAAGCTCAGTTTCGATCTGATGAGGAATTTAGTTAAAAATTAATTGTCATCTCATCAGGCCATGGCGACCGAGTACTATGTATAAATGCTATTTTACGCTTTATATATATTTATGTACAGTGTACATGTAGCGTTAGCGAATTATATGAATGTGCACGAAATATCTGAATAATTTTTTTGTGTTTGTGTAGCGAAGTCGCTACAGGCTACAATATTTGATCCAACTTGGGTGGATATCACCCACTCTCGTACGATTCAAAATACAAAGAAAAATTTTAACAAAATTCTAAACACAGTATAAGTAAATGGATACATCGATGCATTTAGGTTGCCTGATTCTATCAAAGACTTATACCTAAATATAACGGAAACAAACAAACGTCACATGAATTTATTGAAAACGTACACCTCTCGATTGGACCGTGATAAAGGAAAACCTCACAACTTACTACCCAGACAAAAGGATCGAAACGTCTTTAATTATGGATTTACATTAATTGTTCAAAAGAACAGACAAAATCAAGAATTTCTACTCTAAACTTATAAACATAAAGTCAACCCTTATTAATCACATTAAAATTACCGAATGCAACAAAGATACCAAAGACATTAAAGATAATTTATATGGAAAGATATGCCTTGCTGCATTCCTGTAACAATTGCTGAAGCTTTTTTACTTCGAATTAGTGAACAAAATAACTAAAACTAAGAGCTCTAGCATGCAACGAACTAACACATTTGAAATAATAAACTGTCAATCGCAATAATTGTAAAAATAGTCAACTTAAAATTGTTAGATCAAAGTATCTTATATAGAAGATATCGAGGATACGATGAAACAGCTACACATTATAAAAAACACGCACGAAATGGGACATAGAGGTGTACCGGGAAATTTGGAATAAATTAAACTGACGCATAACTTAAAAATATAGTAGGCAGGATAAAAAAAATCTTCAATCCAATTCAAAAATGACCGAAGACTTAAAAATACATTTTTTTTTTGCATTGCTCCGGCCAGTTTGTACGAACCCGTTTTGTCGAACCCGATACTGCTCGACCCAAACACCGCAGCTTCAACTATTGCGCCAAATGCTCGGTATAATCATCGAAATTTGATAATCAGAAGAATTTTTTATTACTAAGCTTAATAAACGATACATGTATTTTTTATCCAGTATCTGGGTTCATCATTAAACCAAAAGAAATCAACCAGCTTATTAATCGACTTAAGCCACCGAAAGCTCTTGGGTGATGATCTCGTCATTAATAAATTCTTACATAAAATTCTTTATCGACAAATATTGTATTTTTATTAAAAGAAAACAACATTAACGGCCATATGGTTGTTCCTTTACTGAGATTTTTTACCAGACTTTTTTTACAATTGGCGATCGAACCATTACTAATACGACCGATGACATTTGAAACCCACACACAATCTATGTCATACTTCTTTATAAAATCAAAACAAAATCAACTAAATTGAGAGTCTCAAAACAATTCACATTGTCTTATCCTTATATCGTTTCCACACCATTACCTTTCGGATGCTTCACCTACATATATTTTTATGCTTAACATATTATTGATCATTCAAGGCAATTAATCATATAATTACGCCATATTTTTCTCATGAAAATATTGGTAAATAATCCTACAACAAAAAAAAAAAAACGAAAATTTCCCAGTTTGTTGATTTTTTGTTGTCAGTATTATTCACTCATGTTTACCCAAATAAAAACCAAAATATTATTTCTTGTTTATCATTTTCCGCCGCCATCGTTGCCACGTATTTTTAGTAAAAATGTCTAGTTAAATAAAAAAAAATCCCCAGTTTACATCGAAATAAAGCGATGGTTTCATTCAAATTTTACAGTGCTCTTTAAATTATCAAAACTCGCAATATGCACACTTATCATATTTGT
The DNA here is from genome assembly GCA_963556175.1 of Tipula confusa. NCBI lineage: Eukaryota > Metazoa > Arthropoda > Insecta > Diptera > Tipulidae > Tipula > Tipula confusa. The sequence goes on along the minus strand of OY744477.1, from coordinate 44,161,571 downwards.
TTATGCTGAGCGAATAAATGCGAAACTAAAGGTATATATGTATATATATATATATATATATATATATATATATATATATATATATATATATATATATATATATATATATATATATATACATATTCACTTATATGATAACAGATTCATGAAGAAAATTAATCATTTTGAGAAAACTACTGTACTAGAACTTTTTGTGATTGATTATAATAAATGTGATCACCATCTGTGCTACTAAATTATTTATTCACGCTGAGTACACATTTTCTGTTTGAAATCTCTTAGTCGAGTGTGACTTGCCGAACCAAGTCTTTTCAAAACATTACATTGTTGCAAACATTGAAATTGCAACAAATTGGCAAAAACATTGTATACAATATATTCATTGTGTGCCGTCATCACACACAATTCACCTGTCACGAAAATCATTGAAAATCACTGATGTATCCAACATATGCATAGTGAGCATATAATATATTAGAACAAAAATCATTTATGTTTATTTACTTTTTTCTATGTATTATACATATATACATATATACTTGTATATATAGACAGACGACAAAAAATGTATATAACAAATTTACATCTCTCTAACCTAATTAACATGAGTTATTTTATGTTAAGAAATTATGTCACATTATGAACAACATAAACAAATAACAACATAAGTTTCATAATTACTTATGAACGAGACTAAAAAATTCGTAAATATATTTAAAAGAAAAAAAAACAACATTAAATGACGAAAGAGAATTAAGACGTGCCCTGCGAGTCAAGATTATTGTAATTAAGTTTTTTGTTAAAATTTTTATTAAATACTTTTATTAACTCTATTTAAATTGTAATTTAAGTATATTTACACAACTTTTTTTGATTACATTTGATATTATAATGAATATATCGTCAAAATTCGGCTAAATTAATAAATCAAATTTGAACTAAAAGATCGAAATAGTACTATACTCCCACTTCACTATCAATTTTTATTATGTACTTTAATTTATTAAAATTAAAAATAATATTAGTAGCAGACTATTAAGTATAGTTTGAAGTTTGCAGATCCCCATCTTTTATTTTGAATTTTGAAATTATTAAAAATAATAATTTGATCTAAATAACTACTAAAACTATATTTATTGATTGTATGTAACTTCGGCCAACTTTCAAATTCCTTTATACAGCTTTCACCTACAGCAAAAAATTATCTAAAAAATTGGTGAATATTTAAGATTTCAATGTTATGTAAGGTTTTTACATTTGTTTAACTATCTATACAATATAATAATAATTTGATTGATTGACTAGAGTGTACGGTCACGAATTAACCAGGAACTCGCTGAATGCCGGGCACCACCGTGTTACATATAACAAAACCGAAGAAGTTGATCAGTAATTACAGAATTGGTCCTGTTTTCCAGTAGCAAATATTCAAACTACTAGTAGCACAAGGCAATGAACTGCTCTGTAATCTGCAATCTTTTATCAGCAAACATGCGCTGACTAGCATCTAGTCTGCAAACATCTGTAATCTGCAATGTTTCTATGAAAAAAGTAATTTAATTTGTTAATTTTTTCGTGCTCTAGACTACAATAAATAAATCAGTTTTCACTTGAAAATTATAAATTCATCCCATTGGATTTAAAAATTATTAAGTGTATAGACGTAAATTCTAATAAAATAATAAAATAATAAAATAATAAAATAATAAAATAATAAAATAAAAAAATAATAAAATAATAAAATAATAAAATAATAAAATAATAAAATAATAAAATAATAAAATAATAAAATAATAAAATAATAAAATAATAATATAATAATATAATAATATAATAAAATAATAAAATAATAAAATAACAAAATAATAAAATAATAAAATAATAAAATAATAAAATAATAAAATAATAAAATAATAAAATAATAAAATAATAAAATAATAAAATAATAAAATAATAAAATAATAAAATAAAATAATAAAATAGATCATGATCATGGTCAGAACATTACAGTCAACGGTGAGTCTGTACAACACATGATTACTAACTTTTTCGTGCCTCAATTGCAAGGCATTAATGTTGCAGACATGTGGTTTCAGAAGATCGACTAAAATCAATTCAGTATGAATCTTACCCTCTACCTAACATTTTTTTGCCATTTTGTATTGCTGCTTAATCAAAAAGTGGAAATTCGTTCATTATGTTTTTTAATCTTAATATTTTCGCAAAGGTATTTCTAGCACTAACAAAATTTGTGTCTTTATCACCAAACATATCGGTACTTATGCATCTAAATCGCTTAAGCTAATCTTAAGTTAAATGCACCGATGGTTAAATCGCTTACTAATTCAATATGTACAGCCCTGCTACTCAGGCAAACAAAAATCACGATGTAGCATTCTTTATGCTTCCAAACATATAGAAGTGGGTTTAATGATAATAGTTTGCTTGAGTTTGGGAGTGGTTTTTGTAGACGAATATTCTTAATTTCAACGGCGAATAATTCTATTTGTGCCCACTTGACGATTTGCTCGGATGCTACTGTAAATTCTTCTCGGGTAACAAAGTTTTTTTTGGCTCAAATATCAAAGATATTTTTATGTTGTTGAAAAAATGAAATATTCGGGTGACAGTCCTAACGAATTTAGTGAACTTGCAATATTGATGTGCAAGAAATACAAGAAATACGTTTTTAGATTTCAGCATGGTGTTCGATAACTACTGAACTTCTGTTCTCAGATAGATTCGCCGAATTTTGAGTTTTTTTTTAAATTTGGGCAGAGTTTATTCGATTGCCAAAACTAAGTGGGTAGAGCCATAATGATTGGAAGATAATTTTATCCACGACATTAGATGGAGAAAGCTATATGGTCTAAAAGCTTGGATGCTTCCGACAACATTTCGTTTTTGGTAAGTGAAGCATTTAGAAGCAACGAAACCGCTTGAAATGAAAACAGTCGGTTCGTGGACTCCATTCCAAGCCTTGTCGCTTTACTGATTTCAGTAGATGACAATTCTCGTTTTTCTATATGGAGTGACTTCAACCATAAGCAATGGCTGGTCCACTTTCTACGATTAAAGTATATTGATTTTAAAACTGTGATGATTTGTTTCTTCAATGCATGCGCTTCTTCATTTTCCGCGGTCCTGCCATTAAGTCATCGATTTAAAAATCTTCTCGGATTGCTTTGGATGCGGTTTGATATTGCTTGTGATATTTTTGGCTAGAAAAATCAACGTTTTGGTTGCTATGTAAGGAGCAAATATGTATATATATAGTAGTTTATCAGGTTATGTGTATATATAGTAGTAGTGTATAGAGCAGTTTCCCGCCCCACAATTCGTCGGTATTCAGTATCATACTTGTTAACATCTATCTGGCGATTCATCTTCTCGATATCCGCGGTAAAAACCTTACGATGTTTCCGTATAATCGTAACAAAATTTCGTACAAACCCCTTTGCATGATGGATCCTACCAAGAGATTGTCATTTAGAGAAACTTTACTGGATGTTTTTGTCGACGCATCATATACTACCCGCACTTTAGCGGTTTATTTCGTTACGACAAAGTAGAACACCATTACGACACTGAAGGTAGAATGACATTTTTGGATCTATATTAACTTCATTAGGTGGTATGCTTTCCATATGACACAAATCGATATACGAGTATTCATGCGTGAAGTTGATAAAGGCGTCTTTCAGATTTGGATCAGTTTGACTTTAGTGAATAAATAGTCAGATGCACGAGTGTGGGTTTCTTCAAAATGTCTCTCGCACAGTTCTTCGTTTTTTGTTAGATGATGGGTTGCTGGGATTTCTTCGGTTTCCTAAAATTTTTGTAGTGATTGGTTTAAATCAATTTCAGTCGACAGACTAACAAAGTTGAAGTGTGCTGACGTTAGCCGTAATGCATATTTCCCAAAATGATTCGGTCAAAATTATTATTTTGTGGTATCGGGATTCCTGTTTCTCCATATACTTTACTATCTTCGATGATATCAAAAAATTATCAACGAATTATCAACCAATTAAAATGTCAATGATGATGGTCTCAATGGTGCTGGTTGAAGCGATTCCGCAAATGATTCGAAAGTGGTTTTGAGAAACTGGTTGAATTTAATGGCACTGAATACAATTTAAGATTTTGGATTGCACAGAGAACTTTTCGGTAATAAGAGGCGTTTAACACAATCTTCGGTTTTAAAAGACTCCTGAAAACCGGAATTTAATAACACATAAACGAGTGCGATAGGTAAAAGTGATTGATGATTTTTTATACTGGAATGAGGATTTGGTGTTATCGGTAAAGTAGCTTCATAGATAGAAGCCACATGTTACTGGCGTTTGGTTTCTGGATGAAGTATTAAATAATGAAATATTTTCGGTTGATGATGTTATGTGAACTGAAGAAATGTTTTAGGTTGCTAGATATCTGGTTGTAGGTGTGTTGAGTGATGAATCACTTTTGCTTGTTAGTAAGTTTGATGATGTGTTGAGAGATGTATTAGTAGAACGTGTTAGTTGTGATTGAATATTGGAACTTGGGTGCGAATTGGAACTAGTTGGTAAATGAAACTACAATTGAAGCTGTCATTGACTGCTGATGAAATTTTAGCTGAGGTCAGTAAAATGAATAAAAAACCCAAGTTCTCACTGTTCAAAAATACCAAAATGCACTTGCAAATAAAAATATATGTACAAACTTAAATTTTTCAGAGCTTTGGCTATTTTTAGACACATATAATACAAATAATAAAGTTAAATCTCGAAGTTATAGCAAGAAAACGCCTAATGTCTTAATTATTATAGCCTAAAATACATTCTAATGTTTTCATCAGGTAAACATTGTGTTGCTATTGAGATCAAGAGATACAAGGATATGTTTTAAAACAGTCTAAATCTGATAAAACTAAGGCTTTGTCATGAAACGTTTTAAGATAAAGAATAAAGAATGTAAAGCTGTATTTTTATGCTATTATTGCAGATTAAAGAGGAGAAGTTAGTCGAAAACGGATGCTTAGGTACGTAAAGTCGGTATCGTCGTTAGTTGTGAAGCAAATTTATACCACACGATCTGGGGATGCACCAATACGAACGAGAGAGGTGAGCCTCTCCTTGGTTACATTCTAAGTACTAACCTTTGTATCTGTAATATAGGTTGTAAGCGTACTTTTATAACTAGTAATAGACAAAAAATTTTAGATATTAAACTTGTTTCAAACTTCATGTCAAATAAATTAGTAAATTGGAAAGTGTCCGAAGAACAGTCCTTTTCTGATCATTGCTATTTAGAATTTGGATTGGATTTAAAATATATTCTCGGTAACTCCTTAACAGAGTTGGTTCCTAAAATTCCTGAATCAGTACTAGAATTGGGTACCTTGATCAATAGGGGGTCCGATGCTTTCAATGAAGCTATTTTAAGCTCGTGTCCAATTAGTAGACCTATAAAATCAAGTCTCGTCCACCAAGTAACGCGGCTTAAATGCAAAAAACATTTAAATTATTATAGGAATTCATTATAAATTCTTATTATTTTCGTGTGGCTTATTTCACTTATTAAGTCAAGTAAGCAATACTGATGATGGAAATTTTATTTCCGAAATATATTTATGAACAATAAATAATAAAAATAATTTCACTATAATAAAAACTAAACTACTTGTTTTAATTAATTCATCGAAAATATTAATAATAACAATATTTTTGATAAAAACAAGCAAAAAACACTTCAAAATTGTGAAAAGAACAAAGGCGTGGAGTGGGACTCCTATAAAGAAGGCCTTTAATCATATAAATACGAATTAAGAAATGCCAAAAGCAAAGCTTGTAGACTATTCTGTGATAACATACAAAAGTCCTCTGTGGCAGCTAGGCTACGTAAGATTCAATCTACCTGTCTTGCCATTCCAAGTCATAACCAACGATCGGATGGTCCCCTGGACAACTGGGACGGAATCTCTGAAGCTTCTTCTGGAAACTCATTTTCCGGGATATGCCGAATCTCCGATTGTTCTGCCTAAAACCAATAGGGCGATTGTTCAGCTTAAAACCAGTGGTCTCGCAGAAAAAAATTGTCAACAGGAGGAACATCTTGTTGTCAGTAAACAGTTTTAAACCTTTTAAGCCAGTAGTCCCGGCTGGCATCATTTCTGCCGACATTTGACAAACTAGTGACTTAATGTAATTTTACACCCTGGCTTGAAGTGATTTGTAAAAATAGTCTAGAACTATGTCATATTCCAAACAAATGGACAGTAAAGAATATTTTTATACCTATGGCATTTTAGATTTGGTTAGGGATGACGAAATGTTAAAAACTATGCGAAAGAGATAAATCCTTAAACAAAAAATTCAGGATTACTTTATTTTAATTCGCCCAACAGAAATAATGGTTGCTGTAGAATATAGAGAAAGAATTCGGATCATGGAAAATGTCGCATAGTTTATTGAAATTTATTTCTTAAACTAAATAAATTTTATCATGTTAACATTTTTAAAACTTCATAAGTTGCATAATAAAATTATATTAGTAAGTTCCGATCAAAACACCAAGTATACTCAAGCATATAATTTTATCAAAACTAAATCATTAGAACCAATGTGCATATACATAAAATTGACACATACAACGGTAGTAATTTTCGATATCGAATAGAGATGTTAGAAACTACAAACTAATATTTTGTCTTCAAATTTCACAAAAGTTTATCTCGTATGTTCAACGAAACAAACCTTAACAAATCATTACAAAAATTTGCTTCAATCGTGTTATGCTCGAGTTTCATCTATATTTTATGATGAAAAACTATCCAACTTTTGAGTTTTACTATTTTTCACAAAGTAGCAAATTGTACGTTATGTATCTTGACTATATATGTATGTCTATATGTACTATGACATTTTTTTTGTTCACAAAAACTAATATAACGGTATTCTTAATTTTTTATACTTAATATAATAATGGTAATAATAATAATAATATGGAAAAACGAAAAACTAAAAAAGAAAATTAATAACATCAAGGGATTTTTTTTTGTTTGCTCAAAAACGACGTCGAAGAAGACGAGCTGGAAAAAGATGTTAAGAAAAATATGTAATAAAATTTTTAAACACAAAAACTATTATACAACATGTATATAGCATAATAATATATTATATATAGGAAAAAATATGAAAATTCACAACAACAAAAGTAAACAAAAAATGGGAAAATTTTTCCCTTTGGAAACTTATTTTCAAAGGATAAAAAAAAAACCGAACAAAACAGAAAATCAATTTGTATGTTGTAATATATGTTTACATGCCTGGAGTCAAAATCTGTGGTTTTTTAGGCATTTTTTTTTTGTTTGTTTGAGTGTGTAGGGAAAAGATTTTCTCAAGATGTTATAAGCATATTACAAATTTAATGGTTCTAAGTTTAGTTTTTTTTTCTCTTCTATCGTTGGTTTTTATGGGATGTTCATAGACTTTTTATCATTTGGTTATATATTTTCGGTTTTGATCTATTATTGCTTTATTTATAGTGTTTATATATATATATATATATATATATATATATATATATATATATATATATATATACATATATATATATATATATATATATATATATATATATATATATATATGTATATATATATATATATATATATATATATATATATATATATATATATATATATATATATATAGATTATATACAATATTTTTCAGCAGATCAAAATGACTTTTAATCCTTAGTCATATTTATATAGGAGAATATAAACCTTATCAGTCATCAACAAAAGAGTTGAATGAAAAAATATAAAAAAGGATCATCCTACGCACGCGAATGACGTAAATTTATTGTATATATGCGGAGCATTTATTACTAAAATATAAATGGGTTATCCCACGTACGTACATAAGGATTTACTATATGCGTATAATAGAATAATAGTCCTACTTGGTGTTTATCAGATAAAAAAAAAAAGATTTAAAGGTTATTCATACATAATGTGTATTCAATTGATATGAATTTTCTACAACATTTTCCATAACACAATTTATCATTTTCTTGCGTTGAACACGCATCCTTTACTGATGTAATATGTTTACGATAACCCTTTTAATTTTATATTGTTGTATGAAATATGTCTAATATATACGCTTAAAGACGTAATCCCGCGTTGACAACGCATATTAACATTTTACAAATGACATTTTAAAGTTTTTTTTTTCATTGTCGAGTGTAAATATGCGTAATTATGTTCATATATACGTCATGGATATCAAATTAATGTATTTTGGTGACGTTCGTATTAAGATCTGTCTAAATACGATCTATAAAGCTTAAACAACAATTATTTCATTAAAAGCTTGTATTGGAAAGGTCAAATTCACCTGCAGAGTGGAGTGGTATACAACTTTAAATAAAATTGTTGGCATAACTCAATATGTAAATACTAGTCATTATTATAGTATCTGATGAGACACGCGGTAAAAACCACAAGTGCACAAACAAAATTAAATAAAAATTACGAAAATTGGTTTTCAATTTACAAAACAATTCAAATATTTTCTTAAGCAAACAAACACAAATAATGTTCCTTCTGGTAAACAAAATCAAAGACAATCTTTTACTATGAATTAATCATATCCAATGAGAGCAAATGACAAAAAGTAAAAAATAAAATATTTAAGAAAAAATTAAAGATGATGAGTTCTTGGTAGTACATCACAATTACTTTCATTTTAATTTTTTCATAAAAGCTTTTAAGAATATAGCCAAGAAAAATATTAAAATATTTTATCAAAATATCCCATGAGTATGTTTTAACAAAAATGTGAACGACAAGAATAGATAGAAGAATAAAAGTCTAAAAAATGACCTAATAAAAGTAATACCGCACCAAACAGTAGATGGAAAACATTTTCCGAAACGTAAATTAAAAATATGTAAAATTGCTATATGTTGTTGCAAAAAAAATTAATGTTTGTTTTTCGTTTGAGACATCACAAATGAAACTACATTAAAGCTCAGACGAGATTTATAGAACTGCGTAATGGAAAAACATTTTCATTTTACCTTTATTTTATTCTATCTCAGTTTGTAAAATATGGTTTGTCGGTAAACACATTCTTGACTAGATTAACTGTTTGCTTTATGCTGGCCAGCAGACGCTTACCTAAAACGAAAAACAAAACAAAAATTAGAAAAAAGGCAAATTACAATAAAACTTTATTATTTAATAGACTGCTATGTGTTGGGGCCATTTAATATTAATTAGTAAGGTTACAAATTAGAATCTTAAATGGATCGCAAGAGACAAGCAAGAATATTCCAAAAATTGTAATTAATTTCACCACCACAACAGTGTAAATAGTTATTTATATATTATATGGTAATCTATTGAATGACAATTAACTTTAAATGACCATAACAATGCAGACCTAATTTAAGTCACGTAAAGCATTTAGTAAATTGTGATTGACGGTCTAGAATTTTATATACTCGTACACATATACAAAAGAAATTAAATTTGAATGAAAGTGACATTAAAATTATTCAATTTTATCAAATGACATTCGATTTCAATGAAATATGTATTTATGTATTACGCATTTTTATTTTAGAGTCGTAGAAAATTATGTTCAAGGTTTTTCCTAATTATTGGTTAACGATAAAAAAATTAATGTTTTCCTAATCTAAAACATTATGACGGAGTAGAAATAAAATTGGGTCAAACACTTAGTTAGGCTGCAATATTACAAATTAAAATTATCAAATTGCATTAAGTGTGTTGGTTGATTATGGAATTTTGACTAAACCGGATAGATTTACTATCGAGAATAATGGAATAATTTCATAGTTTTTACAACATAGATAATTTTTAATTTCTTAGAATGTTTTTGGTGTGAGCATAATGTGTTAATGTTTCCAAGATGGCTGCTCGTGTATGTTTTCGAGGTTGTAAAGTGTGATTTTATAAATTTTGATGAATTTTTGATAGATGATGTGCCATGATGGTTTATTGTTGTTAAGTTTTATTTATTTATAGAGTGGATTTATGTTGTATTATTGGTATTAGGTCGGTTATTGTTCGGTCATGCCTGCGAGTGGAGTGCTGTGGATAGATAGAGTTGCCAAACATTTTTAATAGGAAAGCGGTAGATTGGAATTCGATCTAGAATAGAAAGTTGAATTTGACTACTATGTAGGTTCAACCTCTACATTTTTTTAATTTAATCGGTTTCAATCTATGCGCCACACTTGTAACATTGGACTGAATATTCTCTCACTAATAGCGTTGCTCTATATTCAGCAAGAGCAAAAATTAAATTTATAAATGTTTGCCATATTAGGCCGTTCAAAAGGTTTTAAAAAATGTTTCTATTTTTCTTTTACGATTTAATTAATTAGATCACTAAAATTTGTATTTAAGAAGGGTAAATTTTCAAAGAGCGCATCTTTTAATATAAACTTAAAACTTTCAAGAAATATTTTAACTTAGGCATTTCATTTAATTTAAAATTTGTATTATTTTCGAAACTAAATCTTTTCTCAAAACTCAATGTAGGTAATAGTTTCATCTTAAAACTTATTTGCTATTTTACGAAATAAGACAATTTCTGTTGTATTGTCAGAAGTTGTCAATTCTGTTTGGCGATATTTCCGTAACAGTTTTCGTTCAGATTAATTTTAGAGAATTTCTTAAATTATTAATTAAGGTGAAAAATTTAACTACCATAAGACATCCCACTTCTAATTGTATAATTGCTGTCTACATTAGAAATAAATCCTTGATCCGCTTTGGCTAGATCGTGCGAAAAAATTGGTTTAAATTTGCAAACAAGATTTTAATGACAAAAAATAACTTTTCAAAGATTTGAAATTCTTATGGAGCCTATTTACAGCTGGAACTAAGGGCAACCATCATAAAACTATCCAAAGAGAAATCAAGAGGAAAAATGATATTTTAAATTACGTAGTTAAGAGTTTAGTAGATAATATATTTTACATAACAAGCGGAAGATTTGTCTATCGCTTTGTGATTCACTAAAAAGCGGTAAATTGAAAAATAAAAGTCAAAAAGTGATAGTCTACCGCTAAAATCGGTATGTCTGGTAACCCTATGGATAGATCATGATACTGTATTATTATTTGTAAATTATTATTGTGTTTTATATTTTATTTTTATATTTTTATATTTTTGTATTTTTATATTTTTATATTTTTATATTTTTATATTTTTATATTTTTATATTTTTATATTTTTATATTTTTATATTTTTATATTTTTATATTTTTATATTTTTATATTTTTATATTTTTATATTTTTATATTTTTATATTTTTATATTTTTATATTTTTATATTTTTATATTTTTATATTTTTATATTTTTATATTTTTATATTTTTATATTTTTATATTTTTATATTTTTATATTTTTATATTTTTATATTTTTATATTTTTATATTTTTATATTTTTATATTTTTATATTTTTATATTTTTATATTTTTATATTTTTATATTTTTATATTTTTATATTTTTATATTTTTATATTTTTATATTTTTATATTTTTATATTTTTATATTTTTATATTTTTATATTTTTATATTTTTATATTTTTATATTTTTATATTTTTATATTTTTATATTTTTATATTTTTATATTTTTATATTTTTATATTTTTATATTTTTATATTTTTATATTTTTATATTTTTATATTTTTATATTTTTATATTTTTATATTTTTATATTTTTATATTTTTATATTTTTATATTTTTATATTTTTATATTTTTATATTTTTATATTTTTATATTTTTATATTTTTATATTTTTATATTTTTGCATTTTTTTATATTTTTATATTTTTATATTTTTATATTTTTATATTTTTATATTTTTATATTTTTATATTTTTATATTTTTATATTTTTATATTTTTATATTTTTATATTTTTATATTTTTATATTTTTATATTTTTATATTTTTATATTTTTATATTTTTATATTTTTATATTTTTATATTTTTATATTTTTATATTTTTATATTTTTATATTTTTATATTTTTATATTTTTATATTTTTATATTTTTATATTTTTATATTTTTATATTTTTATATTTTTATATTTTTATATTTTTATATTTTTATATTTTTATATTTTTATATTTTTATATTTTTATATTTTTATATTTTTATATTTTTATATTTTTATATTTTTATATTTTTATATTTTTATATTTTTATATTTTTATATTTTTATATTTTTATATTTTTATATTTTTATATTTTTATATTTTTATATTTTTATATTTTTATATTTTTATATTTTTATATTTTTATATTTTTATATTTTTATATTTTTATATTTTTATATTTTTATATTTTTATATTTTTATATTTTTATATTTTCATATTTTTATATTTTTATATTTTTAATTTAGATTTTTTATTAATTGTGACTTAAACTAAAAATTAATTATAAAAAGAAATGGAGTTAAGTCGAAATTTTGCTGTTGTAAAAAATTTTTTCGACCCGATGACAATTACAAATAAAAATTATAAGTACCTATCCTATTAGTTGTAATTGATGCTTTTTCAAAATTTGAGTGGTTTAATTCAACGAAATTTACATCCTCCAAAGAAGTCATAGACCGATTGTCTGTAAAAAAAGAATGTTCGGAAACTCAAAACAGATGAACAAACGAGTTCAGAAGTTATTGTGACAAACAAAACATCGATCTACATCCAGAGTAAATGGCCATGTGGAGATAATTAACGATACCTTGTTGCAATAAAACGGACGCAATTTGGTACATGTTTTTAAAATACATCTAAAATTTTTTGATCCCTACCAAATAATTAAAAAAATAACCACCGATGTCAAGTACAAAATCAGGTAATAACGACGGTTCAAAGAAGACCACTTCATCAGCTAATGATATAAAGCCGTGGTGTTCTTCTTCCGAACGGAATATTGAAGTCAGGGAAGGCCGTGTAAAATATGATAATTCACCTTTTCCATGTCTACTAACAAATACTGAAAACTATTCAGTTAATGATAGGTCTTTTATGTTTCAATTTTGTGCCATTTTCCTCAAAATTAATTCGGACGATAAACTTAAAAAATTGGATATGGGAACACTTGAAATTAGAAGGTTCCTTTAAGATGAAGCTTTTAGACATAACTCTTAAAACATAAAAGTATTATCGCCGGGTTGACAAAGAAAATCCATAAAAGATTTTCTACAGTTAAAATTATACATTGTCTATGATGATAAAACATAAACTCTCTTTTCATTTTATTGTTTTTTTTTGTAATCTAGCGCTAGACAACAAAAAAAACCTACATTAAAATAAATACAGTTCTAGCTATTAAACAAAAGCAGGTGCAAAAGATTAACAGTAACGGCCCCAAAAGCATAAAAATAATACAAAAATGCTTAACGAATATAGGACACCAAAAATATAATACAAAGATAATATTGCAGTTACATAAAAAAACACTGTAGTATTTGTAAGTACACATATATATATATACTAAAATTGAATGATGCTTTTTGTTGTAAAAAACAAAAAAAAGTTGTAAATGAAAAATTTGAAAGGGGAAACTGGAAAACAAACCTAGTATGTGTATTTCTCATTTTCATATTGTAAAATGGATTCCTAAGATAATAATAATGTGGGTTGTAGTAAAAATACAACAAAAACAAAATACTAAATGTGGAAAATTTGATTTAACATTTTTTTCCCTCTTCATATTGATATGACGTCATTATTACAATGGCCTAATAAAAATTCAGTACATACATACTCAATGCTCTCCATTTTACATAAAATAAAATTAAAATAAAAAATAAAATTATATTTGGGTTGTGTATGGATAGGTCTGAAATATTTTTATGATAGTGTTAATTTTATCTACATTTACGTTACCTATATTTTACACAGACACACATCTATACAAACAAAACCTTTTTCGTGTGCACCACGTTCTCTCGGTTTTATAGCTTTTTAAGCTTTTAAATTAACACAAGTTGTACATATAGATATACACATACACCGACAGACACTCATACAAAGTAAAAAAGGAAAATCAATTTGTTTATTATTATGCTTGATTAGATATTTTATTTTTCCTGTTTTTCTGTTATCAGTTTTATTATGTTAATGGTTACAATGTGTATATATGCTAATAAGGATAATTTTCTCATCTTCATTTTAATCGAAAAAAATTTTAATATCAATTCAAAATAAAACTGGTAGACTTTTTGTTTTTCGAATCGAAATATTTTTAAGTGTGTGGGACGACGACTTTGGTTAGATTATAGGCCTAAATAATTTTGTTTGAATGTAATCTAACGACTTATATCCGTTTCATCTGCCCACGAAACAATATTTTATTTACGAATGGATCCGATAATATCTTATTAAATGGTTAACTCAAAACGTTTAGAATTGATTAAACTCGACCTAAATATAAAATTGATCCAGGTCGGTTTAGAGTTTTACTCAAATTGGTTATGATTTGAAAAATTTACTTTTCCTGTAATTATTTAGATGAAAGTTATTTAGGAGTTTTTTTCTGCAATATTGTTGTGTTGAAATCAAAAGAGAATGGTGCTATAAATTCAAAGGAAAAATTGTTGAAATTGGCATTGAAAATGTTTTAGTCAGTAAAATGTTTATTTATGGTAAAATGGAAGTTATGTAGAAATTAATTCGCTCTTTTAAGGCTGTAAGAATTGCATTCAAAGAAGAACCTTTATGCAATAAAGTTTTGCAATACAAAGTGATAATTATAGCCACGTGAACTTATGGGGACCCACTATCAGATAGAGATACTTTTTGGTGATCATTTTTTTTTGGTGAAGTTTTAAATATTTTCAAAATTTCCTTAACTTTTTTGGATAAGTGGAACAAGCTAAGGTGTTAAGTCAAGTTTACTAAGAGTAGACACTTGTTCGTGTTCTGAAGAATCATCAAACTTTTCATTTATTGGATAAATCATAAATGGCATCGATTCAAATGTTTTAAGATTTGAAACAAATCATCAAAGGATCATTTAGGAAATTATTAGGCTTAGAAATCATTTTACGCTTTTTTCTGGAGTTTTGAATATTTGTAATTTTATAAAACTAAAAAAAAGTAAAATATTAAATTTTCATTTTCAAAACGACTAAAAAATCAAGGTCCCCCGAACCTAGATAGGAAACATTATTTGAGTGTATTAATCAAAACCAATACACATTTGGTTCGCATACACTATACATAACTCAAGCATGATAATACACATTATCGATAAAAAACAATATTTTCTTCGTTTTTATCAAATTTTAATTACAAATGCCAGATGCAAGATTTGTCAGTGAAGGGGTGGGATACAATATACAGTATACACATAAGAAAACATAGTACAACAGAAAAAAGGATATTACAAATACTTGAAAGTATATAATATAGTGACATATATTTTCCGTTTATACAACTTTTATAGTATTTCAAAAAAAGCAAACAGAAAAAAATGGAAAGAACTGGAAAATAAAAGAAAAGTTTTTTATTTTCATTTTTATTATTACCATTGCTTTAATACTATGTATATACACATGACGATATATACACCAAGCTACTAATACATATACATTCGGCCTACATAAATATTGATCCAATATCTTTTTTTTTCATTTCGTTTCGTTTCGTTCTTTTCATTTTTTTTTTCATGTTGGCAAATTAAAATAAGGGAGAAAAACAAGAGAGTTTTCCCAGCGATGTTATTGTTTTTAAGAGGGAGTTTTCGTATAGTATTAAAAAACATAACAACAAAAACCTCGAAATTCTATAAAAATTTGTATTTTTAGACTGGAAATTGTAAATACGTGAGAATGAAAATTTTCAGTTTTTTGTTTTGAATTTTGGTTAGATATAGAAAAATATTAATTTATTATTCATATGTTAATTAATTTAAGTCAAAATATCTTTAAGGAAGCTTTTAAAATTATGAATTTTTTATTTAAAATAACCCAGCCATAGTATATTATGTATATATAAATACAGCATAACAACAACACAATAATAAGAAGGCAACAAGACGTAGTGTATTATTTACATAATTTTGTTGTTGGTTTGGTGTGCTACGCTTGGTTTCATGTATATATGCTAGATGTGTGTACGGCGGCAGTTTATGACCTAGAACAGTTGAATTTTCTTATAATATACAATTTACTATTATTGTTGGGTTTGATAAATTGATATTGTGTTATAGTATATGTGTATGTGACGCTTATGTGAGTAGGACGCATTGGGGAATTTTTACGAGTATATGTCTGTTACAAACTCATGTTTCGGGTATAATTAACCGAGAAATGCAAATACGGATAAGTATGGAACCGAGCAAAAATTGAGGTCGATTAGATTTTTAAAAAAAATTGTTGTTGAATTTATATGTCATACGATATGATTAATGATTATTTGCAAATTCGACTAAATAATGAGACCGATCACTGTGCTCATTTTTATTGTGATGGTAACATGATTACATATGAGTGCGGAGGTTTCAAAGTTCTATAATAAATGTTTATCTAACGATAATATATATATATATATATATATATATATATATATATATATATATATATTTATATATATATATATATATATATATATATATATATATATATATATATATATATATATATAAGAACTAAAAAAGTTGATTGATCTTAATCCTTGGTATTCAGTATTCATGGGCCGGAAAATTAAAGTGTACTTGTTGTTGCTCATCTTTTTGGCTAATAATGGAATAAAGAAGGAGTTCCATGTTATTAGCGGAAAAATTGTATGAAATATACATATATATGCCAAATAATAGAAAAACATAAATTTAATTCCAAATATTGAAATGTTTACCTTTACTAAAGTTTTAATAAAAGCTAAAAACTTGTTTAGTTCTGGAATATTTGAAAAAATTTTGAAACAAATATTCAAGATTATATTTTTAATTTAGTTCTCGCACTAAGGAATTTAATTACATTAAAAAATTTGTTAAAACCACTCCATTTTGTTAAATATAAAAAACCTGCAATCCTATATGCAAATGCAGTGTATTTTGCGTACCTGTCGCTCTTCGAGGAAATTGGTGCTACTTATTTAATTTAGTAAATTTAGAATGAATCAAACTTTCATTATTGATACTTCGGTGGAAAGCACTAAAACTAAACTCTGGCATAAAGGTTGTTTTTTTTCCCTTAACTTCGTCTTTATTATTTACAAAATATATTACATTTATTAAGTGTAGGCTAAAGACAGTTAAAAAAGGCCTATAACATTTATAATTTTATTATAAGGGGACACTGCTCTTGCAAAGAGTCTCTGTCTTCGATCATTTTTATACGTTATATAATTCCAAAAATTTTATTGGTCTATTTATTTAATTCAATGATTATAATTTTAGGAGAGTTTTAATTCAAAATAGGATAATTTTACTTTAGTTGGCTAAAAAAATGGTGTAAAATTAAAAAAATGCCAATACTATTTCTAAAAGGTTGATGTTTAGGTGTAATTAACAGATTGGACAGAGAATCTACCCGAATTGAATTCAGTTTGTTCTCTGTTCGCTAATACACCCAAGCCATCTTAATATATAAGTTTTTTAAAGATTCTAATCCTATGTTGGTTATAATTATATTATTGTAGCAAATATGCTTCCCGCTTTCCCTCTTGGCATCCAGTAAAGAGTATCTGTGTGAATGTCATCTTTACCTCGAATTGTGATTCTATTTTGATTTTTTTTTTTTTTTTTTTTTTTAGATTAACACATTGCCTAGAGATAATTCCCTTAATGGCTTACGCCACGGCAACATGGTGGGTTAAAACCCTTTATTACAATTAATTTAAAGACTGAATGAATGTAATTTACAATAAACATTACATTCATCACGTATGTAGCCGGTTTCAATTTATTTTCTCAGATTTCTGTAATGCATTGATTTTCATTTTAAGGTGAATAACGCTCACAAACATACAACGACCGACACATTAAAACCAATTTTATCAATGCATTATGGTCAGGGAAAACTACATAAAACCCTGACCGAGAAAATATTACAAGTAAATATAAAACAATATTTAATCTTCACGGGTTGCTTGTTTCTTTAAGTAGGCGTGAAGGTTCCTCTTGAACACCTGTAAATTAAATATTGCAGGAAAGACCGACGGATCTATTTGATTCCACAGAGAGGTGACTCTAGGGAAAAATGAAGATTTAAAATGGTTAGTTCTACATCTGGTTATATCTAAGGCGAAGCTATGTTGCTTTGAATCAAAACGAGTGGGAGCCCTGTTGACAAACGCCGCTGGTATTAGAGATTTAATTTCAGAAGAACAGTGACCAAAATAATATTTGTAAAAAAGCGATAAAGCACCTACTTTGCGTCTGTGTTCTAATGAGTCAATTGATAAAGCAATATTTTTATCGTTAATCATGTGAATAACTCTATTTTGAATTTTATCGAGACATTTGAGATTTGATCTTGGAGCACCACCCCAGACAAATGAATTAAATTCCATAATGGGCCTAACATAAGCCTTGTATAACTTAAGAACTTCTATAGGGGTAAAATAAAAGTTACACCGTCTAATGAAACCCAGATACTGACTAGCTTTTTTTGCAATAGAATATATATGTTCTTTCCAAGAAAGATCACTCGAAATGTTTAAGCCCAACATTTTAAGAGAGGACGACCTATTAATTTGAATTCCGTTTATTATGGGTGGAACATAATTTTGAATTTTTTTTTGTGAAAAAAGACACGCTTGGAATTTCTGTGGATTAAATTCTACCCTATTAGATTTGCCCCATTCAATGACCTGGTTAATGCAAGTAAGAAGTGAATTATGCATAATTTGACGAGAGCAAGATAAATAAGAATTACAGTCCTTTTGGCTATTAAACTCAATAGAAGCAGACACCGTAGTATCATCAGCAAAAGAGTGGATATCACATGATGCCAATTTAAAAATATCATTGATATAGATCAAAAATAAGGTAGGCGACAAAGAAGAACCTTGCGGTACACCAGCATTGATTTCATACGAGTCGGATGAAATGCCGTCTAATACTACCTTAATCGATCGTCCCATTAAATAATTCTCTATCCATTTAATTAGAGAACTGTCAAGATTCAGTGACCGTATTTTATTGATCAGGTTTTGATGCCATACTCTATCAAAAGCTTTTGAAATATCTAGAGATATGACACTTGACTCACCATATTTTTCAATACTTTTTTCCCACAAATGAGTTAAATAGGCAATAAGAGATCACCTGAAGAGCGATTCTTACGAAACCCATATTGAAAATCTGATAAAAGCGCATGCCTTTCGAGATAGTTCATTATGTGAAAATTCACAATAGATTCCATTACTTTAGATAAGGTTGACAACAAAGCAATTGGGCGGTAATTGGAAGGAGAAGTTTTATCACCTTTCTTAGGAACCGGTTGAATATTTGCTGTTTTCCAAATAGAGGGAAAAATGCCAGAGTTTACTGATAATTTAAACAGTTTGGCAAGAGGTTTAGCTAGGGAAAAATGACAGCATTTTAGGACAATTGATGGTAATCCGTCAGGCCCAGTTGCTTTGTATGGACTCAGATTTTTAAGAACTTTAGAAACAACTCGAGTACGAAAATAAATTTTGGGCATAAATGAAGAAACAGTAGTACATGCTGGTGGGGATTGGTTAGGGAGAAAAGGAAGAGTCGATGCGGAAGCAAAGTGAGACGCTAATAAATTAGCTTTTTGAATGGTGGTTTTATAATAGTTATTATTATAAAACAATAAGGGGATAGATGATGTCTTACCGCTAAAATTCCTTTTAACCAAGCTAGCAAACGACCAAAAAGTTCGGTTGTTTGCTTTAGAATCTAATACATTTCGTATTCGATTACGAATTTTGAGGTCATGGTTTAATTTAGACCTGATTATGATAGCATTCGATTTATTACGGGCTATTCTAAATTTAATGAGATTTTCATTAGAAGGATTACTGAGATAATTTAAATGAGCACATTTTTTCTCGGAGATAGCAAACTTACAATTTGCATTAAACCATTGAGTTTTGTGGGGCCGATTTCTTTTATAAAAGCTAGGAATGAATAACTTCATACCTTTTAAAATCACCGAAGTTATAAGCTTGGATACTGTATCAGCATTATTACTTTTAAAACACACAGACCAATCAAAAGAAGAGAAAAATAGATTGAGACTATGCCAATCAGCAATGTTTTCAATTTTTTGATGTGTATAGTTGTGGATTTCTTAGTCTTGGTAGATGATAAATAAGCGGCAATTTTGTTGCATCGTTCCGTAGTATATAGCCTATCTTGTCTAGGTATATAAACGTCTCTGGTCCAGGATTGTTATCTTTCTTACAATTGAATTTGTTTATTGTATCATCCGTATAATAGGGTCCATAAATTAAGCTGTTTTCAATATCTCCGCTAGTTGCACGACGTATATGATTGCGGACCAATTTTAGAATATGTAACTCGATGCGTTCTTCACCATATTTTTCATATTGTTTGAGATTTGATATATAATGTTTGTATTGTGTCTCCGATTTTCGATGTGCACCGTGGTAATGTCGTAGGCATTTTCTTCTCAAATATTGGAATCTTCTCCATTGTATTTGGTCCAATATTCCACCATATTGGACAACCGTATGTTATTATAGGTCGAATTTTTTGTATAAAAAATACGTTTATTTTGCATAAAAACTCTTTTGACCTTTTTGAGTTGCGTATTAATATGTTAGTCTAGATATAGGAGTCTGTCCAAGTTTATACCCAAATATTTGACTGATATTTTTTGTGCACATATAGTGTTATTTATTTTGATTTTGAATTTTTTCCAATTTACTTGGGTGTTTCTTGAACATAATTGCCATGGTCTACGGAATAATATTGTTTCGCATTTGCTTGGATTTATTTTAATCCGCCACGTATGCAAGTAATCTAATGTGTAATCGATTGCTTCCTGAATGTTAGCAATTATATTGTTTATTTTTAGATCTGTTCCAGATACTACAATGTCGTCAGCATACGCAATTGTTTGAACTTTAGTGGTATTCATGATTTTACTTTAAATTAATTACTTAGTATATATACTAAATAAAATTGGTGCAGTTATTGACCCCTGTTGTAATCCATTATGGGTTTTAAATGTTTTGTTTGACAATTGTACGCCGTTTGTGGTTTTGAATTCACGATTGTATAATAATTAAATTATATCCGCACTGAAATTCATTTCCATCATTTGAAATAATAGACCATCAAGCCACACGGATTCAAAGGCCTTCTCCATATCAATTAAAATCGTACCAGTGCATTGTTTTTGATTAAGATTTTGACAAATGCCTGAATTTAATTTGGTTATTGCATGTATTGTTGAATGGTTATGACGAAATCCAAATTGATTATCTGGTAACAATTTATCATTAATATGATCTTGAACTTTATTGTATATAATTATCTCATAAACCTTACCCAAGTTGGAAAGTAAGCTTATTGGTCGATAGTTGTTGTGATTCAGTGAGGATTTCAACGCAGCGCCATAGTCGTCTTTAACAACGACTTGTGTTACTTGGAATCTAATAAGTATGTGACTCACATTGTAACATTCCATATTACATGGATTCACATTGTGACTCACATTCCTATAAAGCATGAAAAAACGGCAAAGTAATTATTTTTTGGAAGAGTAGTGAACAATATCCCACCGACTGAAAATCTTAGAGTCAAATCATGCAACTACCAGTCTTTGCTAAGTTAATCGGGAAGTTATTCACTGGCAGGATGGCGAGAGTGTCCCAGATAAGTAGAAAATATACTGAAAAGCAGTTCGAATTAAGTAAAAATAGATCTGAATGCTATGATGGAAATGATTAGCATAGTTAAAGAGCAGAGCAAAAATATGTACGCATCTGGTATACTTTCAACAATCTGTGATGGCTTAGTATATAACGGATAAATTACAGAACATAAGCTCACTGGCAAACCTTAACACAATCATAAACAACTATTTCTTGAAAAGAGTCTATATTAGACCTATACACTTCTGAAACTTCGTCTGCAATAGTATTTTTGAACAGTAATAATGTTCTTTGCCGGGAATTCTAGACAAAGCATTCAGAAATTAGCGCAATCAATCTGATTAATCGTCCAGCCATAAGATGAAGCTTTCGTCTGCCAAAACAGTAATGGTACAACTTAAAGTAATGTTCGTTGTCTGTGAATGGAGTAAAAATTAGGATGGTGAAAAGGTTGTAGACTTTGATGAAATACTAGATACTACGTTACATTTCAAAAGGATTGCAGAAAACAGAAAATAAAATCTACTAAAGTGATCTACTAATCTGAAAAAGTATAGCTAACGAAACGTGGGCTTATGCTTGTGCTGGGCTAACTGAATAAAATGTCACCATCGTGTGACAAGTAGGACTTTAACAACTGTTAAGAAGGAATTTGTCTTATACAAAAGCTTACAGAACTGTATCACCAGCAGTGCAGTTCCTATGGTTCCTATTTTAGCTGGTTTAATACCAATTCATATTTTAATGCAAGAGAGGAATGCTAGATCTAAGGAAAAGGCAAAATTTGAGCTACACAAACGTAATAATGCAAGCAGAATAAATAGAAGAAAACCTTATTGGTTCTCTCAAGAGGGAAATGTGGAAAGCGTATATTGCAAAGGGGCAGGACAAATCTAATAATACGATAGATGGAAATCATATAATTCAATGGATTCTGAATTGGAATAATTAAGATGGATGATCTTTCAGTTTCCTCTTAAACATCGAAGAAAGGTTAGGTAAAAAGTTTTAACCTAGTGCACCATTTACTCAAATGTCAACGGGGATAATCATATAGCATCCTACCTGGAAACGATCCATATAAGCCATACAAGTAGCTGCGAGTTTAGAAAAACCATGGACACATGCTTTACAGCTGCAATTTTGGCAAATACTCTATAATATAGGTACCGGTCGAAACTGGATATTTTATAACTAGATTTGACGAAAAAGGATAATTCAAAACTGGATATTTCAAAACGAGATAAGGTACAAAACGAGATAGGGTACAAAACTAGATATTTCAAAATAGGATATTTCGACATGTGATTTAAACTTAAAATGGTTTTTTAGGAAAGTTCTGGAATATGGCCAGTTAGGAAGGAACTCGGCGAGTTCTTAACCGATTATGATGAAATTCTATATGTAGGATGGGAATGGGATTTTAAAATGATTTTTTGGGAAAGTTCTGGAATATGGCCAGTTAGGAAGGAAATCGGTGAGTTCCTAACCGATTATGATGAAATTCTATATGTAGGATGGGAATGGGATTTTAAAATGATTTTTTGGGAAAGTTCTGGAATGAACTTTCTGAAGTTCTGCCTAATTGGCCATATTCCAGAACTTTCCTAAAAAATCATTTTAAGTTTAAATCACATGTCGAAATATCCTGTTTTGAAATATCCAGTGTTGTACCATATCTCGTTTTGTACCTTATCTCGTATTGAAATATCCAATTTTGAAATATCCAGTTTTAAAATGTCCAGTTCTGAGCGGTTCTCCTATAATATGTAAATTAAACATGTATATGACACATTTACACCGACAAAGGAGTTAGGGGATGGTAATAGGTTAAACCTACATAAACATATTAAGAACAATTAGAAAGATTAAGCAAATCGGCGCGAAAAAATATATATACTAGGCCTGCGGGAGACATTATCACGCAATTAGGACGTCAAATGATAAGATAACCGTAATCACATAAGTCAATGACATGAATCAAGCGAGTTTTTCGTATGCGTTACCAAGCTTTTTGAAATGCTTATGTACATATACAACTCAATTTGTTTGAAAAGTATATACACGAGGGCTTATAGTATAGTTCTATTTTCCAGTAACGTTTTAGATAAGCCATATAGAGAACAATTTTCCGCTTAACATAATGATTTTGTTGTAATGCAACGGTTAAAGCTTTATTAATTTTCCAATACATTTCGAAACCTAAACAATTATTCAATATCGGCAAAAAGCTATCAATTTCAAAAACAAAAAAAAAATTTTAAAAGACATAATATGCCACGCAACAAGACGAGAAAAACTAACTCATAATATTCCAATTGTATTATGTATTTGATTATTTTTATATTCTAGTAAATTACTTAAGAAATACATTCACGTTTCTATCCTTATTTTTAATTTTTTTTTTTTTTTTTTTTTTTTGTGTTCATCGTCTTTATCTCTTCTGTAGATACGTACGTACATAAGATGATAATAAATAAGAATTTGAAAGATAATAGATTGATATATTTTTAGTACGTTTTTATTGTTTGTCAAAAAAAAAATTAAATTGGTGATGGTGGTGTATTGTACAAGCCAACGAACGACAAAGAAGAAAAAAGGCAATAATTCACATTTTTCTGACATCTTTTCAAAATTAAGTGCGTACATAATTTTTCACATCCCCTTACACGCTTTCATCTATTATCTATATATTATATTCAATAAATAATTTTAAGGTGCAGAAACATAGAATTTACATGTAAATAGAAAATTCATATTATGATTTTAATTTTTTATTTATTTTTTTTTTTTTTAAATCAAATTATATACCGAAGCATATATCAATATATTATGTACATAGATATATGGTTACGAATTTTGTATATTTGGCGCCATTTAATTTGGCGTCAATTTCATTGTGTATTTTCACGATTTGCATTTTGAAAGTAACTTTAGTTTTGTTCATTCGTCGATTTATTCGTACGTCAATTATAATTTAGCACGGAAATCAAAATACGATTTTTTTTTTGTTTTAAATATTTAAATTATATTTATTTATATATTCATATATATCCAAAAAAAAATAAAATGTACGAGTATATCGCTCACAATATGTGTGTATGTGTTTTAGTTTCGCAGTCGTCAAAAAAACAATACCACATTTTAAAACAAATCCATTCTAATCTATTCCGCTGCGAACTACTTTTTGCTCGAATAATTATTTTGGCTTTACAAAAAATAAATTAAAAAAATTATTTTATGTATGTAATTTCAAAACTCACATCATATGGATTGGCGGATGTCTACGGAATTTTCGTGAATTTAGGTTAATTTAATTCGGAATTTTTAAACGGCCTTCATTTATATATTGGATCTAGTATTAGATAATATATAGTTTTAGTCAAATGATTTATAAAACAAATAAACGAGTATATTTTTAAATGCATTATAAAGTGGAAAATCTTTACAAGACTATCGAATAGCACAAAAGGGTTTACAAACTATTTATATACTAGCCCCAAACTTACACTTATTTGAATTTAATCAGAAAATTAGGTATCCATTTTAATATTAGGATCAGAATGATATTCAGACTGGTAAGTATTTTAAACTGAAAAACAGATCTAAGCTTCAGACCAAAAAATGTATTATTCAGTTTTGTTGATCAGAACTATGTATTTTGCCAGTAATAATTAAATTTATAATTTATTCAAAAAAATTAAGATGATAAAACTATTTTTTTATTAAAATTTGTATTAGACTTAATTGAAATTTTCTTTTTAACTTAGGGCATCCAAATATACTTTTAAAGTACCTGGAGACTACATGGTAGTTGAGTTTTATGTCGATTTGATTCGTCAAAATAAAATTAATCTTTCTTAAAAAAAAGTTTGATTTTTCTACTGTCAACTTGCTTAATTCGGTAATAAAATATTTATAGAGCAAATTTTTTAACCGAAGATCACTTTTCACAGATCTGGATTTTATGAAAGATTTTCCACTCTTTCACTACTACGAAGAATTTGTACTGTCATTTTGCTACCAATTTTAAATGATATTAGTCACAACCATTTTATTTAATATACGGATTACCCAGGTTCCCGGGTATAATAAAAAATAAATATATTGTTAAAAAAATCTGAGATATTACTTTCTTATAGATTGGTTTCATTAGTGATCCGAATCTTTAATTCGATAAAACTAGAAATTTTAAAGTTGAACGCAATTTTCTGATACGAACACTGTGGGTATGTTAGCTCAAAACTAGTTTGATTATTGGATCGGTATTGAGAAAGGCTTATTATTTGTATTATCTTTATATAATCTATACCTTTATTATCTTTATAAAAATACATATATAATCTTTCTATTCGGAAAAAACCTTGAAAACCAGCGCATACAATTTTTTATACAAAACATTTGTCAAAATAAAAATGTATAATAAAATAAAATAACATCATAGAATAATCTAATAAATTACAAAACAAATATATTAACGTTCATAACATTGGTCCTTCAAACCGGATCCGTTAATAATAATTTAGTTACCGATGCCCAAAAACTACAGTACTTAAAGAGATTACAATACATGGCGAAGTACCGGCATTAGTCAAGCACAAAACTATAACAGATGCTAACTATAACGAAACATGGGGAAAAATATACCAGCGGTATAATAAGAAAATTTTTATTTTAACTGAGCTTATTCTCATCAAACATCAGTCACTTATTTGAATTCAAATGTGTTGCGATAAATGCATGATACCATTGATGAAACAGTTAGAGGTCTGAAAGTCCTAGGACCTGAGGCACAAATACGAGATCCATGGATAATACATATTTTAATGGAAAAACTCGACAGCGAATCCAAACAAGCAAGGGCAAAATCTTCAAATAATTTAAATTTTCCATCAATTTAATGCATGTGAAGTTGGAACTAAATTAGAATTAACTAAAAAAAAATATAGTTCTAATTTAGAACAAACTTCACACGCCATATATGTTTTATGAAGTTTATACTAAAGCTAAATATTTGTGGATGTGTTAGTGTAAACTTAGTGTAAAATAGTAAGTCAGTCAACATTTAGGCACACATAATAACATTCAGAATTAAAAAATAAGAATTAAGTAACTCTCTTTAATTAATTTAGAACGTAGTATTGATCTTCTGAATTATATGGGACTAAATATGTAGGATAATCAAATTTTTTTAACAAAATTAGCCAAACTTGAACCAATACATATTTTTAATTATTCATTATTAATTTTTAAGTAAAACAAAATATATCGTATAATATGGGGGCAAAATAAATTAAAGTTCTAATTCTAACAATAGTAGGGTTCTTGCTCAATATCCATAATCTTAAGATATTGAGTTTCTTAAGAAAACTCCCAAATATCTGTATAGAAATTTCTAATTCTAACTATGTAAAAGCCATTAGCTTCTCAAATGGTTTAGTACTTTAGTAGTCCTATTATAGATCTATCAAGAAACCACAGTAGGGTTCTTGCTTAATATCCAAAATCTTAAGATATTGACTTTCTGAAGAAAATTCCCAAATATCTGTATAGAAATTTCTAATCCTAACTATGTAAAAGCCATTAGCTTCTCAAATGGTTTTGCACTTTTGTAGTCCTATTATAGACCTATCAAAAAACCATAGTAGGGTTCTTGCTCAATATCCATAATCTTAAGATATTGACTTTCTTAAGAAAATTCCCAAATATCTGTATAGAAATTTCTAATTCTAACTATGTAAAAGCCATTAGATTTTCAAATGGTTTTGCACTTTTGTAGTCCTATTATATACTTATCAAAAAACCACAGTTCTTGCTCAATATCCAAAATCTTAAGATATTGACTTTCTTAAGAAAATTCCCCATTATCTGTATAGAAATTTCTAATTCTTAATTAAACTATTTAACTATATAATAATAAGGTAAAAACTGTATAAGTTATATTTACTGTATAAGTAATTTCGCCTAAATGTCATCGATTTTTTTTTACTAATACATTTAAATTTTTTGTGTTTTATGTTTATTTAGTTCCAACCTAGGATAAACTTTACAAGAGTTCAATTTAGGATTTCCTAAAAATTTTAGGATACAGAATGTTATACTTTGGAAGCATGTCAAATGTCAAAGAAACGAATCAATTCGAAAAGAGTAGTCAATGTGGCAACATTCCAATAACATCCCAAGTTATGCGTTTGTTGCGGAAATGATCATTTTTTAATGAAATGTGACAAATTTAATGAGCTATCAGTTTCAGATAGCAGAGCATTCGTGGTTATCAAGGGGTTGTGCTTCAACTGGCTCGGAATATCACATAACTAAACAGTGTAATAATTGTCAACGAAAACTTCGCAATATGCTGCATCAAGAAACTCAATGCGGATCATCTGAGGCGGTGAAAATACTACTAACGGATGTAAACTGTAATGATGAAGACGTGACTATAGTCATTGATACCAGTACCACTAACCTACATATTAGAAGAAGGTTCCATTCAATTCTACCAACAGCATTAGTACACGTCAAAGACCGTCTAGGTAACATGCAAATGACGCGCATTTTACTCGACTCACGATCGCAAATATCCTTTATCATCGAGCCTTGTTGGAGAAGGTTACATATACCTAGAAAGAACTCAATTTTGTGCTTTCTGGATTAGCTACGTCTAATATTGTCACTAAGGGATCAACACATGTTGCACTTCACTCACCTCGAAATTAAACCAGTCAAATCGAAATTGATGCATTAATTTTGGAGAAACTATAACCACAGTCTTGCCTTCGGGTATAATCTCCAATTAAATGTTGTTGACATTTTAGTTGGTTCTGATAAATTCTTTGATATCATTCTAGGAGAAAGCTGTAAAATTGGAAATTACTATTTTTCAGCAATCAAAAAAATCTTCAGTTGGATTGTAGCAGGCAGAACGACTCCAACTCAAACAGAGATGTCAAAGAAAACAACCAACCTACCACGTGTAATTTTCACATGGCACTTAACATTGATTAACACTCCCGAAGAAATAAAAAGTGAGGAACATTTCCAGAAAATCTTTACTCGAGCTTCAGATGAGGAATTTATAGTGACCCTTACTTTTAAAGATGACTTACCATGTGAGCTTGGAGAATCGTGAACATCGGCATTAAGTAGATAGAAGTCAATCGAAAAGATATCAAAAACCAAGACTTCAAAAAGGAATACCACAATTTTATGAAAGATTATTTAGAACTGGGTCATATGAAGGCGATTTCATCGAAATTGCGCATAAACAAAATGAAATAAAAAAACTTCAAGTGCAACTACGAAACTGAGAGTGGTTTTCGACGGTTCGTACAAAACGACCTCTGGCATATCACTCAACGATAAAATGATGGTTGGAGCAATAATTCAGCCAACCTTATACAATATATTGCTACGATTCCGGAATCATTGCATCGTAATCTCTGGTGATATAGACAAAATGTATCGTCAGATATGGATGGCAGAAGATGATACCAACTACTAAAGTATAGTTTGGCGTGAACAACCTAATTTACCAGTTCAAGATTGTTAATTTCTCACAGTGATATATGGGAGTGCTGCTTCGCCATTTCTTGCTAAAAGGTCTCTTCAATATCTGGTATTAGATAGTGAGTACATGGACTCTCAATTAACCAGAATAATCAAAGAAGACTTCTACGTCAATGACTTGTTAACAGGAACTGAAACCACTGATGAAACCGGTCAAAAAAATTTATCAATTACAACTTTTCTTAAATCAGCGGGTTTTAATTTACGTAAATGGCGATTAAATGGAGATGAACTGATTAGATGTGCTAATCGAAATATTATTAGCAAAAAAATCATACTATCAGACTCTTTCAGAATCCGCCAGGAAGGCTTGCACCATCAACAATACTACTAAAAATCACATTTCAAAGTCTTTGGTTCTACAGTTTTGACTGGTATGACGCTGTACCTCCTAATATATCAAATACACGACTAAAAATAGTCAGAAGAGTTCAGCATGAAGAGCGTGTCGAGCTCCATGGATTTTCACAGTTCACAGCTATGCAGCAGCTGTATATTGCAGACGTATCGACAAAAATGGAATCATATCAGCATACTAAGTGGCATCTGAAACCAAGGTTGCCCCTTAAAAAGGTGAACTTACCAAGATTGGAATTGTGTGATGTTGTGTGGTAAAATATATGGTTGGACACCTGAAATTGGCCTAAAAGCATTTTTTACCAGACCAGCCATAAAAAAGAAAATGCGTGTTAACTCAGAACAACTGTTACAAAAATTATTACCTACTTTATTGATATTTTATTTTACTCCACCGAATTTCATTAAATTATTTGGTACTTTATACCATTTATTAGATTGCACAGTGACGATTTGTTATCTTATAGCAGTATAATCCAAATGAGTTAAAATGACAACTGATATTGATAATTTAGGTGATTACATAGCTGGTAGCAGTCTAATACTTCTCAGATAATGATACTTCTGATTGGCAAGAAACAGCAATAATATGGCGATCAGTTGGACTGCAGAACCTGAGTGGACACCGCGATAATATTTTACGTGCTCAAATACCTATGCATACTAATTTTAATGGCCGTCGGATAAACGGTCTAGAAATTGATGTACTGCAGCACCATTTAGTGACGAGTTACAATAAAATAGATATCATAGAAATTTTCTCCATTAAAAAATACTTATATGAATTACGCATATCCAGAATCACATATTCTCGTTTAATTCAGGTTCTGATATTCATAAAGTTGCAGCGGTCTTAAATAATCGACTTGAATAATTAATTTGTAAAAATATCACCTCCTTCAACTTTCACAATAGGATTTAGTTGGTCTCTTCGTTTGAAAATTTTACTTTTTATTTCATTAAAGTGGTCGGAGTTAATTTTTGAATTATATGCCCTGCAGTTATTAATGAAGCATCTCGCGACGGCTTAGAGCTTTTAGCACGTAATTTGTTTGAAGCAACTATATGTCAAGATTCGAACTTCAAAAGTGGCTTCAATCATCTAAGTTTTTTCCAGAACCATATAAAACATTTAAAATTTAGTAGAGTTTAGTCAAATTAATGTAAATTAAAGATTCAGACAAAATATATATTAATTAAAATTTTCGAATGTCGAAACTTATAAGATTTGTATGATATTTTATTTCGTCCATTAAAATTCTTGTAGAACGACGGTTTTAAAACATATTATTCGCATGTAAGACGCGAACCCATTCTCACACCAATCACATTTCCGTTTCGAAAAAAAGAAACTTTTTTTTTAATCCTTTTCAATTACATTTAAATTTTCCACATTATCGCTTTGCTACGAACCGAACAAAAAATACGAAAGAAAAAAAACTTTACCAATATTTCATTTCGGTACTGCTGCACAGCACACAATAAACAAAACTTGACAAAAGTCTTAACAGTTGTTGTTGTTTGTAATAAATTAGATCTCTGGAAAATTCTAATATTATGATATTAATTTAATCGAATCACATTTTTATCAAGACGAAGAAAATGTGGATTTTTTTTTCATTGTGTTGTGGGTGCAACATTTTATTTTATAACTTTTATTTTGTATTTTCTTTTTTGGCTTTTGTGTTTTTCTTTATGGAACAATGTAACATTTGTTTAATAGATGTGCTTTGCATGTAGGTAGTTCTGTTCTATTTGTATAGTATACTTTTAATGCGGTTTTGCTACTATGTTTCTAGGCTTATCTAATTGAGTTTTGAGATTTTTCTATTTGTCTCGGTTATATAAACTTTACCATTTGATATTTCGTCTATGATATTATAGTATAAATTACATAGTTAGATTTTATGTAGAAAATTTGATATTTTTTTTTGTTTTTACCTTCAATAAACATATCTGATTTAAGAAAAGGTGTAAAGCAGTTACCATCCATTCTATTATTATTGACTTTTGAATTACATCGAAAATGTAGACAAAAACATTGTCACCATTTCATATAATATATATATAGTCTTAGCATACGTGACCTAATCTAAATCTGGTCAACAATAATTCATCTAAGATAATCTCTAGAAAATCTTACCTCTTATAAAGCAAATAAACACATGTATAAAATATAATCCTTGGCTGGACTTTCTGTGTTATATAGGAGTATACACTTAATTCTCAAACTACTTAAAAAATCTATTTTAGCATCTGTCATATTTTTTATTTCACTATCTATGTATAAAAATACTAGATAAGAATATTTAATGCTTTTGGAATGAAAAAAACTGTAATCGTAATTTTTTTACGACAAAATAATATATTTTTCTCTCATGAATTATAGCTCACAATAAAATGTTGCATCATTGATACATCTCCTCGTGTGTATAACTTTGTATTTAAGATGCTATTAAATAAAATTAAATAATAATTTTTTATTGCATCTTGTGAATTTGCTTTTGTTTAAATTTTTTTGAGACATCGTGGCCAAATCATATTCCTTGTTGCTTTTTATGCCATTTTATTACTTATATCATAGAAGAATATTGTAATTTTTGTTGGTGATACAGCGATGTTGTGAAAAATCTCTACAATTTTAGATTCTTGAAACTCCCATTATTGGGGATTTATTGGTTTTTATACGTACGAAGAAAGTTAGGAATGATAAGGACTACCGTATATAAATCCAAAAATTACCATATATGATTAAAATTATTACTAAATTTTAATTTCTATGTACATACGAATATTATAAACGTGCATATGTTGTGCATGCATACAAAGAAGCACATTGATATTGTTTTAATATATTCTATGATAGTTTGTTTTTTTTCCCAACTAAAGTTTAGCAATTAAAATATTTTATTTTATTACGAAGGTTTTTAACCATTAAAAATAGAATGCATTAAAAATTATTACTTTTTATGCTGTTTACATAGTAAAGTATGGAGATGTGGCTTTTATATTTAAAATGTATGTATCAGCATTTTACTATTCAACTTCCACTTGAGAATTAGTAGATATCTATATAAAGTAGTAAAGTGTATACTTATATAGATTGCATACATACTATATCTCTAGAAAATAATAATTGGAAGTTGGAGATCGTTATGTTGAAATATTATCACAATGTTTTTTTTTTCAAGAATAATTCAACTCGAGAAAAATGAAAAATAATAATAATATTAAAATAATAAAAGAAAATAATTTTCTATATTATTTTTATTTTAATATAGGATAAAACTCTTTTCTTTACTGGAAAAAATAATTTTTCTATTATTTAACTTTTTTCTTTTATTATTTCTTATATTATTACAAATAATAATCCAAACAAGTAGATGGATATGTATTCATACTGGAATGACAAGTATAATTCTTGTATTTTTAATTTTTCTTTATCTTGTGTCAGAAGCTTTATTGTGGGTTTGGTCTTAGCAATTAAAGCTTTCTAGGCATACATGATTCTCGTAAAACTTCTCCCTAGTGTAGTTACGCCTCCCCGTAGGAACAACCGGGCAATGCATCCTAAAATTTAGCTAAATAACGTACACAACCGTGCAATGGCGGATTTCCATTGCCCCAAGCTTTGGTCGGACAACATACGCCGAGAGCTGCGTGACTAAGGGGAAGTTTAGTCTTTAGTATGTGAACTCCGGATACCAGGCGACCTCCGATTTAAATCTTGCCTTCCCACAGTATACCGATCTCTGCTGTGGGTGACCTTCATCTCTCGGGACTTTTATGATTCCTTTAAATATAAATATAGAATGTGATGCCTCTTTGAAAGCATCAACTTTGCAAGCTCCTGTACTGGATTACAATATAGGAAAATATATGGTGGTAGATGCCTCTGGGGCCACCTCCAAAGAAGATCTTGATTCCGGGACAAGGGAAATAGTAAATCAGTCCACTACTCTTAAAACGGGCATCTTTTGCGATGACAATAATAGTGTCATCTCACAAACATCGGGCCCTTAACCATTGGAGTTGGTTCCCAAATGTCCCTCAACTCCAGTGAATGGGTGAAGCTCAACTCATTCGAAAGAAGGCGTTTTAAAAAGGGGCTCAGGGAAGGCAAAACTAGAGAGGAAGCTCTAGCTGCTGCTAAGTCCGAGCGCCCTGTCAAAGCACCTGTCAAGGCTTTCGATGTTGCTTTATCTAAACCACCTGCAAAAAAAACTAAAAATGGGCCTTCTCCGGTCAAGGCCTCTTTCAGCCAAGTAGCTGGCAGTGTTAGGCTAGGCATCTTACCGGATGATCTTAGTGGCAACCCTCTTAGTATGGAGCAAATGGCAAACATGAGGGGAGTGTGTCATTGACCTTATCTTTGAGACGCAAGGTCCAACCCATCAGCCTCAATTCCTTGGTTCCTTTCGGAGAACAGGATGGCTTTTCTTCATTTGTTCCAATCTTTCCACAGCAGAATGGATGAGGAATAATTTTAACAGGCTAAGATCAAAAGGTGGTCTAAGCATTTTGGTGAAAGAGGAAGATTTTCCTCGGCCAAATATAGTTAGAGGGTTTTTTCCACAAAGCCTTAGCTTGTCGAGCGAGAAAATTTTCGCCACCATGGCCGCGCAGAACCATGGTCTCGCGGCAAATTCATGGAAAATTCTACAACGGACGACAACTGGAGCACTCGTCGATTTGGTCATGACCATAGGTGATACTTCAATGAAGACACTGCGCGAGTCTAAGGGGAATGTGGCTTACCACTTTGGCCACATTAGACTCATTTTAAAGAGTGATCCCCCCTCCACCACTCAAACTACTGGAGTCAGCTCCAGTGATGAACATTATTTATCAGCCTCATAAGGAGTTACAAACGACGAGGAGGCAGCTCAGAGCAGTAGAGCATTCTGTTCCCGCTGTCTCTTCGTCGGGAGACCGATCATTGGATCTCTCCGTGACTCCTAATTTGGCACCGGTAAAAACAAATAGGGTCAACATACAAAGGGCTGTCCAGGGTAGACTAGCCAAGTAAACGGCACCAACTTCGAAAATTAAGCCTAGAGGCGCTCGAGGGATTACTAGGAAATGTGGCAAAAACACGCCTCTTCCCGCGAAACAGTCGGGTGATAAGCAGTTAGCGGTTAAGCAGTCAGCGGTTAAGCAGCCAGGAGCGGAGAGCTCCTTACCCTAATAAGTAAGTATGGCTGGGTACTATTAGGGTACTACAAGCAAAACTGCAACATGCAAAAGGAGCCTCGGATGCGTTTTGCAATAGGTTTGCTCAACAACATTTAACCCTTGACCTCATTCAAGAACCTTGGGTTAGTGGATGAAAAATTGGGGCCTCCACCTTAAGTCATGTAAGTTGGTTTATGTTTGCAGGGAATCAGTTCCCCGAACAGCAATATTTGTTTCATCTAATATTAACGTTGTTCCAATTTCAGAGTTCATCACTAAGGATTTGGTTGCAGTAATCCTGGAAGTACAGACTGGCAGGGGAGTGCAGGAGATAGTATGTGCCTTTGCGTACTTCCCTGGTGACTCGGTAAGTGTTCCACCTGTAGTTGTACAGGATTTGGTGGATTACTGCAACCTAAAAAACAATAATTCATCATAGGCTGCGATGCAAATGCGCACCATATCATTTGCAAATGCGCCTCATATCAACTAAATTGTAAGTTATAAAAGTATTAAAGGTGTTATTATCACGGTCAGTCTTATTCTTAACTTTTGAAAAATTATTCTTTCCTGGGTAAATAAAAGTCTACAAATAAAATTACGTGTCGATTGTTGGTGTATAAACAAGTGTCTAGTTTTTCAAAATTGTTTTAAAATAAAATTTCAATAAATTATCAAAATTTGTATGATCCTTATTTAACATATTATCTTTATGCTTACATATAATATTCAAATACAAGGATTCAATTTAATTTTTGATTATAAAATAATTTTCCAGATATTGTCTCTCGTGATTCGATATGCGTACGTATTATGCAAATATACTTTCTGTAGAGATTTACAATAATAATAGATTTTCATTAAAGAGATATACAGAGCGCAAAAAATCAGCAAAGTAGAAATTGTTGCTTCACGAAGATGAAAATGAGGTTATAAATAAGGATTTTCGATTTAAAATTAAGTTTATATTTATTTAAATATCGTAGCACACAAAAAGTCATATACACCGATTAACAGGGTGTTATTTGGTATGCACACATAAAAAAAATATTAGGGATTAGTAGGGTGATGTTTGGATTTTTCGTTTTGCACTTTTCTAAAAATCTAAAAATAAAAATGAAGAAAAAGGATATGTTAATAATCGTAAACAATTTAAATAGACATTTCAGTTAATGGTGTATTGTATACTTAATATACAGATACATAATCTCGATGGAGCTCGACAAAGACGAGGGAACCATTAAATGTTATTTATTCGATAATTATATAAATGTTTTAAAATCACATTGTTATTTAAATTTAATTTCGAGAACATATACTATTGGTTACGGGGTTAGAATTTATAAAATTTCATTTATGTTTTTAATTTTTTCATGTTGATAAAAATATATTGGAATATAAAATAATAAAAAAACGCACAAAATTGTATTGACGTCACTTTACTTTAACTAAATACGCCATATAACATATAAACGTTGCATATGTACCACCCAACATATTGTTACAACGTAGTTTCCCCCGTGTATATATATATATATATATATATATATATATATATATATATATATATATTATGCGAAATGATGTAATTTTACCCAAGAATTTCCCATATCACATGTACACAACGCTCGCTTATTAGTTAATTTTATTTGAATAAAAAAACTATATGTATTTGTATTATTCAACTAAGAACAGTATTATCCCGATTTACGTTGTACGAACACGAAGCAAAGGTTGTATATCTGGAAAAAAGATAGGTTTACTTTTTTATATCAGTTTTTTTTAAATCACTCTCAGGATACATTTCTGTTTATGAAAGGTAATTGAACAACCCTATTTACTAATATTTGATAAATTTCATATCGGACTATTTTCCTGATCTTTTTGTTTCGGTACTCATTTCAATCTAATGATGAGATTTTAAGAAATCTCTCTTAGGATTAGTAAAAAAACAGTTTTACTTGATAAGGGTTAAACTTTAATTTTGCAAGAGTTGTGTGCATACTGCTAAGGCATACATTGTAAGATTACACAGAGATCCCAATATTAAAAAAAAATTTTAAGTTTATTATTTTAAACAAAAAAATATTAGGAATTTCAAAACCGTTGCAGTTATCATTAACACCTTTAGCGATTGGCAATTTCTCCAATATAATTGACAATGTTTGAGAGAAACTTAATAAAGATAAACAGCAAAAACTATTTTATTATATCCTTGGGGTCCCTTTACTTTAGGATTCACGTAAAACAGAAAACATGTTGCCATGATTGGTTGGTTTTTAAAGAACCTTTGCATATATATAGCAAAATTGTACTGATACAGGTGCCTTGAAAAATATGTCAATCGATCTGACAATTTTGGCAAAACCATGTTTTTTGGCCATCGATAAAGAGTATTAAATTTAATGATCGCTCCCTGTCGCAACTCTTCATAAAATGCATTAATTGCTGACAGTTAATTCAACAAGAATAATTCAATATACGTCAAGCATTTTCTACAACATCCTTTTAATGTTGTATACCTTTTTTTATGTTTTAATTTATTCAATAATTGCCTGGATAATTTTCTGGATACAAGCAGTCAAACTTTTTACATCCCTCCTGCGTTTCAATTAAAGCCCGGCACCTTCCAACGTTAGATGTTTGCGATTTGGTAGAGAAAACGCAAAAATAGAGGTTCGATACGCATACGATAATACAATTTAGCATTTCACAATTTTGTTTCTTGATTTTTCGGTATAAAAAGAGACAAACTCGAACGATTCAATTTAAAATATTTTAAACACGTGACTATTTCTAAAATGTGTTTGAGGCAAATTTAGAATCGCTAAATTTAATTGAGAATTTAGAAAGACAGAACTTTAAAAAATAAAACTAAGAATAGAAGTAATATTCAGAGTAATTTTGATGACTGGAGGAGTTAGAACTGGCAAATATCAGGTTTATTTTTCAACTAGTTAGTTTAATGTTCATGTTTGAGTTTTGATTATGTTTGTTTTGTTTGTTTGTTTGTTTATTTCTATGCAATCTGTTTTGGGGCCGAAGCTCACCCAACTCTTTCGCGGTTAATTAACGTCCTACTTTACGCCATTACTAGCCAAATCGAAGACGCGCGAATACAGGTTCGCGTTTCAAATATCCATCTGCACATTGCATTGCTCCAGCCAGCCTGTACTGGCATGGACGATGGTTCATCCCATGAATTCTGCACTCCAACGGGGGGTCATAGTTGTGTTCATCGTCATCACCGATCGTAATCAAGTGATGAAAAATCCCTTTTGCAACCCTCCCCCGTTGGGATTCGAACCTAAATATTTTAGAATTTCAAAATTATATAATTGTGGGTTAAATAAAGAAAAAAAATTTTCAAACTATTAAAGTCTAAAAATAATTAGCTCAAAATAAGAAATTCAAATTGTTTTTAGTGTTCGAATTTTGAGTAACAAAATACCTAAGCATTAAATTAATTGAAATTGAATGACTATGAATTATTAACTATTATTTATATAATTTTAAATTGCAATACTACGTTTTACGTAGTAGTCCTGTAATAAATAAAAATAAAAATAAATTTAGATAAGCGCACACAAAATCAATTTAATTAGAATTTTCCAGATTTATATATATATATATATATATATATATATATATATATATATATATATATATATATATATATATATATATATATATATATATATATATATATATATATATATATATATATATATATATATATATATATATATATATATATATATGTGTGTACTAGTTAAATAGTTTGCTAAATAATTATAAAACCCATATGTTTAATTTTCCTAGAATTAATAAAACATTCACCCACTATACTTGAGTATATCTCCTCTATGTACATTAATACACAAACATAAAAATACATAAAAACGCATATCATTTTCAATAACATAATAATAAAATCGACGACGATAACAACAACAACAAATGAATTATTATGATTGTTTTTATTTTATTTTAATGTAATTAAATTATTTATTGTGTAATAATAATGATAATGATAACATTAATAATAATAATCGTAAAGAAACGTACATAATAATAATGATAATCATAAATAGTAATAAAAATAAGCAATATATATATACGCGTTCAATTTTTTTTTCCATATTTATAGAATTTTCCTCATACACTATTCAAAATCTATAAATATCGTACGTAAAAAGCTTTCATTTCCAAAAATAAAACTTTTATTATTTTTGGATTTATTATATGAAATTTTTTTGAGAGTTATGTCTGGAATAAAGTCAGCAGAAATTTGAGATAAAAACTAAAGTAAATAAAAATTTGATTCATATTTCGATCTATATTTGGAAATTGAATATAAGTTAATAGCGTTTGAATTATTATATTTCATATATAATCTGTGGATAGAGATAGTAGCATACAAATTATAAAGCATTTTAAAGGTTAGTGACAGTAGCAACTAGTTCCTGTAATAAACATTACTACTTTAAATTACTTCCCTCAATTGTTTAATTTTAATATGACGCCGAGAAAGAATGGAATCCCCACAAGAAAATCTACAACCAGTGTATGAATATAGTTTCTCTAAATCATGTGTACAATGGGGTGGATCACCTGTAAGAAAATACAGGCTGTCAGAGTCAGGTTATTGCCATAATCAACTAGAAAAAATTGTAAAGCTCACTTCTGAAAATGTTCTGCACGTTCCGGTTCCCGTAATAAAACCAATCGAGGAAGATAAGGCAGATTGTGATGAAAAGGATGTTCTCAGCAACATTGTGGAAGCATTTAATCGCGAGGAAATATACGAAAATCGAGAATTCCTGCATATCTTTGATAGCAATCTTAAAATCAAAAAATTTAATTAAAGAGACAGGATATGGCAGCTTTCCTAGGTCAAGAATCACGAGGTCGGGAATTTCTCCAGAAACAATTACCTTAGTTGAGGAATTCTACAGAAGTATGGATATCAGCCGACAGCTTCCTGGAAACGAACATAAGTGTTCGTTATGCTAATGGTGAGCGGATTTAAAAGCAGAAGCTACTTGTTTTGTGTAATTTATCTGAGGCATTTCAGAATTTTCTGGAAAAAAATCCAACTAAAAATGTGGGATTCTCCAAATTTGCGGATCTTCGACCAAAAGAATGTATATTAGCTGGGAAGACCGAAACACATAATGAATGTGGGTGTATTATTCATCAGAATAACAATTTGTTATGCCCATTTATAACACAAATTTTACGATGTGATCCTGTTATTAAGAATGAAAGAGAACTGTTAACAAAAGTATCCTGTGAAAATTTGATGTAAGACTGCTGTGAAGATAAATGTAAAGAATGCCATGTTCTTGTGGATAATTTTTTGAAAGAAATTAAAGCCGCCACAGAAACTGAAGAGCAAACACAAAATGAACTACAAGCAGCGCATTATTATAAATAAACGGCAAGCAACTTTATTCCCAATCGTAGCGTACTACAAATCATCAGCAGATGAAATTAGCATATTTTCCTATGCAGTAGTATCAGAAGAGGAAACACATGATGCAGTAGCTGTATACGGATTTCAAACTAAATTTATAAATTTTCTCAAAGAAAATGAGTCGGAGAATCCAGCTCCAAAAAATGTATTATTTTTCGGATGGAGCTGTATCGCAGTTTAAGAACAAGAACAACTTGGCCAATATCAACTTTTATTAACATGATTTCACCATCGACTGCGAAGGGAACTTCTTCGTCACAAGCCACGGAAAGGGACCATCAGATGGTGCTGGAGGTACCATTAAGAGAATTTCTAGAACGGCTTCCTTGAGAAGTATTGACGAGAGCCTTTTTAATACTGCAGAAGGATTTTCTAAATGGTGTAAAGATAAAAGCAATATAAAATTTATTAATTTCGGTTATGTAAGTAAACTAGAATATGCAAAAACCAAAACTAACCTAATAAAAGATTTTCAAATGTTAACACAATGAAGAATACTCGTCAAACTCATCAAGTAATGCCGAACTCTGACACAAATTTTGTTAAAACTAAAATGTTCTCGAATTCTCCTATTGTAACTATATGTTCATTGAAAAACTTATTAAAAAATAAAAATAATTGTAAAAGTAGCATTTTACTTTTACTTTTAGTAAAGAAAAATATAAAAAAAAAATTTGTTTAATATTAAACGACATCTACTGGCCGATCTATGTATGCCATGTATAGTTTTATTTTTATGCTTATTTGAAGCATTGGGTTATTGTGTTAAGAAATAAGTCCGGTAAAAAACATTTCATTTGAATTTTTGTGGACTTTAAGCCATTTTTAGTTCGAGAAAACTGAAAAAATACTATTTTGTCAACATTTAAGGGCTTCATTGAAAGGCTGAATTATTTTCTTTTAAATCCCGTATTAGGATTTTTATGATTTTGGTAGCTACCCCCTTTAGCGGATAAATTCAAAACCCACATATATCTCATTATAACATCTAAAATAACTGTACAGTATCAAAAAAAATACACACCAATTTAGCATGAATCTAGACTTTTCCTAAATGGTACAGTTTACGGATAAATGTTTTATAGAATAGAAACTTGCATATTTTATATATGAGTACAATATTGTAAGTGTGAAAAATGCCAAAATGGACATGTCCAATAACGGGACACTCGGAGGTAAAAAAAATAGAGAAACACGAGTCCCATTATTTTAAATGGGGAATACAAAAAAAATACAAAAATCGAAATCTAAGAGATGGATGCCGAAAATGCTAAAAATCGTCTGTTTTATAATGAATATATATATATATATATATATATATATATATATATATATATAAATATATATATATAAATATATATAAATATATATATATATATATATATATATATATATATAATATTATATATATATATATATATATATATATATATATATATATATATATATATATAATATTATATATATATATATATATATATATATATATATATATATATATATATATATATATATATATATATAAATTATTATTCCGAAAAGGAGTCGTCAAAATTTCAAAACACAAATTAATTTGGCTCTAAACTACTTTATCTTGTGAAATACAACAGAAACAAAACAACTATTATTGGAACAAGTACTTTAATTATTACCAAAGTAAAAAAAATTTTTTTAAAGTTCAAAAAGTGAACCTATAAATGGATATTTTATCTATGGAATTGATGAAAACTTCAAAAAATGTATGACATGGTTCCTTGGGTCTATTGAACTAAAAGTGCAACTTGGTAAAAAAAAACAGTTTGCGCAATTAAAAGATCAATCCAAAAATTTAAATGCGGTAGTGGAATTGGAAAAAATAGTTTTTGAAACATACCTTTTAGTAAATTATATATCAATATGGAGACTAAACCAGGATATATTAGAAAATGTTTTCAGTCTAATTCGTGGCAAGGAGAAGTAACAATCGAAATCCTTCTACTCATGAATTTAGCAATACTTTAAAATTCATTGTGAATATGAAAATATCTTTTCCAAATAAAAAAAATAAAGCGGGAAATAAGTACATTAAACGAAGACCTGGAAAATTAAAACGAACTAAGCCTATTGCAAAAAGAGAGTTGGAGACAATCCTATTCCTTTGCGTTTGCGCAATTTTGCAAAGCAATACATTTTATAATTTAAAACTGTTAACGATTTGAAAAATATCGATTATGTCATTTTGTTTTCCACCGAGCATCACAGCTTGAACAGCTTCTAAATCAGGCTCGTTATCAATAAGTTCACTGTCGTCAATTTCTGAGAATATTTTCGTTGATGTTTGCTCTAATAAAATAATATCGTTAGAATATTCCTATCCAATGAGACTGGATAATTTTAAGTTTATGTTGCAAATTTTTACAAACTCGAAAGGCCGAAAGATTTTTAACTGATGTCTATAATGGTTTGTTGAAGTCCTGTGAAACAATATGAAATATTCAGATTTTTTGGAATATTC
The DNA here is from genome assembly GCA_963556175.1 of Tipula confusa. Taxonomy (NCBI): domain Eukaryota; kingdom Metazoa; phylum Arthropoda; class Insecta; order Diptera; family Tipulidae; genus Tipula; species Tipula confusa. The sequence continues at coordinate 44,118,628 of OY744477.1, read as the reverse complement.
AATGGCTGTCCTTTTTTTTCAATATCCGACAATAAGTCGTTTGCTGAACGTTTGAGTTGCTTATTTTACGGATAACTTTTCAAATGCATTTGATCAGATATATTCTCGCAGTCAATTTATAAAATATTTAAATTTTCTAAAAAACCTTTCCAAATTGTGTAAGGATATCAGTATTAGTTAATCGGTTTCTGATACTTTAGATTAGAAATTTTTTTTTTCATTTAAACAAAAAAAGTCATTGAAACCGAACCTTCTAAAATTGTATAGGCGTTTCTGTTGTGATTACATTAATCACAATTTACAGCACATACCTCGAATCACAGCCGTATTATTATAGAAGTCAGTACGTAATAATTTTTTGCAAGACATCACCTTTGATATTCCTAATACATTTACCCAAAGTTTGCTTCCAGTTGCTGTTTAAATCGCGTAACATAATAATAAGATCACGCGTTGCAATTATGTTGTTTCGACCTCAACGTCTTTGATATAAAAATCAATAAATGATTCCGGAAGTGCTGTATTCAAATTTCAAAACTGCAGGCAATGAAAACTTTAATTCTAAAAGGTACTTGTAAAGTGAAGGAGCTTTATAGTGTAATTTTAGATATAATTCTAGTTCGTCATTTTGCCACGAAGAATTTTTATGTTGCAACTGAGTTAACATAAATGTTCTTACAGGATCCCTTTTACTACTAAATATTTTATTTAATTTTTCAGCAACAACCTATCCACTGAATTTCTAAATTGTCCTTTAAATATGTTAAGGAAATATTTTCATATAGGTACTTTTAAATTTAAATCAGTAGGAGGCAGATTTCCTTCCAATGGCAAATGGTTATCTTCGAGAAATGGCGAATTAATTTGAATATTTGCATTATCACTATCCGGATGGTGATAATGCAAATACTCAAATTAATTCGCAATAATTTTACCAGTAATATACTTCCGGAACTATATTACTGGTAAAATTATTGTTTCTGCTGAAACTGCTTTCCTTTAAAATGTCCATAAAATTTTCATTTGGAGCACTTAATAAAACTTTGCAATCATTATCCGAAATATTTTGGTCACATGCACAAACATTTGGAAAAGAAATGTCATGGAGCGCTTACAAACAAAATTTGATGGGGGTTTACGTTCCAAATCGTTGCGGTTTGCAAAATAGTATATGCGAGGTTTTCTATATACGATTAAAACCAACAACAATACACCTTAACTTACGTTGCTGTTGGTGAAATGAAATATATATATATATATATATATATATATATATATATATATATATATATATATATATATATATATATATATATATATCATTTTTAAATCTACAGTAGAAGAAAGCCATGATCATTTAGTGAAAATTAATGAGAATCATAAACCAATTTTGTTAGCTTTAAGAGCTTGTGAAATCTGAGTTTGTTAATACCGTCAGTGAGTCATATTATGATTACTCTAAAGATTTTCAGGGTTTAAATTCGTTTTTCATTGATACTGATTGGATTGCGTTATTTGATTATTGTGATTTTAACTGTGCCTTAAATTAGATTTTGTCGGTTAGATTTTGTCGCCAACTCAAAATGAATCGATGGTTTGATAAAGAGCTGCGCTCTGCTAAGAATAAGGCGAATCATCTACATACAAAATTCAAGTATGATGGAAATTCTTTAAGCTATTTTCTGTTCCAAAACGAGATTTTAAAAAATTGCTTTGATTAAAGTACCGTCGTTCCATCAATGGGGTAGAAAATGGGATCAAGAACGTTTCTAAACAGTTTTGGTCTTAATTCCAAGAGAGGAACTTCAGGATATCCCCGGACTTTTAATTTTGTTGCGACTAAATCAAATTGTGCTAGTGAAATTCCCGATTTATTCTCTAAATTTTTTTCGTCCAACTTCTTGTCTTCGATAAACTCGACCAACTGTCTACAAATGTTCAATAACTTCTCTCAACAGACAACAGAAATTAGAAACAGACTCAGTTTTAAGTATATTTTAATCTAAAGCCAAATCACAATCCTGGGTCTGATTTAGTTCCTGCAATGCATAATGCGTTAGTGGGGTCTCAAATTGAGTATTTATCAATTATTTGGAAGCCTCAGTACGAGATTAGAACTAATCGTATTGAGAGTTTTCAACGTCGATTTACCAGCCGCTATTTAAGGAGATTCATTAGTTCTGCTTTTATTTTTGATTTATTGAATAAAAGTATTGATTCAGCCCAGTTATTATCTAGCCTTGATTTCATGGCGAAGAATTTAAATATTAGAAATCGATTTTTACTCAAGCTTCGATTACATAAGATTAACTACGGTAGCCATAATCCAAGATATGGCAATTAATCATTTTAATAATTATTATGGCGTTATCGATTTCAACATCAGCAAAAAGGAATTTAAGAAACGAATTATTAGAAGCTCAAATATAAATTATTGTAAATCGTGTATGTATAACGAACTCTATTGAGGTGATATTGCACTTTCGTATTGACCATCAACAAAATAGAGCATTTGGGCACCTTTAAACTTTAATCTTTGCGTTTATTTACAGTTTTTTATTTATCTTAATATGTGAAAAATGATTCCAGGAAAGAACTTCTAGCGGGCGATGTTAGAAGGCATAAACAACATTATTTTCTAATATTTATGACATTAATTATACTTTCACTCCAATTCGATGGTTTATAATTATATTTTAAAACCCGAACATTGGTATTAAACCTATAGTTAATTTTCTAATTTATCTCAAATCGAATATGTTAATAAGCTATACGTTTTAAGTATTACATTTTTGGAGACTATTCAAAAAATATTGTGATTTATTCAATCAAACGATATTATTGGCAAACTACGCTTTATTAATTGACCTAAAATAAGGGATCCATACAAAGTGATATCTACCTTAATTTCTTACCGATATTTCATTATCTAAAATAATCTAAAAATTCAAACCTTAATTTTGGCTCGAAATTTTAAAAAAGGAATACCTCTTAAACTATTTACCATGTATATGGTAAATAGTTTAAGAGGTATTCCTTTTTTAGTTATGGTAATCTGTTTAAAATCAAAAATTTAAATCACACACCAAATTTTTAAGATTAAAGCAATAAAATTTAACCGATTTATAAATAAATAAAGCAATAAGTACATATATAACGGTACGGTCAATTAATAAATTAATCCAATCTTAAAATAAAAACTATATAAATCGATAGTTTATACCATACAGCTCAAAATGATCGCAACACACTTTATATTTTTATTATTTCCACCGTTTTTAATAGACTTTAATCATGACGTCAATGCCCAATCAAATAAATTCAGAAAATACATTAATATTATTGTTATTAAAACTATATATACATATATAAGACAGAGTATTTGATTAATTAAAGTAAATAACGGATTAAAGTTTGAACCATAAAAAGGTAAAAAAAAAATATTTTTTTCACAATGTACGTATGTAAACGCAAATTTTTATTTTTTATTGTTTATGTCAATTAAAATCCGCCAAAAGTAGCAACAAAACACAACTGTATACGCGCGAGCAAAATAATAAATATCGCGCGCAATTATAATCAGATCTCCCGGTGTCGGTATACATAAATTTATTTATAATTAAAATATTATTATATAAATTAAAGGATTATTATCGTTAAATTCGTCAGAAATTTATAAAACAAAGCAAAAATCTTGTAATTAATGCTTAAAATTTTTTAATGTGGCAAAAAGATTGCTGGCACTCATTTTTATTTATAACTATAAGTTTCAAAGTCTAAATATGAAGAGACAAATTATGAACATCATAATAACATCAAGCAACAGTATGCAAGCTAAAATTTGGTTGACCGCTTCAGAACATCAATAAAAAAAGGTAAAAACAATAATGGAATGAGAATCAACACCTGATATATACCAGTATACCTTATAAAGCAGCCTTGGAAAATGGTTAGGTTTCAATGAACCAATATCAAAAATTGGCTATCGCACATGGACACGAATCGGAAATGAGATGAAATGAGAATGTTTCCCTGATCACATCAACTCAATTCAAATCATCAATGAACAATACAATTTAAATGGAACGCTCCACTATGCCTGCACTTCATTTATTTCAAACGGCCAGTTGACACGTTAAAAAGAAACGCAATATGGCAGACATTTTGTGGAATGTGCATCCTAAATTGATTAATTGAAGTCATACAAAAAATGTATCGGGATGCTGTATAGCAAATAGCACGACCGCCAAACCGCTGAAACCGAAACTGTATGGGTATGAGACATGGGAAACAATGCATATAAAACAAATCATATAGAAACTGAACGATTTGGTAAATAAGTGAATCCGAATATTGAAGTAGATAACGAAATAAAAAACCAGAAATGGAGATAAATTGGCCTATGGAAAAAACTATCTGGTGATATTAATAGGAGCAGCTCACTGGACTGGAACCCAAGAGAAAAAGAAAGTCAGAAAACCCGCTATTCTGGAAGATATCTGTGTTAACAGAATCTAAAGGATTTGGTGAATCATGGGTGGAAATAAAAGCAATAACTCCTATAGAGTATTATAGTCCAGGCTAGTAGACGTCCTAAGCTCCTAAATTGAAGATAAAAAGGAAAAAACAATAAATACGAAAATATTAAGTATGGTAACAAATGTTGGTCGATTACAATTTCAGAATTGTTACGAAATGTACGATACATTACCAAAATTAATTGATGTAGTTTTTCAAATTATTTATTAAAATTTAAAAGTCTGGAAATTTCCTACAAAAAATTAAATAGGTGTGGTAATAAAACTCTTTAAAAATTGTTGACTGGTATTCAAAAAATCCAAGAATCATTTTGCTACATCACATTCTATATATATACATTTTTGAATAGGATAATATCATAATCTAATAAAATCCCCATTTCACCACACATTTAAGGATAAACACACATTTTACATTCAGCTAGCGTAATTTTAATCGCACCCACGCCTGTCTTCTAACATATTAAAAAGCATACATACATACGTACATTCTAATGAACAACCAATAAAAACAACAAAAAAAAATTTTTATTTTTGTTCTATTTTCCTTAAAGTTGATTTACAATAAATAATTCCAACCGTACACGTGGGTGGAAAATGCATGTGCCACATTTATATACTATATGTGTATACATTTTATAAAATTTCCAATTTGTTGTTTTCGTTAGTTCCGTATATACAAAACACACAATAATATTATCGAAACGAAAATACTGGAAAAACGCAAAACGACGAAAGAGAAAAAGCGATACGAAACAAAAAGCACAAGCAACAAACAAATTTTATATTCACGTATAATCTTGTATAAATACGGAGAGCAAAGGAAATTCAATAAAAACGCAGAAATTGGAGCATGACACATGCGCTTTTATGGTATCGTGTTTTTGTTGCCATTTTTATTTTTCCATTTTCTATAAAGCATTCGTTTGTTTTGCTTTTATTTTTTGTTGTTATTGGATTTTTTTTTTTCGTATTCATCCCTAATAAAATCAAAATCCTTTTTGTATAATATCCGTTTCTGTATGCGTGAGTCTATACTCTATATTGTATATTTGAGCATACATACATTTACAACTTTTTCCTCCTACGCTTTAATTTTGTTTTATTTTATAACTTTTCCAGTGTTTTCCATATTTTTTTTTTTTGCTTATAAAATGTGTTAGATGATTGATAGTTCACGTTTCGTATTGTTTATTAAAAAGCAAACCGAACGAAAAAAAAACGCGCGCACACACAAACACGAGTGAAAATATTGAAAAAGGAAAAATTGTATATATTTTCTTTTTTGTATTTTGTTTTGTTATTTTTATTTGTAATCGCGTTTATGTTGTATAAATGTAGGGGTGTGTACTAGATTTTGAAAAAAAAAATATAAAATGTTACTTGTTATGAATTGTGTAAGCACGTTTCTTGAAGTCGGTCCAAAGGATGCTTTTTGCACACAATTCGACCATCCTTGCATGGCATATCATTTTATTTTATTTATCACCGTCGAGAATCAAATTTGAGATCGCGACATAGTAAGTTAGTGTCTTAACCATTCCGGTGACAAATACTTTTCAATATGTTCTCTTATCATGTTGCGAAAATTCTTAAATTTATAATAATTGTTGAAGATCTGATAAACTGTGAAGGTCTGATAAACGAAGATGAGAAAGCACAATATCAAAATATTGTTTGCAGTAGCACTGTGAAACAAATCACCGTTCTGATGACGTGAATGCTACAAGATGTTTTCTAAATTAGATCCCGAGTGAAAAACGAGCAAAGAATTTTCTGTCTCTAATGATCATATTTACACGAAGGTAAGTTTCTGGATCACTAAAAAGTAGCTAAAACTGTAGCTATATTTAAAAAAGTGTCACCAATGATGTAATGAACTGTAGATATACATACATATTTCTATTTTAAACTCTTGCTCAATGAATTGCTCATTTTTGAAAAACTTATTCACAGAAAACTTTTCAAGAAATGTTAATCTTAGGTTCAAATATTACCACAAAAATTAATTTGAAAAGAGGAATAAATTTGAAGAAAAGTAAATTGACGTATGAAGTGACCAAAAATTGGCGAACAAATTGTGACTAAAAAAGTTAAATTACCTCTAATTAAAGGTAGACGAATTCCTACATGATTGGGCCTAGACTGTTACCTACCGTATTAAATAAATTTGGAAAAGTGGTTACAATTTTAAAATTTCAATGGATTTAAACAGTTAGTGGATATCCTATCGATGTAATTTGATTGGAGTTACCGAGCAAAGTTAATGAGGCTCTAGATTATCGCGTTCCTCGAGATCTATATTACTGTGACTTTGAAGTTTGGAGGTTAAGACCAATCGTCGAATACAAATAGTAGGGTTTAGGCTTTTCTAGTAGCTTTTGGACAATTCTCCCGTTCATGTTGACCATGAGTTGGAGAAACGTTGATTTTCCTATTTGTCGAGTGAAACCACTCGATTAGTTTAAAATGTAGTGATGAGTTCCTAGACTAAACCTTTATGTTAGGCTGTGTCAAATTCTTTTCTATATCTAGAAAGGCTGCGATGGTTTAACGGACAAAGCGTTTTGGAGTTTTTAATTGAATGTTTTAGCCTTAGCACTTGTTGGGTAGAAGAGTGTCCGACGCGAAAGCCGAACTGTTCCTCAGGGATATATGGTTTTATTAGCGATTAGAGCCTGTTGAGAATTATTATTTTTATGATCTTACTTAGTCCGTTTAGAAGTGAAATTGGGTAAATATGTGCTCTATACTATTGATAGGAATGACTTTTTAAATTTTCCAACAATCTGGAAAGTATCCTATTTTTAGAATGACGTTTAAGATGGCGATGACCTGTGCGATATTTTAATCTGATAAATTTCTTAGTACTGAGTTAGGTATGCTATCGTCACCCGGATCTTTTCCTATGTTTAGATGCCGAAGAATTTTGGCAACTTTTAATTTTTTGACTTTCATGAGGAGGAGAGTTAAAATTGTTGACACAGTTATTGGTTATAACTGTTCAAAATTGGAGTTTTTCAGGTACTAGAATATTCATATTCTTAAAATTAATTTTCAGTCTCAGATTTTTAAGTCAAGTACGGATGTGATGATAATCCGGTTCATCTTCAGTAGCCAATTTTTTGTAAAATGCATGGTAAATGGAGTCTATCTAGCAAACTAAGTAGCTCCAGTATATCTTTTTTTAAGCCCTGATAATATTTACTGGGAAAGCGTAACATGGCTTTAAAATGTTTAAATTTAATTTTAAACTTTTTTTATGTTGATACATTTGAAAGGTTCCAATGGATCAAGAGTATTTTTGTACTCAATGAGTCCAAATTTGTTAGTGTATTGAAGCCAATTCACTTTGTTCTATACACGAACTTATTTCCATTTTCAGCTGTTTTCATCCAAAAAAATGTTTCTACCATAAAACATATTCTGTGTCATTTCTTCATGTTTTAAAATTACAGGTAACATGAGAGAGTTCTGAGCACCCTCCCCGAACGAGTTAGTACGAGTAAATACGATATCATTGTATTGTGCTCTGATTTATATATGACTGTGTTACTATTGGTATTTTGAAGGTAACTGATTTATTTCTGACGGGACTTTTGAGTTTCGAGAGAGGTAAATTATTCGAAATGTTTGTCGAAAGTGGTACTTTGGAAGATAGTTAAAGTCGAATGTTTAGGTAATGAGCTATTTTTACAGTAACAGGGTTTAAGTCTGCCAATAGAAATGTTATGTCTTTTACCGTTAATTTTCATGTCAAATTTTTTCCGTACGTTGTAAAACAAAATATAAGCCAAGATACGGTGGCTGTAACAACCTGTGTAGTACGCCTGTTCTAAGAAATACATGTGTACAGGAATTAAATAACAATAACAATTTTATTAAAATCTGTGCGAATTTCAGAAAATTGATCAAATAAAATTTTGACAACGTCGGATTGCGGAATTTCAGTACTGTTTAAATCAAAAAAATTGCCCAGGAACTCTCAACGAAATGCCAAAAACGAGTTCGGCTAGCGTAGTTTGGGCTTTTTCACTAAAAGTTGTCCGTAATCCATGCATGACTGTAGGTAAAACGCTAGTTCAATCATGCCATTACATTTTGGATTGTAACTAGTCGTCTCTTTCTCTCGAAACCTAACATGGTGGGAAGTTCGGAGAAAAGATAAGCTTATTTAGAAACATACTTTATAAATGATAAATTAATTAAATTACATCCCCAAACAAATCTTTCATAATATTTAATAATAATTACATTTAAATTAATTTTTTTCATAAAACTTTAATTTTTATTTTAGCACAGTCAATACGTCAGTCCATAGAACTTAAAACTAAAATTTTTGATTTCTGATTTTCAACCTGCACGGATAAAAACATATTAAGTGTACTTTATCAAATAGGATTTATCAAATTGGAATTTTAAATATATATTAGGTGAATACATAGAAGATCATATGTTTGAAAATTACCAATTTTAATTAAACAAATTATCTTATGTCAATTTAAGGATGTCGATTTAATTAGCTTGCATTTGCAGATAAGGAAAATTTAACTAATTACATCATTACATCAAATTATCTCAACCAAACATAGGAAATTGGGTTAGTGGCATAAGATGTTATAAAAAAATAAATTTTTAGCACTATTAAACTTAAGATGATTTGATTTACTCAATAAATTAAAAAGTAACAGTAATACAAACATGAGAGTCGGGAGCAACACAAAATATTTATATTTAGAATTCAAAACTGCCCTTAGTTCGATTTAGTCTTAAGTTGACTTAAGATATTATAACTTGAGTTGAACCGCATCCTGAACTACAAATGAATAGTTTTCTTAAAAGTCACATATAACTATACATTATGTTGCTGCATTTAATTTTCTATATTTCAGGTAATCTGCTTGTTGTTTTGCAATAAACGAATATGTTGTGTGAAAGCCAATGATGATACGGTTACTGTTTCCATGATGCATCGATCTAACAATTTTGTAAAAATTTTGCAGATAAATCCTTAAGAATATTATCGGTTCCCGGGCAGGTTGGACATTCTTTTAAACAGCAAAATGAGTTTAATATATTGTTGATATATGCAGACGCAAATAGTATGTGTACCACTAGAGTTCGCTAATACGCAGTGTCCTGGACGAAGTGCAGCAAAACTAAAAATCCAATTTTTGTATTTGGATAGGTTTTTTTTAAATATTTGATGAGTTTCCTTTAAATTACAAAGAACCAATCTACGCTGATTTGTAATAATAACTCCTTCTGATGACATTGTCTCGAAATCTCGTTTTCCAGCACATACTCGACTTATTTCGTCATCTTCATAAAATTTCTGCACCAGCAATGCTATTTCTTGATTAAGAGTTCGGTGTTGACATGATATCTCTTTCTTTTTGAATCTGTTTTGTTCTATTTGCCATATAATAAGACACACTAAACTCATTTTGAATTTTCCGAACAGGCCACCTTTTTGGTACCGATGTAAAAATCATATACTTTTCATTTGTTGTTGTAGACATTCCATATTTTTCTCGTAATTGTTGAATCATTTCAATACTATCGCCTAGCATATAACTATCGGCATGCCCGGAACAGCACGGAAGCATAAATATTGCCTCAGAAATTTTCGCTGAAACAACTTGAAATTTTTGTTGTTTATAATTTTCACTTCTCATTTTTTTTATGTACTAAAGAACTGTGCATTGATTTTAAAGTATCGTTGAATGATGAAATATCCGGATGAATGTATTGCTCCCCATTTAATGAACTTACAGAAGAAGCAGGTGAACATTCTCGACCCAAACTAATATCGTGTGACTTTGGTTCGTCTTCATTATCACCACTTGATTTACTTTTATAAATCACCAAATAACATTTTTTGCAAATTGTCTGTTCTTTATTCATGGTAATCTCTTGTAGATTAGCTAAATTAATTACATAATCATTGACTTTCCGACTACACGATTGATCTTTGTATATATGGCACTTTACACACTTAACTTTCATACTGAATATATATGATATTTTCACCTTTGTAAATTTAACTTCAAACTCTACGTTACGAATGACATACATTTTTAC
>OY744477.1:44080506-44105506 GCA_963556175.1 Tipula confusa | reverse complement strand
TTTAATATTGTTGTTTGTAAAATAATAACATTAATAACAATAAAAGTAAATATACGAGTACTTCGTGGATACAGCATCCACTTACTTAAGAAATAAATGTAACGAATAAAATGTCTATGCGCGCAATAATAATAAAGACTGAGAAATTATGATAATTTTTTATGTATATATGCATTTTGCATCAAAGACTTGCATCAAGAAAAAAAAAATTCCGTTTGATCATAACATGTGTGCAAGAACAATAATGTTAATGGCTTGTTGTTCAAGACAATTGGCTATAAGCAATATTGTATTAAATTTATGGATGGCGTCTGTCCATTCTTAAGGTGAATGTACTTATATAGTAAATGTAGCTTTAATTGTCATGATGTGCTGCAAATTATAATGAAAATACAAATTTTATTCGATTTGTACCGAGAATTACAAAAATAAATTTTTAAATTTTTTTAAAATTGAATCTGGTGAATAATTAATGAACTACATTTTAACACATTTCTAGATAGCTACTTAGTCTTAACCATATTTACCATAGTATACCATCAAAACATGTTTTACGTCAGGATGAATAGAAACAAATAGTTAAGAAACTGACACTGTTATCTAAAACATTTCTCAAGTTTCTAAATTTCAAATTCTAAGTTAGTTTAACATAAGAAGTTCAGCTATACAGCTATTATGTAAAATTACATAAAATTTAACATTGATCCAACTTACAAATTATACACCGGGCGTATACTGCGGTTCAATAATTTGTAACGTAGTTGATGGTTTGAAGGGAATACCCTTCATTATATACCAGTCTTATTATAAAATATAATAGATCAAACTTACAGCCTTATGCTAGCTAGGGTACCTTGTCAAACCTAGTATATTTATATATATCTATATATATATATATATATATATATATATATATATATATATATATATATATAATTTTTTTTTGTTAACGTCGTCGTCAAAACTTTCAAGGCATCATTTTAACGATACTGTGGACTAAATATTAAATTGTAAAATTGTAATAAAGATACGATAAGTTTTTTTTAATGAAAAAAATTATTCGCAATTCCAATAAAACTACATAAGGTCCTTTGAGCCGGATATTATATGAAAAAGCGCATGACTGCACACCATCTTAACTCCTTATGATTAGTCAAACCAAAGTTCATGAGTATATACGCCGTAGCATCGTATGGTAAATGGAGAAAGCCGTACATCGTTGTCTGAGCATACTGCGAATCACCACACTACAATTAAAATCATTACTTCACAAGGGTTTATCAGCACGTGTTCACCACACTAAATACAAATTATGAATCACAAAGGTTCATAAGTACGAGCCATTCAATAACATTCATCTTAGTACATTCACATTCATTAAGAATCAAGGACACTCTATTCTTACTATATTAACGAACAAATTCGTAGTGGAAAAGCGAAAAATTGTAGCGATGTATTATGCAATTTATTTAAGTCGATTGCTTACGCCACAATATTTATAAGACATGTGGCAAAGCTGAGGGCATCATTACCGGTGTGAAGCTTTAAACGTTTTTATCTATAGCACTACAACCACCGGGTCTATGGTCAAACAATTTAACCAAATCATGGTGCGTACAACCAAGCAGCCAAACGAATTTTTGAAGAGATTTGCTAACACATTCTACTCATCCGTAAACTAAACATTTTGGAATCAATCGTCAGAAGAACCTCATTTCACGGCTAGGCTCCCACGAATATAAATTTCCAGTTTAGTGGAAATTATAAATAGTTTCAGAGTTGTAAGGACCTATTCACAGCATCAATCGACAAGAAGACCTATCCTTCGGATGCTGAAAAATTTCAGGATCTTAGAAATTACCTTAGAGATTAACCAGTAAAATTATTACAGCATTTTGCCATTTCCAAAGCAAAATATCAAGTTACTTGATCCAAGCTAAGCGTCAGATACTATAAGAAAAAACTAGTAGTCAGCAATTTTATCCTAACATTTTTTGCAATGTCAAGTGTATAAAGGAGAATTCCGCCAGTAAACTACGTGCACTCCATAACACAGCAGAACAAGTTATCCGTGGACTAAATGCGTTAGGAGTAAAAGAATCGCGTGACCTTTGGCTTCTGCACGTTTTGCTTTCAAAAACTAATTCCAATGCTCGCAGCAGGCAAGGGCACTTTCGATGGTAGGCAAGAATTATCTAACCTATTAATGATTTCATTAAGTTTATCGATAATCGATGTGATGGTTTGGAACTCTACGAATCTAATAAGATTCATGGTTGTATAAGCAAACAAAACCAAGGACACACAACATTTGTCCTATTTACGATAAATCTTTCAGTTTACAATTTAAACTATGCTCGTTAGGTAGTTAGCCGCATTGAATATACAAATGCAATAAACAAAATGTCAATTATGAAGTTCTTACAAAAAGCGCACACGCAGGCATCACAGTCTATTTATTACAAGAATGATTACAAGACGCTGTCATAGCTATAATCAAATTAATTCATCGAAATCATCCGGCTTAATCGTAGAAGCGAATTAGATACATCCAATATCAGAGGAAATTCAGTCATCGTATCCCATTTATTGTAAATATTCCTGATCTATACAGTCGCTTACACAACTATATTATTTTGTTAGACTACGGCTCTCAAATTTCGTTCATATCTGAATCCGGGGCGAAAACGCTACAGTTAAAGGAATATAAAGCCAACATTCTAGTCGGGGCTTACATCATCAAATAGAAAATTCCAAAGGAGAGCGAATACTGAAGTTCACACCAAGCATGAAAAAATTATGCTTCGTCTGGTTTTCACTCTCGATAAAATAACGAAAACTTCACAATAAAACCGCGATGAAAGAAAAAATGCTGACAAATTAGAAAATCAGAGCTTTCACAAATTTAGAAGCTATACTCTAAAAAGATTCTGGGAACAAGAGGAAGTTGATGTATCCAAAATGTGAACAAATAAAGAATATCAATGCAAAGAGCATTTCAAAAAGACAAATTAAATGCTACGATTGAAGTAGATTTATTGTATAGTTGCAATTCAAACCAGAAGCTCCTAAGCTGGGTAATACATATATAGCCGCAAAACGTAGGATACATGCCATGACACGCAAAATGGAGCCAAATCCAATTTTTAAACGAATATGTACCGTGAATTTTGATTAAAATACAAATCACTGGGTCACATGTTTAAGCTATCGCCATAGGAATTAGAGAAAGTCCTCGATGAAGCGTGTTACTTACCACATCATAGCGTATGCAAGGGTAGTAGCGAAACTACAATGCTACGGATTATATTCGCCGAGATATGCCGAACCTTCAAACGTATGACCTTGAATGATAAACTCCATAGCGTAGGTTAAATGCGGTAGAAGCTACCGCATTTAACCTACGCTATGGAGAGTCCTCCTATACGATTCAGACAGTATCCGAATACTGTGAGGGCTGACATCGAAAAGATGTACAAAATTTGGATTTAACCTCACCAAACAACTATCAGCGAATTTTTTAGAGAAATTCAAAGAAAAAAACAATACAAGAATATGAACTTAAGACAAGCCACATCAAGGTTGCTCTTCCCATTCGTAATACAAACTAAGTTACTTATGTAATATTTGTGTTTGGCCAAAATTACTTTAAGTTACAGAGATAGTTTTAGAGATATTAAGTTACAATTCGATTCAATAAGGCTAAACAAAATTCCAAAATGTGTTCTCCCAGAATCAAGTTCTATTGACTTACGCGGTTTTGGTAACGCAAGTGACGTAGCATGTGCAGCTTCTATATATTTACGATTTGTGTGCAATGAAAAGATGACCACCAATCTTTTACATGTGAACCGATTCAACTGTCGTATTGTCTTGGTTAAAATCTGATCCACCCAAAATGTGGAAGGTCTATGTGGCCGAACTAATGAAGAACTAATAGGCGGTCGTAAAGATATTGCATCATGTACCTATGACACAAGATATCCCCTGAAACTCCCAAAAATTATTTCCTTGAAGATTCCTGAGTACATAGATAAGAAATAACTGGACGACCACTACTAGTATCAATGTATAAAGGCAGTCCACATAGAAGTCCTCGAGGATCTTGATAACATTAATGCACTTAATCTGCACTTAATTAAATGCACTTAATATCTAACACATTTTTTAATTATGGGCACTTTTGCAGTTTTACCTGGTCAAAATTAGGTGATGGTTTATAACCAAGGCTTCCAACAAGTACAACAAATAGTACAATCATACTGAAAACGCTATTGTAGAGATTATTTATTTTATACATTGCAGCAGCGAACTAAACTGAGAGTACCAGCAATGTCAAAGCATGATTTAGTTTTAATGAAGAATGACAATAATCCACCTGGGCACTGGCCTCTTGGAAAAATCGTAGCTATTTATCTTGGAATCGATGGATATGTAAAAGTATTTATACAGTCAAGATCAGCGGACCCACGTTCTTTTTCTGATCGTCATCGGCCAAACATCAAGCCATCATTTTAACTGTGGACTAAATATTAAATTGTAAAATTGTAATAAAGATACGATACTAGTTTCATTTTAACGAATAGCATTATCCTTGGGTTGCTGGTGTTTGGTGGTAATGACACTCGTAATAATGTTTCGGTTGCCATTCGCTACCTTCCAATGTGAAAAGACCATCCAACTGATGTAATGGCCCACTAGTTTTGAGACAACTCTAGCATTCTTGATTTAATTGTGATTTTTTGTTTAGCTGTGGTTGCTGGTGAAAACTTTTTGATTTCTTGATGGTTCTTAGATTGACTTGATATTTTTTACCCATATCGATACGATTTAGTATTGCACCCCGCCGTTTCTGCGTTTTAATTTATTTCGGAGTTTCCTGTTTTATAATTGACGTTTTGTAACAGATTAACAGATTTTTAACGATTTTTGTATCTAAGATCTTTAGAAAAAAAAACTTCGTTTTGTTCGGATTTTTTTGGTAAAATTCAGTTATTATAGTTTGCGACGATCTACTTTTGTAAGAACATTTTACCAACTAAATTTTAAATGTTTAATTTCTTATACGAATTTTATATTAAAAGTCGGGGAATTCCCTTATTTTAAGAAAAAAATAATAAACGTATGTTTCTGATAGTATAAAACAGAACTATCTACATTTTGCGTTGGCCGGTTTTCATATGCTTTTAGAAAAAAATAATGAAAAATGTACACGAATAAAAAAGTATGTACTCGTCATCTAACTAAACAAAACTATGCTGCACATTAATTTCAACTATGTGTGAACGGTAGTGACTCTATAATCCGTCAATTGAAATTGAATATCAAGACCTCTTGTTGAATGGTTGCTTGATGACATTATCATATACACATATATTTTGATGTTATTACTATATAGTTAACTGGATTAAAATTTATTACATTAAAACATAATGTATAACTAAATTTATGTATGTTAAAAGAAAATTATGTTCTCGTATACATAATAGAAATAGAAAACTATATTTTTTATTTTGATGATTAGATGCGTGACGAAATTTCTAAGTCAGCTGGGAGCATTTATATAACCAACCAAATAATATGTAGAAAAGCTAAAATGTATATTACTCGTATATGATGATGATATGTGCGGTTGTTGAGTTGAAAAATTATTTAAAAACCAAACTTGTCGTCGTCGTACATTGTTTAGACACACATATATATATATATATATATATATATATATATATATATGTATATTGTATATAAAACATAATTTTATTGTTAGTGGAATATGCAATTGAAACAAATTTAGTTATATAAAAATTAAACAATTTAATGGCGATAATTGATTAGAATTTTATATGCGCAGTTGAATATATTACGTACGTTAAGGGTCAATGTTGCATTTAGAATTTGATTTACTCGTAATTTGTTTATGTTTGTTATGATCAATTTTGTTTGGTCGTTAAACGTTCTGTTATTGTATTATATAATTTTGAGGTTAGTAAAACTTTAATTTTGGATATAGTATGTATTTATAGTGTACTCATTTGTGTTAAGGGGCCAATATTTGTTTTTAACTAAATATAAATAAGAATACATTTTACTTGCGGATGTATTAACGTTTCGTTTTTTTCGTTAATCCAAACCTTAATGATGACTTCAATCATTTTGCCACTCACCTGAAATAAAAATTAAAATAAACAATTTAAAAAAATGTTTAATTATTTTAGTTTAATTAAAAGAAATATAAGTTGATAACATTTAACTATAATATATGTGTCAAATAAAAATCTTACAATGCCCTTATACGTAACATAAGAAGTTTTACCATTTTGAGAGAACCAGATTCCAGGATTCATTTCTACTATTTAGCTGCCTAGAAATTATATAGTGTAAACATCAAAAAATCAAATTGACCTCATAAATTGATTTAAAGAAATAAATTTTATAATGGTTAGGAATGACAACTAAGTTCAATTATTTATTATTTGCCTACGAATAGCTGTAAATTTTAACTAAAGTTTCCTTGAAATTACTGTGATTTTGAATTTTTCTTAGTACGTATAATCAGGGCCAAAAATATTAAAAGAATTTGTTAGATACTAGAAGAAGAGAAGGAAGTTTGTGAAATTGAGACCATTACAGAAATGCTACTTTCAAAAATTGATTTGCATTCTGCAAACTGATCAAATATTTTGATTAACAAAATTAAGCAGTATAATATTGATCAAGGGCAAAAACACATTCTAATAATTTTTGGGCCCACGTATTCAAAACGAATTTATTTAGTATAATTACCCAGACCCGAAGGAACATAATTATTGAAATGGCGAAAAAATCAGAACTCTTTCCTATTATCATGGAGAACATCAATCATATAGAGCTTTAGGTATTAAATTAGTAAATACCGATTATAAAAATGCACACTAGTAGAGAAACATTTTTTTAGGTAAAGTGAAAGGTAAAAGATCTTCAGCGACAAATTTATCAAGTATCTGGTGTTACACTTAGGCCTGTCTGTAAAACTAGATGGGAAAGCAAAATTAACAGAAATTAACTAAGGTTGTGTGCCAATTCGGTAAAAAGTTAAATATTTTAACAATGGTAAATATTTACAATATTTTCTCACTTTTCAACCGTGCCAATTGAAACCAGATAAAATTTTTAACATTTGATCATTTATCAGTGTAAAAATACAATAATAAAAAATTTAATATTTAAAAAACAAAAATATTGAAATAAATATTAAATTAATATTAATTAAGAATTAAATAGTATTAACTATTCAGCTTTATATAGCAAGAAAAATTTTGAATTTCAGTAAAAGACATACTTAGGGTATTTATTAAAAATATTTAGTTAAAAAAATTAGGGAAAATAAATAATCGTTGGGAAATATTTTTAACTAATAATTTAATTTTGCCGAGTGAATGTTGAATAGTTAAAATTTTGACAGCTATACATTGTACAAATATATATATACAAAATAATCGCATTGGTAACAATATATATCTAATCCGCATGCGGTAACAAACATATTATGCGTATTTTATTAGGCACAGGAATAAGAATTAGTATGCAAATTTTTCCCCTTATTTAATATAAAACCAACAAAAAGTTGAAATTAATTCAGACGGAATGCTATTGTTGTTGTAAAATTCCCATATAGTTAATATACGCCAACTATGATTTTAATTTTATTATTTTATAACTAACCACAGTAATTTTGCCAACAATGAGGTTATGATTTTTTAAATTCACTTGTCAAAATTATAGACGGTCTTTACCTCGTTAAATTTTTTATAAATTTTTTGAGGTGAATAAGAAAAAATATTTAACTTTAGCTGTCAAAATTTTCATTTTTAACATGTTTTTAACACATTCACAAAGAACCTAAGTCCACCAAAAATTGCTCTTGTAATGCACAAGTCCGTATTTTTTTTTTTTTTTGTTGGTCCGATACCCAGTTGAAATTTTGTGGTAAATAAAATATAAAATTTTTAACTTTTTAACTTTGTATGCGATATTTTTTTGGTTTAGCACACATAATAAGTAAATCTCAGAACTTATGTATGTTAAAATTTGTGTGTTTAAAAATTAAATTTTCCAATAGCTTTCTCTTGCCAAGCAACGTATCTGACACGATGAAAATATCGGAAAAACTCGTTATCCGAACATCTAATGCATCCATACTTGGTTTTGCATTTATAGAGTCAAGATTGGTCATTCGAGAGGCAATATGAACAAATTGTTCAACTGAACTCGGTTTCTTTTCTCACATTTTGAGCAGTTTTAAACTAATTGCGGTTAATGTAAACTCAATGATTATGTCCCAAACTGTACAGATTGAACTTTCTTAAGTTCATCGACTATCACAAACCCGACGTTGTGTTGGTGTCGTAGACTAAATTGGATCACACAAGTTAAGGCAAATATCAAGCGTGTAAATTATCTAATCGGCCAAAATGTAACGATCGAAGTAAACTGACACTGGCGCACACAATTTGAACAAATTGGTGAAACTCAGCAGAGAGTCAAATTGACTCAAAAGACGTGAGCTTGATCGGGGTACAAAACCTAAACATCTTAGGCCAAAATATTTAACGAAACGCAACATGGGATCCAACACTGGAAAAGCGCATTATAAGGCAACCCTCAACGAGGCAATACATAGAAAAAAAAAGCTACACACACATTCGATAAAATAAATTACAAAACAATCACCAAATTTACGATTACAAATACAGCAAGCAATACTTTAGAAAATACAAATTTTCATTTCGTTCATTTTGCCGAGCTAGTGGTCATTCTTAAAGAAACAACAACAAAGAAATCTTTCGGGCTTGATAATATTCAACATAGTGCTTATACACTTTGTAGAACTGTGCGCAATCTACAATCACGCTTTCAATAATTACACGTTTCCACAGTGTTGAAAAACTTCACGGATTTTGCCCAAAATATACAAAATATATGAGGACTCTGAAGTTTACAATCTCAAACCGGACAACCAATTCGGATTCCGGTATCAACACTCAACCGTTGACGCGATTACTAAACTGATGTCCGATATCAGCTACAGATTGATTTCACGGTGGTGCACTGTGATGCCGTGACTTCTGCAGCAATATTTTACACCTCCTAATTGAGATGCTTTATGGACGTAAATTCGTCACCACAAACGTTCTCGATACATCTAGTGTCACATTTTCTCTAAAAAACGGAGTACACCAGACACTGCCCTGCAAACCAAAAGATCAAAATTTTGACAGTAATATTATTATTATGTTAACAATAGATGGCCAATCTACTAAAAGTAGCTGAAAGGATTATAATATATTTCCATCCCTACTTTAAAAAAAAGTATCAGGATCGTCAATTTGATTTCGACGATGAGCACTTAAAGTATGCAGGAGGTCAAATAATCCGATTAAAGAAATTAAGAAGTTCTACCAACACAACTACCAAAAACAGGTTGACACAGAAATATTAAAAATTAATTGGCTCTGGAGTTTATACATGGTGCATGCATGATATAAAGTTAATCAAACGATTCAAAAATTAAGCATTAATTAACATTTAAATGCCAATTAGTATGGCAGAAGCAATGGCCATCTGGTCATCTGGAGATAGAACAAGTTAAAAACGAGATTAAGACAAAATAAAGTCCTAATAGTTGAATACCAAAGCCAAAGGGAGTAAGATTCGCAAGTATCCCAAACTATTAGATTGCCGGTTTTCGAATAGTATTAAAGAGTAGCATACCCAGGTCCCTGGGTACCCGTGATCGTTTATTTTAATAAAGAAAAATAAATACAGAATTGAAAAAAAAAATTTATTGGTCCTTGTTTTGCTTTAAGCAAAGTGCTTAAACGAATGAAATTAAAGTCTGACACCGCAGTTCTTAAGGAATACAAAAATATCCTAAATTCTGTTTTGGTTAAAGTCAGTTTTGGTTTCTAAAAGTTAAAAAAAGACATTTTTTAACTTTTAGAGTTAAAAAATCCCTTTTCCTGGGAGGTAATTTCTAATGTACAAATTTTGTT
Organism: Tipula confusa; assembly: GCA_963556175.1. Classification (NCBI taxonomy): domain Eukaryota; kingdom Metazoa; phylum Arthropoda; class Insecta; order Diptera; family Tipulidae; genus Tipula; species Tipula confusa. The sequence goes on along the minus strand of OY744477.1, from coordinate 44,095,475 downwards.
GGCTAAAGCCCTAATTTCAAAATTTATCTCAAACGATCATACCTCTAAAAATTTTTGTCCATATGGTATTGATTCAAAAAAAAAATTCTCAAAGTAATTCACGTCAAAGTTATTGTTGTTGTGAATACCCTAAACCTAATTCAGCCCTGGCATCTTCAGCTAGGATAACATAATGCGTTGATATATTAGTATTAGGCAATAATTTTTGTGAAGGAATATTCCAAATGTATGGATCCATTAAACATTGTCTAAACCTGCTTTTGTGCCATCATGAATTGTGAATTCTGCCTTTAAATCAATGCGGTATAATTGGTGCTGCTTTTAAGGCAAACGAGTCGTCATTCGTCCTTCAATATTTGATATAGTGTACTATAAATCATAACTTTTTAATTATTTTAATAAATTGCAATGATTGCCTTGTAAGTCACACTATGCAAACCCAATGCTTTACCCATACCCTTTTTTGTTATCTCCTTTTTATTTTTTAATTTATTCTTCTGGAATAAGAGCCAGATTTTTTAAAAACAAGATGGATTTTCAATGTAGTTTGGTTTCGATCTAATCTGAGAAACCAGGAATTTTAATTTTAATTTCAAATTAAAAATCTTCAGTCGTCTCAGTAATGTTGACATAGCTGGACCTAATTCTGCGTAAGCAGTACATGCAATGTGACGAAAAGATTTTTAATAGAAAATTTATGCGCATTTTATTTGTCCCAACGTTTGTGTAGAGTTCTTTGTAATCACGAAATAAAGAATTTACTTTGTGCAACAGGAGTTATTATCGCAGAAAATAAGTGTCAATTTTCAACTTTTATTGTAAAATAATTTATTTAATTTGGCCATGAGCAATGTCCTTATTATAAATGTATAATAATATATTTTAAGACGTGTAATTTAAGTATAAAACTTAGATTACACAATTTTTGACTCATAACAATAGTAACGCGGCCCTACACAAAACTAATTAAATAAATCGGCACGCAATCACACAGTTTTGGTCTATACGTTTCCTTCTAACTACTCCCACATCATTTTTTTTTATACATTACACGGATCACTGAGAAACATGAGGTCTTCCGTTTAATTAATTTTTTTTTCTTTCAATTTTTAATTTATTTTTACAAGAAAATGTGAAGCAAAAGGGAAAATATAATTATTAAATAATTAATGTGTACAAACATGACAAATTATGTAATAATAATTAAAAATTCTTCATTCTTCGCCGTCGACGTTTTTATATTTGAGTGCGAAGTAAGTACAAAAAAAAATAAAAATATAATAAATTAAATAAGAAAAGAAAAGTAAAACAAAAATCTTATGAATGAAATTCATATTTGTGTTTACGACACAAAATACTCTCGTAATATTATGTATATAAATAAAGTTATATCGTATAAATTTTACTTCCGCTTGGTGAGTGCGGTGGGATGTACTTAAATTAGAGTCTTATATATGTAGATGTGCGCGGATTTATAAATATTTATTATACTATAATAGTAAACAATTTATTTAAATGAGGACACTTAAGGGGGTTGCAAAGTGGTTACACGTGTGTTTACTAACTCTTGAATTTTTACATAATTATGTGTAAACCACAAAAAAAATGTTTTGACAAGCAACCGAAATATTATATTTACTATAATAAGTGACCATGAGATGACAACTCATTGTTTGCTAAATTGAAATTAATTTTGTTGAATTTTTTTTGACTGTATTATATATACGAGTATTAAAGGCTTCTGACATGCCACTTGAAAGTATAACCCGCAAAATTAATGCATGCTTATGAATTTAATATATTCATTTAGATATTCACTGATCATTACAGATCAAAGCTATGTGCATATGTTAATAAATATATAGTAATATTATTATAAAATATTTACTTTATTTAAAAGACAACCTGGTTTTCTTAAGCGCGCTTGTTTGTGCTATTTGTTTAAATATTTACATATCAATTAAGTCACTCGTAATTTTAATTTATAATAACAACAATCAATAAATAACATAGACGAATGTAAATAATTTGTCGATCATTTTATTTTGTTGCCACTTGACCCATTAAAAACTCTTTATATATGTGAACCAACAAAATAAACTAAATATATGTATGCATACACACACATTTCAATCGTAAAAATTCACTTTTCTTGGACATCTGTTTAATATACCCATTATTATTGTTATTGTTTTCTTGTAACATGACCATTAACCTCAACCAATTCTTTAATATAAGAAATCAAAACTAAACAAAAAAAAAATATTTAAGTAAATAAAAACAAAACGTCTGTCGTTAGCTTTGTTTTTGTTTCTTTTTAATTTTATTTCATTTAAATTTAATTTAAAAATAATAAATATTTATTTAGGTTAGTGACTCCAAAGTCGCGCTAAAATTTTATATATACATGTATGTATGTATAATGCAAACATAAATATAGAACATACACGGCATAATCTTTCGAAACTTATGAAAATCAAAAAAAAATACGAAACTTCATTTTATTTTATACCATTTTATTTTTCATTTAATTTGTTAAATTTTTTATAAAAAAATATCACCTGTCATATCATATCTGTCTTAAGCAGCCGAATGAAACACCTGTTAATATGTCTGCCGAATAAAGAAAAATCAACAAAGCGTACAACAACAATAACAACCTGATGTATATTCATCTTAAAAAAAAATACGTATTTTCTCGATCTAAGTTCAATATACGTCGTCGGCGGCTGAGTCCATATACAAATCACACGAGTATATCGTGATTTTTCTTTTTTCGAATCGTAAACACATCAATTGAAAATCATCTTAAAGATAAAGGAAATATTGTACGTTTGTTTTTCAAAAAACATTAAAAAATTTTAACTGGAAAACAGTTTTTATATTTTTAAATTGTTTTCCAAGAAATTTCTTTTTTCAAAATTCTGAATCAAATATATGAGATGATGATTCATGTGGAAAAATTCAATTTTCCCAATACATATTTGATTTGATTGTAATGCGTCTGGTACATATACACTTTTATCGAAAATAGCAAGTTTACATAATTTTACATATTTACATATCATTCCAGTGATAACAGAAAGATAGTAAAAATAAAATTAGGTTTTAACACTACAAATATTGTACTTGACGCGCTTATACAATTAATATAACGAACAACACTCATATAACTACGTATATAGTTCAATGAAAAACAGAAATTGCATCAGACAGAAAAATTTTCCATCTTCGCCAAAAATCTGAAAAAAATCGTTGGCATTTTATTTTTATTTTTTAACTGTAACCAAATATTTGAACAACAACGTTCATTGACTTGGGCGCGATTACCTTTATTATCATTGCGATTTCTATATATAATTTAGGTAAGTCGAGGTGTTTACAAAAATTATTGGCTTAAAAATATTCATTACCATTTTTTACTCTTGCATCTTGTAATCTTTGTTTGTTTCATTGATTTTAAACGGTGAGTCAATTATGCGTTTCCTTCAATAACAAATAATTTCGCGAGTTGAAGGGTAAGCTTAATATAAATTCATGGTTTATTTACTTTGATTAACTATTATCTAAACGGGCAATTTGCGCTGTTGTTTAAACTGCGGTGTTTGGGTTGGGAGGTCCCATGTTCGAATCTCAACGGGTCGGGGTTGAAAGAGGGATTTTTCGTCATTTGATTGAGATTAGTTTATAGGTAATAAAATGGATTCATAGTTATGTCACGGAGAATGTTTCATCACTTGAGCTTCAGCCCAAAATGGTCTGACGTTGTCCAGGCATTTCGTAGCTTGAGTTTTAACAGTTTCCATTTCTGTGAGCGTTTCAGGAGGCTGCTGAGCGTTTTCTTCAAATGCGAGCTGATATATTTCGATCTTATATATATAGTATTGGAACTGCGTTGAATCCGAGTGAATCATGTGGAACGATGTTTGTTCCACATGATTCACTCGGATATTTGTTTAATATCCGTAAACAAGTTCATTAAGCTTCTGGCTGAGTCAAATTCTGCCATTTTAATTATAGCTCGTTTTGTAGTTATTTTGTGTGTCCTTGAGTGGTGTTCTTTGATATTCGTGTTTGCAGAGGTTTTCGAAATGATTCTTTAATTGAATGGGTTTCGCGCATATCGTCGGATGCACATTTCCACCTGATTTGTGAATGACGGAGTGGTGATTTCTTCTAGAGCTACGTCAGGATATTGTTTTTTCCAGCACTAATTGGATGGAGATAGCTTTGGTTCTTTGGCTGTGCGGAATAAAGTTTTAACACGGGTTAGGGTAATGAAGTTTCCCGCAGTTGAGACACTGTCATATCTATATTCGACAATGTTTTATCTGGGGTTGTGACGAATGTAAAAGGCTTGGGATTTGGCTGTAGTGCCATGGTTCAGTGGGTGAAGGAGAGCTATGGTGCTGAGCGGCAGGGGGATTGTTTTGACGTTCTTTAATTAATAAGATTAAAAAATTAATAAATTGCGGCGTGGGTGATGAGTTTTCATTGATTTCTGGCGGATTTTTGGGGGTTGACTTACAATGTAGTTTGGCTTGACTGATTGTAATTTTTATCAGATTTGGGTGTGTGTGTGTTTTTAGGATAGTTGTAGGAAAAGTTAGTTAGTCGATTTGGAAAGTTATTTTAGGTTGGATTTTTGCCAAATTTTTGACAATAGTAGAATGGATTAATTATTTTCTAATTTTTAGGTTAAAACCAGTTCTATTTGTTACAACTTAGGGCTTGGAGAAAATGGTCTATAAATGTATATTTTTTTTTCAGAGAAATAGCAGATACAGGTATTAAATTATTAATTATTATTAGCATGGGTATACGGCGGTGCATGGCATTTCGAGATTCTGGTTAACCGTTGGCCGCAATAGTTGGGTCACAACCGCATCATTTGAAAATAGGAACCTTACTAAATTAAATTAAATTATTGTATGTTTGTATTATTATATTATTATATTATTATATTATTATATTATTATATTATTATATTATTATATTATTATATTATTATATTATTATATTATTATATTATTATATTATTATATTATTATATTATTATATTATTATATTATTATATTATTATATTATTATATTATTATATTATTATATTATTATATTATTATATTATTATATTATTATATTATTATATTATTATATTATTATATTATTATATTATTATATTATTATATTATTATATTATTATATTATTATATTATTATATTATTATATTATTATATTATTATATTATTATATTATTATATTATTATATTATTATATTATTATATTATTATATTATTATATTATTATATTATTATATTATTATATTATTATATTATTATATTATTATATTATTATATTATTATATTATTATATTATTATATTATTATATTATTATATTATTATATTATTATATTATTATATTATTATATTATTATATTATTATATTATTATATTATTATATTATTATATTATTATATTATTATATTATTATATTATTATATTATTATATTATTATATTATTATATTATTATATTATTATATTATTATATTATTATATTATTATATTATTATATTATTATATTATTATATTATTATATTATTATATTATTATATTATTATATTATTATATTATTATATTATTATATTATTATATTATTATATTATTATATTATTATATTATTATATTATTATATTATTATATTATTATATTATTATATTATTATATTATTATATTATTATATTATTATATTATTATATTATTATATTATTATATTATTATATTATTATATTATTATATTATTATATTATTATATTATTATATTATTATATTATTATATTATTATATTATTATATTATTATATTATTATATTATTATATTATTATATTATTATATTATTATATTATTATATTATTATATTATTATATTATTATATTATTATATTATTATATTATTATATTATTATATTATTATATTATTATATTATTATATTATTATATTATTATATTATTATATTATTATATTATTATATTATTATATTATTATATTATTATATTATTATATTATTATATTATTATATTATTATATTATTATATTATTATATTATTATATTATTATATTATTATATTATTATATTATTATATTATTATATTATTATATTATTATATTATTATATTATTATATTATTATATTATTATATTATTATATTATTATATTATTATATTATTATATTATTATATTATTATATTATTATATTATTATATTATTATATTATTATATTATTATATTATTATATTATTATATTATTATATTATTATATTATTATATTATTATATTATTATATTATTATATTATTATATTATTATATTATTATATTATTATATTATTATATTATTATATTATTATATTATTATATTATTATATTATTATATTATTATATTATTATATTATTATATTATTATATTATTATATTATTATATTATTATATTATTATATTATTATATTATTATATTATTATATTATTATATTATTATATTATTATATTATTATATTATTATATTATTATATTATTATATTATTATATTATTATATTATTATATTATTATATTATTATATTATTATATTATTATATTATTATATTATTATATTATTATATTATTATATTATTATATTATTATATTATTATATTATTATATTATTATATTATTATATTATTATATTATTATATTATTATATTATTATATTATTATATTATTATATTATTATATTATTATATTATTATATTATTATATTATTATATTATTATATTATTATATTATTATATTATTATATTATTATATTATTATATTATTATATTATTATATTATTATATTATTATATTATTATATTATTATATTATTATATTATTATATTATTATATTATTATATTATTATATTATTATATTATTATATTATTATATTATTATATTATTATATTATTATATTATTATATTATTATATTATTATATTATTATATTATTATATTATTATATTATTATATTATTATATTATTATATTATTATATTATTATATTATTATATTATTATATTATTATATTATTATATTATTATATTATTATATTATTATATTATTATATTATTATATTATTATATTATTATATTATTATATTATTATATTATTATATTATTATATTATTATATTATTATATTATTATATTATTATATTATTATATTATTATATTATTATATTATTATATTATTATATTATTATATTATTATATTATTATATTATTATATTATTATATTATTATATTATTATATTATTATATTATTATATTATTATATTATTATATTATTATATTATTATATTATTATATTATTATATTATTATATTATTATATTATTATATTATTATATTATTATATTATTATATTATTATATTATTATATTATTATATTATTATATTATTATATTATTATATTATTATATTATTATATTATTATATTATTATATTATTATATTATTATATTATTATATTATTATATTATTATATTATTATATTATTATATTATTATATTATTATATTATTATATTATTATATTATTATATTATTATATTATTATATTATTATATTATTATATTATTATATTATTATATTATTATATTATTATATTATTATATTATTATATTATTATATTATTATATTATTATATTATTATATTATTATATTATTATATTATTATATTATTATATTATTATATTATTATATTATTATATTATTATATTATTATATTATTATATTATTATATTATTATATTATTATATTATTATATTATTATATTATTATATTATTATATTATTATATTATTATATTATTATATTATTATATTATTATATTATTATATTATTATATTATTATATTATTATATTATTATATTATTATATTATTATATTATTATATTATTATATTATTATATTATTATATTATTATATTATTATATTATTATATTATTATATTATTATATTATTATATTATTATATTATTATATTATTATATTATTATATTATTATATTATTATATTATTATATTATTATATTATTATATTATTATATTATTATATTATTATATTATTATATTATTATATTATTATATTATTATATTATTATATTATTATATTATTATATTATTATATTATTATATTATTATATTATTATATTATTATATTATTATATTATTATATTATTATATTATTATATTATTATATTATTATATTATTATATTATTATATTATTATATTATTATATTATTATATTATTATATTATTATATTATTATATTATTATATTATTATATTATTATATTATTATATTATTATATTATTATATTATTATATTATTATATTATTATATTATTATATTATTATATTATTATATTATTATATTATTATATTATTATATTATTATATTATTATATTATTATATTATTATATTATTATATTATTATATTATTATATTATTATATTATTATATTATTATATTATTATATTATTATATTATTATATTATTATATTATTATATTATTATATTATTATATTATTATATTATTATATTATTATATTATTATATTATTATATTATTATATTATTATATTATTATATTATTATATTATTATATTATTATATTATTATATTATTATATTATTATATTATTATATTATTATATTATTATATTATTATATTATTATATTATTATATTATTATATTATTATATTATTATATTATTATATTATTATATTATTATATTATTATATTATTATATTATTATATTATTATATTATTATATTATTATATTATTATATTATTATATTATTATATTATTATATTATTATATTATTATATTATTATATTATTATATTATTATATTATTATATTATTATATTATTATATTATTATATTATTATATTATTATATTATTATATTATTATATTATTATATTATTATATTATTATATTATTATATTATTATATTATTATATTATTATATTATTACATTATTATATTATTATATTATTATATTATTATATTATTATATTATTATATTATTATATTATTATATTATTATATTATTATATTATTATATTATTATATTATTATATTATTATATTATTATATTATTATATTATTATATTATTATATTATTATATTGTAGTGTAACCCTGTATAGATTTTAAGTTTTTATGTAAAATAAGCATTCCTTTGTGCAACAAGAAATTTGAGCACAAAGTATATTCCATTATTATTAAGAAATAAATATTAGTTATAGTAAGCATTTTTCGTCGCGCTAAATAAAGAAACATGAGCGCAAAGGCGAATGCACTTAAAAACACCAACGCGTCAATTTTCGATGTACACGACGTTGGTGTTAAAGAAAAAGATAAGATATGATGGGGTAGTCTTAATAAGTAATTAAGCTAAGACAGACAGAATAAAGTGAATAAAGAAAAAGTTAATATTAAAGAGAAAATGTGGTTTTAATCTTATTACATGGCGACCGTGACAGGACACGTGTAAAACAGTGACCGTGAGTGAAAGTGCAAGAATTTTTTTTTTATAAAATAGTGTTTATAGATCGATATACTATAAGGTATAAAACAAAAAAAAAATGCAAAAGACATAGATAAAAGTATCTATGTAAGAAAAATAATTCGTAAATGGTGTATAAAATTTAACATACAAGTGTATATCAATGTATATAACATAATGAATCTAATATATAAAATAATGTACGAAAATAATACGTATATGCAGTGAAAATATAAATATAAACATATAAATATAATAAAATAATATAAATAAAAATATAAAAATTTTATAAACGTAGAACGAGAAGCACCCCATAGATCCATAAAATATGGGCGGCGGCGATTCCAAACCCGAACCAACGGTAAAAGAGAATATAGTGCTGAACAACGCCAACAAGAATGGTAGTGAGGACGACGAGGGATCCAAATTAATTATCGAGATGGTAATAGTGGCAACTGGTGTCTACATTATGGGTGAGTTAATTAAACACTTGTATAACGGACATTTAAATAAAATTAAGAAGATCGCAAGATCACAAACCGAGTTGGCATAAACAAAAACGTAAAATGATGAAAATTTAGAAATTAGTTTAAAACAATAATATAAGATTCTAATTAAGATAAATACAATTTAGATGCATAATTAAAGTAGTTAAGTTACCGATAAAAAAGAATTAAGTGAAATGTTTTTTTAATGAAAAATATAGATAATTTAATCAAAACGCTAAAATTAAGAAGGGATAGTTTTATAAAAAACCCAAATAGAAATTTTTCAGATAAATTTATATTAAATAGTATAACGATTTTACAGGATACGCACAATAAATACGTGTCAATAATCAGTCATTTAGACAAAAATGACGATGATGTAAAAGCGTTATGCTATACATACAATAAAGCGTATCAATCATTAAAAGAAACATTGTCACAAAAACAAAAAATTGTGTTAAACGAAACTTTAGATATAGACGAACTCGACAAAATGAGTCAATTCGATCTATACAATAGTATGAAAATAGTACCCGAATTTAAGGGGAAATTTTTAGAATTAGACAACTTCCTAAATATAATAGAATTAGTGAATGAATCGTTGTCAAACGACGATGAGAGAACGAAGTTATTAAAATTTATCTGGTTAGTTAAGATAGAAGGGAACGTAAAATTAAACCTAAGTGTACAAACGATACCAAAAACCTTTACAGAGTTAAAAGATTTGTTAAAGAAATCTTACCCAAATAAAGATACAGTACAAACACTGCACAGCCAATTATCGCGCATTGTACAAAATGGCTCGTTAGAAACATACATAAATAAAATTGAGGGAATAATTCTAAAATTAAATAGGTTAAATAAAGACGAAATAACTAATGGTGATGCTAATACGATTGAAAAATTAAATGAGCAATTGGCGCTCAACGTATTTAAAGAGGGTCTATCAGATCCTATAAAATCTTTTGTCGTAGCAGCCAGACCTACATCCTTTGCAGAAGCTACTAAACTTGCGAAAGAGATGGAGGCAGCTAGCCAAACCGTTTCTACAAACAACATAAACTATATTCAAGATAGAAATAAAAAGTTTGAAAGGAAACAAAATAATTATAATAAATTTCAGAGACAAACCACAAATCAAAACGATAGCAATGTTCAAATATATAAAAGACCATTCAATTATGGCAATTATTCAAATCGCAACTTTAAACCTCAGCAATATAGGAATAACTATAGATCTAAATATCAAAGCCAACAATTTAATCCAAGAATCGTCTATCAAAACCAACGGTACGGATACATGCCAACAGCCAATTATCCAAACCGACGGTACGAGCAAAACCGAAACAATAGTTGTCAAAACAATAAAGTAAATTACATTGCCAGCAACGAAGCAAAAAACGAGGTCATCTCCCCGCGAGGGAGAGAAAACAAAACGTTGGAACAAGAATTCCTCAATCTACAAATATAACAAGTAGTAAACTACAAATTTTCAAGATTGCCAACAATTTAAATAACTACATTGAAGTATATACTTCACCAAATAATTCCAAATCGAAACTCAAATATCTGATCGATACAGGGTCAGATATATCATTAATCAAATTAGACAAATGTGATGAACATCATCAAATAAATACCAGAAGAAGATGCAAAGTAACAGGCATCACTGAAAATGAAACTTGCACTCTAGGAACAATATATTCTAATTTAGTATTAGACAATAATAATTTCACGCATGAACTCCACGTGGTACCTAATGATTTTTCAATTCCAACGGATGGAATACTAGGTAGGGATTTTTTACATAAATTTTGCTTTAAAATAGATTATCAAAATTGCATCATATCAACAAAGTTAAATGAAGATATAATTGAAGTACCATTAATAGTTTGCGACTCAGAAAGTAATGAAATCTACATTCCAGCTCGATGCGAAGTCATCTGTGCTATTAACATAGTTAGGGAAACAGAAATTATAATTGAAAACCAACAATTAGAACCAGGTATTTTCGTGGGCAGTAGCATTATACCTAGTAAAGGTATAGCACATGCCAGATTTTTAAATACGACCGAAAAAGATGTAACGATTAACAATTTTAAACCACGAATTTCAAAATTTTGTTACAATGAAAAACCTTATTCGACTACACAAGGTACAATTGATCGAATCAAAAATCTAGAAAAAGTTTTAAAGATAGACGGCATAGACGAAAACGCGAACAAAGTTATTGTTGATATATGTAAGCAATATAATGATATATTTTTTCTCGAAGGTGATGTGCTATCGGTAAATAATTTTTACACGCAAAATATACTAACTACGGAACATGCACCTGTTTATATAAAAAATTATAGACAACCTTTTAACCAAAAAACTGAAATAAATTCACAAATATCAAAATTATTAAAAAATGAAATAATAGAACCATCTGTGAGTCCTTATAATTCTCCTATCTTACTAGTACCCAAAAAGGATCTCGATAATACAAAGCAATGGAGATTAGTAGTAGATTTTAGGAAACTTAATAATGTGGTCATAAATGATAAATTCCCGTTATCAAGACTAGAAGATATTCTAGATCAATTAGGCAGAGCGAAATACTTCTCCACACTCGATTTGTCTAACTCTTTCCATCAAATCGAGCTAGAAGAAGGTGCCAGACCTCTTACAGCCTTTTCCAGTGACCGAGGACACTATCAATTTAAAAGATTGCCATTTGGATTAAAAATTTCTTCCAATTCATTTCAAAGAATGCTCTCTATTGCCCTCGCTGGATTACACGGACAATCATTTTTATATGTGGACGATATTATAGTCCACGGATGCTCATTAAATCACCACAACAAAAATTTAATTTCAACTTTTGAAAGCTTGAGAAAATATAATCTCAAATTGAACCCTAAAAAATGTAATTTCCTCAAAAATGAAGTTGTATATCTAGGACATTTGATCACAGACAAGGGAATAAAAACCGATCCCTCCAAATTTGATAAAATAAAAAATTATCCCGTCCCAAGCAACGCGGACGAGGTGCATCGTTTCACAGCATTATGTAATTACTACCGCAAATTCGTTCCGAATTTCGCAAAAATAGCAAAATCATTATATAACCTTCAAAAGAAAAAAGTAGTTTTCAATTGGTCTTTAGAATGTGAAACTGCGTTCAAAGAATTAAAAGAACGATTAATAAATTCACCAATCTTACAGTATCCCGATTGGGACAAAGAATTTATTTTAACGACCGACGCATCGAATTATGCGTATGGTGCAGTATTATCTCAAGGAGAAATCGGAAAGGATCTTCCAATAGCATATGCGAGTAAAAATCTCGACAAATATGAAATAAATAAAGATATATTGCAAAAAGAGCTCCTTGCAATACATTGGGGCATTAACCATTTCAGACCGTATTTGTATGGTAAAAAATTTAAGGTCATAACGGACCATAGACCATTAATTAGTCTGTTTTCAGACAACAAACCTTCGTCCAAGATGACAAGAGTGCGACAAAGCTTATGCGAATACGAATACGAAATAGTGTATCGTAAAGGTTCACTGAATGTGGTGGCGGACGCGTTATCACGTATCAGATGGGACTCCGAAATGCTTAAAGCACTAATACCCCGAGACGCCGAGATAAAGGTAGTTACTAGGTCTATGACAGATAAATCTCGGAAAGTTAATATAGATACGAATGAAACTGATGATAAATTGAAGTCTGATCAACTTCACATCTGGGATTGTACATCGTATAATGATGTAAAAAATTTAAAAAAATTAAAATTTATAATAGAAAATGGTTCCACTAAGGTGCAAAGCAAAAATAATGAATTACTGATTACAATTGACGAAACTCTGCCGAAGCTAGATTTGGTATTTGAGAAGTTAATTGAATCTATGAATAGGAACCGGATATTAGAATTATCCATAGATATTAATGATGATATTTTTAAATATATACCGCGCGAGGAATTTAAAAGTTTATATGAAAAAGTATGCGAAAGATTAGGAAAACGTATTAACAAATTAAAAATATTAATATATGAAGCACCGAAATTAATAAAAGATGAAAATGAAATAAATAGACTATTAGGTATGTACCATGATGCACCCATAGGAGGTCATGTTGGTACGCGACGTTTAATCAGAAAATTAAAACAAAAATATATATTCAAAAATATGAACAAAATTATAAGTAAGTACGTCAACAATTGTGACATGTGTGCTCGAACAAAAATTATTAGGCATAATAAAGAATTATTAATGATTACAGATACTCCTAATACTAGTTTTGAAGTGGTATCTATTGATACAGTAGGTCCTTTATTACCATCAAATGGTTTTAGATATATATTGACCGCTCAATGTGAGTTGACAAAATATATAATAACAGTTCCAATGAGAGATAAATCCGCGATTTCAATCGCCAAAGCTCTGGTAGAACATTGTATTTTAGTATTCGGTAATTTTGCAAGTATAAAAACAGATTTAGGTACTGAATTTGTAAACGAAGTATTCAAAAATTTATGTAAAACGTTACGAATAGAACATAGAACATCCACTCCCTATCACCATCAAACTTTAGGCACAATAGAAAGGAATCATCGTGTTCTCAATGAATATCTATTAGCTTTTGCCAATATTAACGATTGGGATGAATGGATAAAATACTACACGTTTTGTTACAATACGACACCACATACGGATACAAACTACACACCGTTTGAACTGATATACGGAAAAACCGCAACTTTACCAAATGAAACAATAGCCAATACGAACAAAATATATAATTTTGATGACTATACAAAAGAATTTAAGTATAGGTTAAGTTTAGCACATCGAAAGGCCAAAGAACTATTAGAAATAGCAAAGATTAAAAGGCAGGAAAAATCCGCAAAT